>CM056490.1:37385854-37885904 GCA_029783415.1 Anisodus acutangulus
AACTCCACACCTCTTTTGAGTCTAATGAAGTGTGTGACCATCTGATCTAAAATCTTAAGCTGTTAGATAGAACACACTTTTAATATTTGATTATATTTTCAACACGCCCCCTCACGTGCTGGCCTGATTTTTTTCATGGTCCAAGCACGTGGAAATTCTTTTTGAGAATGGGTGACAGTGAGGTTCGATCCCAGGACCTTTGACCTACTCTGATACCATGAAAGAAATAACCCCCTTGATTATTTTCATTACTTGAATAGTTATATATACAAAATACAAAATATTCCTATTCTATTCCTAAAATCTTATTCTACCATAATTCTAACTCTACAATTATGGTAGTGTATAATCCTAATTTAGGTAACAACTACATTACAATATACTACACATATATTTTCCAAATATACAATATTCGTGTGTCCAATTTTGCCTAAACAGAGAGCACTAATTCTGGGGCAGAATCGTGCCTTTGAATAAGGCAATATACACCTGTATATTGTGTGTATATTGCCTTATTTAACACACACTCGCAGTCATAGCGGGCGGTCTGCGAACGCTGAGACTGTCCCTAAAATCTTCAAAGAGTACCGAGGGAAGACCCTTTGTAAAGATGTCTGCAACTTGATATCTTTACAGGACATGACATACGCGTACCTGCCCCCGAGCAACCTTTTCACGGACAAAGTAAATGTCCATTTCGAACCGGTACGAGTACAGAGAGGGGATACCCGCACCCACCCGCCCAATTACCATCTCTGCTGAGAAAACGGATGGTTGTTTTATTAAATCGGAAATCAAATCGGGCGAGCAGGAAGATAGTACAACCACAGAGTACCCTTCAAAAGTAAAACGGACAATGGTTCAAACTTCTAATTTATATTATATTAAAAGTATGAACCATTTTAAAATATTAATTAAATTTTTACCCTTAGATAAAATTATCATTTACTATTTTTTCTCAAATTATTATTTAATCATCTTTATAACATTTTACTGCCATAAGAGTCATTTCAAAATAATAAATGTAATATACATAAACACTAATTACATATATTTTCTTTTAAAATAAAAACTGCAATAAAAATATACCGTTATTTTTGATAAAATAAGAATCCTAACACTTTCATAAGAGGCCTTCACAATAAAAACTCTACTAAAAAGTTAAAAACTAATATACCGTTATTTTTTATAAAATAAGAATCCTAACACTTCCATTAGAGGCTTCAAAATAAAAATTCTACTACAAAGTAAAAAACTTGCAACTCTTCGAAAACCTATTTTTTCTATAAGAAGGCTTTGAATTTTATTCAATAAAATGGCAATCAATCAAAGAGTACGTCTTGGAGAAGGGAACAACATCCAATCAAAACTGAACTCTTCAAAAACCTATTATTTTCTATTAAAAAGGCCATTGAAGTCACAATCGATATTTCGGTTGCCCTCCTATGTTTTACTACTACATAAGGCTGGCCAGTGGGCCGGAACGGCCCGACCCCGACCCCGATTAGTATAAAAAAAAAATTCGGTAGCGGGACTCGAACCGGGACGGGACAATGTCTCGTCTCAACCCGTCCCGAGCCCGCCCCGATCCCGCCCGAACGGCGCCCCTTTGCAAATATAACCGTTGCACCAACGACCATTTTAGATTTTGACCGTTGGGCAACGACCATTTTTGGCCTCCCCCCTCCCCCAACCCCCTCTACCCCTTTAATATTTATTTTTAACCCATAAGTTATTATATTTACACTTTAACCAATTTTCCAACTATAAATAACTCATTTTCTCTTCATCTTTCTCACAAATCTTCCTACAATCTCTCTAATTTCTCAATATATCTCTCTACAAGTGTACATTATTTACTAAATATTCAATTTTATTTATTCATTTGGGAATTGGGAGAGAAGTTGGCAACTAGCTTGAGGATCTTCCATCGAGCAAAGTTTCAATTTTCAACCTCTTGATTACACGTCGACGTTACGTCGACGTTTGGTACATTCGTTCCTTCATTAAATTATTATTATCTGTTTAGTTTATTTAGCGCACTTAATTTTATTATCTTTAATTATTTATTATCATAATTAAAATGGAAGGATTAAGAGGTATGTTTAAGGCTAAGGCTAAGGGTGCTTCTTCTAGTAGGGGCAACCAGGGCAAGAGTACTTCTTCTAGTCATCCTATTCCTACACAAGATCATTTTGTTGATACTCAACATTTTCCTACAATACCATTAGATTTAGACGATGAGCTATTTTCTGGAACTCAAGAAGACTTTAATTTAGACGATGATCTAGATGATACACCCACTAATGTTGATGACAACACACCCACTAGTGCACCTTCAATTGAAATGCCTCATATTCCCCCTAGTATGAGACGAGGTCCAGCAAAATGACCATTAAAATCAGATGCATAAATATTTTTTGATAGGGACGTAGAGAATCAAGTAGCTAGATGTAAAATTTGTAAAAATATTTTAAAATTTAAAACTAGAAAAGGTCAAGGTGGGACGGGGGGGGGGGGGTTTAATTAGACACGTAGTAAGTGCTCATCCAACTAGGTATGTCCAATATCAGGCTTGAAAATCGGGTGCGCAAACGTCCGCTCCATCGGAACAAGGTTCACATATTGTCCCGGATCAAGTACAGGGTCAAATTAACCCCATGACGGGGGGAATTGTAGGCCCTAAATACAATAAACATAGAGATAGGGAAGCAATATCAAAATTAGTTGCTGTGGAGGGTTTGCCTTTTTCATTTCCTTCATCTCCCGATTTTATTCATTACATTAGAGATATATATAATCATGCTTTTAACGGTGTTTCTAGATCAACTGTTAAGAGAGATGTATTTAAATTCGCACATGAATATCAATAATATTTACGCTATTCATTATATCATTTTAATGGCAAAATATCTATCACGTCTGATATAGGTCGTAGTACTAACGACCATGATTATTTAACGGTAACTTGTCATTGGATAGATTATAAATGGTCTATGCAAAAACGTATCTTAGAGTATAGATATATAGATGATAGGCACACTGGTACTTTTATTGCAGAAAATATTTATCAAGTGTGTCATTATTATGGAATAACCGATAAAATTATGACTATTACATTATATAACGCTTCTTCTAACAATTACGCTATTACAATTTTAAAAAATAGTTTAACTCCATCTTTTCCAGATCATTTTCATATAAAATGCGCGTGCCATATATATAACTTAATTGTAAAGGATGGTCTATCACTTTTTGAAGACATTCTTAGTAAAATACAATTTGCTATAAACTTTATTTTTAAAAGTAATAGAGTACAACGAAGAAAAGAATATAAAAAATTTATCACGATTGTGGACTACCTTATAGAAAAATTCCAGAAGAAGTATCCACTAGGTGGAATTCTTTATACGATCAACTACTTGTTGCTTATGACTATAGAAAATATATAACTTTATTTTTTAACTCTCATAATCAAAATCCAGCTGATATGATTGTAGATAGTGATTGGGTAAAAATTTCGGAACTTATTGTATTTTTAGAGAAATTTTTTCAAGCAACAAAAGAATTTTCCGGTATATATTATCCTACTATTTCAACTATGTTGTTTTATATAACTCTAATATTTTTATTACTTAGTGAATATATGGAAAAACCAGTTTATATGGCAGCTATTAAAAAATGTTTATCAAAATAAAAAAATATTTTATTCCTATTCCCACTATTTATATTATTGGTGCTGTATTAAATTCGACAATTAAAATAGACGGTACTAAATCACTTATTGAAACTATTTACGATTGTATAGAAGTACTACCACCTCCAAGTCCAAAAAATCTAAATCACCCACCACCTATTGAACAAACTAAAGAAGAAGTGTTGTCTAGCGTAGAAGACTAATGCAAAAAAATATATAGGTTTTACCAACAAGAAAATGCTAGTAACTTACCGGCTTCCATACCATCTTCTTCATCTTCAACACAACCTCACAAAAGACATGTTGTTTCTGCGGCTAGTATTGAAAGCCTCGGAAATAGAATGTGCGGCCGTACCGCTACTAACCAAATTAGCGAGTTGGATATTTTTGTTTTGCAGGTTCTGTACCGTACCAAGAAGTTATCAATGAAGATGGACATGAAGACTTGCTGAAATACGAATGAGAAGACCTTTCCGACACTTTCAATGATGGCCCGATATGTTTTGAACATTCAAGCGTCATCAACTGCGTCTGAAAGCGCTTTTTCTGCCGGCAGATATCAAATAGGAGACCACAGACACTCATTAGCCGGAGACAGCTTGGAAATTGCAGTATTATTCAGAGATTGAATACGAGTGGAGTGGAGAAGGTGCGGTCAACCGGAGATCAACGAAGAAGAAGACGAAAACTACAACAAAATCTTATCCGAAGGTAGTGGAAGCGACATGGATCAATTTGACCAACAAATACCAATTCCAACCGAAGAACCACATGAAATTATCAAGCAATTAGAACAAGTTTTTTTGAGAATGTAATTTTTTAATTGCAATTTTATTATGTAATTTGCAACTTTTGGACAACACCACAAAGTTGCAATTTAGATTTTAGACAATTGTATTTGTATTAAAAAAAATCATATGTCTATTAAATAATATAAGAGGCACAAAAATAGCCTTGGGATGTTTTTATTACACTATTTTGTCTTATTTATTGAGTTTTTTTTATACATATGTTATTAAAAAAAAAGGAAAACCCGCCGGAACCCGCCCCGATGCCGACCCCGCCCCGCCCCCGCCCCGACCCGATTCCGACGGGATCGGGACGGGACTGGAGCAAGTCCCGCCAAACCCGACACTGCCAGACCTGACCCCGCCCCCTTCGCCAGTCCCGCCCCGACCTCGACCCAGCCAAACCCGGCTCGCCAGACCCGAGCCCGGCCCACTGACCAGCTATATTACTACATATGTTTCGATTTAATTTTGTGTTCATAAATTAAAGATGTACGAGTCTTTTAAATTTTGTGGTTTTACATTTATCTTGTAATTGAAAAACTTAGTAAATATAGAAATAAGCACTCTTTTTGAGACATACCAAAAAGAAAAGTAAGAAACTTAAATTGTGACGGAGGAAGTAATATTTGTACTTCATCGAAGCGATTGGATGAACTCATGAATATCATCAAGTGCAACTTCCAACAAACAATTTTGTGTTGATGAGTTACAAAAGCAACACTATTAATCGAATTGCTAAAGCCTTCACTTACGCAAAGCATATTCTTAGGTTGTCAATGATATTGGATTTCTAATTGCACTCTTTGATTTATGTTGCAGCCGCGAAGCCTACCACACAAGTTGCAAGAGTGTACGACGAAAGCATCCGTCCAAGAAAACTTTCAAGTTTTTAACACTTCGATAACAAAAAGAAATACTCAAATATTTGAGGCTAGATCAAAATACTAGATTTTTTTCTTCTGTTTTTAACACAATCTTTTTGTGATTGAATACTTGAAATTTGCAGGAATGAAGCGGCTTAAATAAAGTATATTATAATCAGCAAAGCGAAGGTTAAAGAGTAGTTAACTGAAGGAGTTTTGTTGGGTTGTTGTACGCAGCGAATATTGAAAACTTGTTTCAAACCCAACAAACGTAGAACTGTTTGACTATAGGATAATTTTAAACTGTAAACATAAGACTTGAATGATACTTACATGTTTACAATATCTGGAATCTTTATCAACTGTAGGTGCGCACGCGAATGCCCTTTTGATTGCAAGTTCCAAGCTTCAATGTATAACTCCTTTGGAAAGCTAGGAAATCCGGCAGAGGTTCGGAAAGCTAGGAAATCCAACAGAGGTTCGAGAGAGTGTTTTGATTCTAAGTCTCTAAGACTAAGAATAATGATATGAAAATCAAGTGTAATGAATAATGAAGTGTAAGTCTGTATTTATAGGTGAAAAATTAGGTCAAACTGGATTATGGTTTTACCTTGGGCCTGACCCAAAATTCGAGACAAATTAGGTCATGGCGCCGCGGCCCTATGGTGTGGGCGCCGCGGCGCTGACATGGCCCTACACTATCTCATTTTATTTCCCCCGCATTCTTAATTAAATCCAAAATCTAATTTTTAACTTCATTAAAATAATCATTATTTATTTAAATATCTCGATTCTAAATTGAATATTTAATACTCTCTCAAAACATCCTTAGATCGAAAAGACAATCGACATAGTGTGACTCTACATGCCTTCACATATCGACATTAATCAAATTAAGGTCTACGGGGAACTCCTAAACGGCGCCGCAAGACGAACTCAATATGTGAAGTACGTTTACACGAATCCAGTAAACTTAACCTCTATGTGGTAAGATAAAATCATTTCATTCACGACACACCCGATCAAGCTTAGGATTTGTCAAGTGTCTATCCAAATGGTTTAATCATTGTATGTCATCTATATTAGTTGACAACTAGACCATATTCTAAATATGTCTATTGTGTTGGCCAACGACTTAGTCAACCTAATATCACTGAGAAGCTGAGTGTTCTCTCGAATATATATTCGATGAATGAATCCTAATCTTGGATCAACTACCACCTTTAATCCACATCGTAATGTACCCAATACAAGTTGTATCTCAACCTATAAGGCATTTGAGCTTAGGACAAGATCAAAATATATTACTTTGTAGACAAGGTGCGCATTGACCTCAAGTCTAAGGACTTCTATCTCCCACACGCACAGCAGGGTATACCAATACTTCCAAAGTATCCATGTATCCATCACGAGTAGCCATTACTCATAGCAGGTGAGACATACTACATCCTCTAAGGATGTGATGCAGACCACATGTCGACTTATCACATCTCATCGATATCCCATTCTCGATGATCATTAGTCGAGGCTATTTTAAGAGTTACGTTATAATATTAATAACTGACATTATTAATAATAACGTAACCTCTAGGGAGGCATATTATAGAATATTAAAAATAATCAACTAATAATTCAATAATTGCAAATGCCAAAATATTAATCTCAATTAATAATAATACGAATGTGTATAAAGTACATTTGTCCTAATACAGATTGTCTCTAGGACATACATATCCTTTCAATCTCCCACTTGGCCTAGAGCCAATTTCCAACATATCTAATGCCTATATTCTCAAAATGACCATTATGCTTGACTAAGCTTAATGATTTAGTGAATGAGTCAGTTAGATTATCGTCTGTGGGAACAAAGTCTAATCTAATCTCTTCAGTCTCCACCATCTCCCTGAGTATGTAGTACTTCCTTGGTACATGTTTGTTTCTGTTTGTTGATCTTGGTTCCTTAGCCTGTGCAATCGCACCAGTGTTGTCATAATAAATAGTTATTGCACAACTAGTACTCGGAACTACCCTTAGTTCCTTCAAGAACTCAGAAATCGCTACAACTTCTTTACCAGCTTCCGATCCAGCAATGTACTCAGCTTCTGTTATCGAATCAGCAGTTGTAGCTTGTTTGAAACTTTTCCATCTCACTGCTCCACCATTGAAAATGAACGTGTACCCAGACTAAGATTTGAAGTCATCAAAATCCGTCTGGAAGCTGGCATCAGTGTACCCAGTAGCAGCTAGCTTTTCTTCCCCACCATAGACTAAGAAGTAATCTTTAGTTCGTCTAAGATATTTAAGAATACTCTTGACTGCTTTTCAGTATTCTTCCCCAGGATTCTACTGGAATTTGCAAGTCATACTAAGTGAAAATGCCACATCTGGCCTAGTACAGTTCATGACATACATGATCCTATAGCCGAAGCATATGTGATCCTCTTCATGCGCTCAAGTTCTATAGCATTAGAAAGATTGTCCTTCTTAGATAACTTGATGCCTTGTCCCATAGGTAGACCGACTTTCTTGAAATTTTCCATAGAAAAACATCTAAGCACTTTGTCTATGTAGATTGACTATGACAACCCCAACAATCTATTAGGTCTATCTTTATAGATCCTAATTTCCAGAATGTAGCAGGCTTCACCTAAATCCTTTATCATGAAGGTACTGGACAGCCACTCCTTGACTGACTGTAGGAGAGTCTTATTGTCTCCCATTATCAATATGTTATATACATATATAATAATGAAGGCAATACTCCCATCCTTGTTCTTAGTATAAACACAGGGGTTCTCTTTGCTTCTGACGAAATCAAATGACTTGATAGGCTTGTCAAAGCAAATGTTCCAACTCTTTGAGGCTTGCTTAAGCCCATAAATGGACTTTTATAGCTTGCATACAGTATTTGGTTTGGACTCAAGCGAAAAACCCTCAGGTTGTTTCATATACACCTCCTCAACTAGATTACCATTAAGGAAAACGATTTTGACGTCCATCTGCCAAATGTCATAGTCATAATATGCAGCTATTGCAAGCAAAATCCGAACGGACTTAATCTTAGTAACAGGTGAAAAGGTTTCATCATAATCGACCCCAGATCGTTGATTATAACATTTAGCCACCAACCTTGCTTTATAAGTCTGTACATTTTCAAATGCATCGATCTTCTTCTTGAAGACCCATTTGCATCATATGGGTTTAACCCCAGCTGACAAATCAACTAAGTTCTACACTTGATTGATGTACATAGATTCCATCTCGGATTTCATGGCTTCTTGCCATCTCTTCGAATCAATGTCCAACATTACTTAGCTATAGGTTGTAGGCTCATCGTTATCGAAAATATCTATCTCACTGTGTGTTTCGACAAGTAGATTTAGTTTTTCAGGAGGATGATGAGTCCTAGTGGACCTACGGAGTTGATTGTTTTGCAGTTCAATGCTTTGTATGTTCTGACTGTGAGAGGGTTCTTGTGTGTTGGATAATCCACTAACTTGAGAGCTTTCAGGAATATCATTTTCATGTATTTCCTGAATGGGAGGAGGTGCAACCATTGCATCTACTCCCAAAGGCTGTGTAGGAGGATATTGCATTTCTGCATTGTTCCTCATAACACTCCCACTGGCCGAAGGGCGTACTTGAAGTACCCAATCTTTGCCAAATACTCCCACTGAATTCTTGCCTTGGTCATTCGGCAAGGATTCAACATCTATGTTATCTTGCAGTTCTTGAATTTCTTCAAGTTCTATCTCTATGCAACTATGTTCCTTGCAGACATATTCTTCTTCAAGGAAATTTGTTTCCCTGAAAACAATGACCTTACGTTCTCCAGGAAGATAGAAGTAGTATCCCTTAGTTTTCTTTGGATACCCCACGAAGTAACATTTCTCACTTTTAGATTCTAACTTGTCAGTGAGCATCTTCTTAACATATGCAGGGCATCCCAATGGTCTCATATGTTTAAGAGTTGGCTTCTTGCCACACCATATCTCATAGGGTCTTTTCTACTGACTTGGAAGGAACCCTGTTCAGAACATATATTGAGGTTTGTATAGCATGTCCCCAAAGGTAAGTCGGTAGAGGTGAGAAACTCATCATGGATCGAACCATATTTAATAAGGTCAATTTCTCCTTTTGGCAACACCATTCATCTGTGGTGTTCCAGGAGGTGTCCACTTTGATTGGACTCCATGTAGCTTTAAGTAATCTAGAAAATCCTTGCTCAAGTATTCACCTCCTCGATCCGATCGAAAGGTCTTGATACTTGTTGCAAGTTACTTCTCTACTTCCGACTTGTACTCTTTAAACTTCTCAAAAGCCTTGGATTTATGTCTCATAAGATACACATATCCATACCTTGTGAAATTGTCAGTAAAAATGATGAAGTATGGAAAACCTCTTTTAGCTTGAGTAAAAAATGGCCCACATACATCAGTATGGACCAACTCAAGCACCTCTTTGGCTCGCACACCTTTCCCAGAAAGTAGCTTATTGGTCATCTTTCCTCTCAAGCAAGATTCGTAGTTACCATAAGACTCCAAGTCAAATGGTTCGAGGTACTCCAACTTCCTCAACCTTCCTATCCTTGATTCGTTGATATGACCAAGTCTGCAATGCCATAGGTAGGTATAGTTTCTATTACTTATCTTAGCTCATTTATTTTGTACATTGAATATTTCTCGACTACAATTTAGTGTATATAATCCATCCACAAGAGGAGGAGTTCCATATATAACATTATCAAAAGACAGTACTTGACTGCCATTCTAAATATATGAGGAAAAACCCTCCACGTCCAAAACAGGGATAGAAATAATATTCCTCGTTAACGAGGGTACATAGTAACAATCATTTAACACTAGACAATAGCCAGAAGGCAAATTTAATCTATAAGTTCCTACACGCTCAACATCCACTCGTGCTCCATTTCCAATGCGTAGGTCCACCTCTCTTGGTCAAACCTTCCTGCTATCAGTTAGCCCCTGCACATTGGTACAAATGTGTGAGCCACAAGCGGTATCCAATACCTAGGAATGAGAGTTATTTATAGACATATTTATTTCAATAACGTACATACCTTGTCCACCAGAGGTAGAAGCACATGGTGTTTTTCCTCCTCATGGTGCAGTGCAGTCCTTCTTCCAATGCCCCTTCTTGTTGCAGCTTAGGCATACATCCTTAGCCAGATTCACCTTCTTCTTCACACCTCCCTTAAGCTTCATAGCTGAGGGCGCAACGACTGCTTTGCCCTTATTCTTCTGTCATTCCTTACCTTTCGGCTTGGGTCGGCTAGTAGAGCTCACTATGAGCACAACTTTGCCTTTGGAAGTGGAAGACTCAAAGGTCTTGAGCATGTTGTGCAACTCCGGCAGACTCGCCTTTGTTCCATTCATATTGTAATTCACTATGAAGTTTTCAAAGGAACGAGGGAGAGAGTTTAGGATGAGAGTGGTAGCGACATTCTTTTGCAGCTTCGTTCCAATTGAAGCAAGTCTCTCTATCAACCCTATCATCTTCAACACATGCTGCGAGACCTGACCCCTTTCATTAAGCTTACACTAAAAAAGTTCTATCAGTAACTCATATTCCATAGTCTGGGATTGTGAGTCATAGAGACTCTTCAAGTATTCGAGCATCTCATTGGGACCCATGTTGTCTCTGAAGTTCCATAGACATGGAAGACAACATCACACATTATGCTGAAGTGGCATCATCTAGGTGTTTTTTGTAAGCATCCTTATCAAAATAGGCATATTCAGCAGCGTTTGTCGCAGGGACTGTTGGGAACACCGTGTCCAATATGTATTCTAATTTCTCTTATCTCGACACTATTTACAAATTTCTTAGCCAGTCAAGGTAGTTAGGTCCAGTAAGTTTGTTCATTTCAATCAACATTTGCAATGATAAGCTCGACATCTTTGATAATCTGAAGAATTATATAGACTGGAAATCAAACTCAAAATTTATTTCCTATTATACACATTCATTTAGGCTAATCAACATGGTCTTTTATTTAATTAGCTCCCACTATTTTAACATACTTCTACGACCCCATGGTAGAATACAGACCTATATTAATTGAGGTCATAATGGGTCAAGATCCAAGCCTATGCTATCTCCGCATTTACTTTGGCTGATAACTTCAATAACACATCTTGGTAGGTTCTAAACCAATTGCAAAACTTATTTGCAACTCTTGGTTGATCAAATATTATATTTAATCTTGCGTCCTTTGATTAGTCCGACACTTCGGCGCCAAGATTTGTCTAAGCAAGTCAACCCCATTACACGCCTGCGTTTATGTATCTAAGTAAATTTGGCATTTGTGAGCAAACACTTTGGTGTAAATACCCACAAAAGTTTATCGTTTACCTTTACATTTAAAACACATCTATGAAAGAGTCTGGGTCCTCGTAGACTTAGAGCAAATGCTTTGGTATAAATACTCGTATCGCCGAAAAGGATTTTGCACTCTAACAATTATAATGGACGACGCGTTTTAGTTTAGACTTGTATTTAAAATTTTGGCGAACATTTTAATTCAAGATTTTAATCAAGATCAACTCTTTTACGCCATATCCAATATGCCATCTTAATATCATGCAAAACTAATGACACATTTAGTTGGAAACCGTCAACCCAATATGCATGATATAAGATGGTTTAATCAAATACTGGGCGCCACCTGCCTAGAAAGTTATAGCGGACATTATGCTAATTATTAAATGAAAGCATTTAAACACTTAGCATATAGTTCGTATATTATTCAATAATATACAATTAATAATAATCATGGGTTAACTTGTCTAAATCTAAAATTTCAGTCTAATCCAAACAGTCCCTTAAACATTTTCTGATTTTAAAAACCAATTTTCAGGATATTTCTGTAAGTTCATGATATTCTGAATTTACAGTTTAGTCCCTCAAGAATTTAAAATTTCAATTTTGGGACCCCTTTAAATTCATAAAATCCAATTTTAGTTTTCAAAAAATATTTTCAGACTTCAGGGACCTGTCTTTAATTTCTAGAATTTTAAATTAATTACAGATTTGGCCCAAGGGACCAAATTTGCTATTTTGAAATTTACAAATTTGCACCAAGGACCAAATCTGATGATTTTAAAAACTTTTCCAGGGACCAAATTGCAATTCCAGAAACTTCTAAAAAATTTAGATTTGCCCCAAGGGCTAAATTGCAATTTCAGAAACCGTCGCTGCCCCGCCGGAACAATGTTCGGTTACTGTTCACTGTTTCGAATTTTTTTTTTATATTTTTAAATTGGGGTCTGCAGGAACAGTGACTGCCGCCACTGTTCACGGCGGAACAGTGTTAGGTTACTGTTCACTGTTCTGATTTTTTTTTTTAAACAAAAAATTGGATCCTCGGCGCCGTGGCAAACCCTAAGTGGCGCCGCGACGCTCCATCGTGGAGTTGCGGCGCCTCCATCTCAGAAGCACAAAATCCGCATTTCTGAAACCCTAAAACTGGCTCAGGGTCAAATTTGCAGATTTATATTCGTTAATCTTCATTATCAAACAACATGTTCATCGACCATCATCCAATCCCTTCTCGTTCTTTGCTTCAATGTACCATGTTCGCAATGAACCGGTTACGCATATTGACTTAGACGAGTTAGATCAGAATGACTTCCTCGATTACATCATTGTTTAATAGTTTGGGAGACAAGGATGATGTGCTTTTAAGATATTAGGTTTTCAAGCTTTAAACGACATAGATTTCAGATTTAAACAAATTCTAACACATATTATTATTAATTAATTACCTTTACATGATGTGTCATTTTGACATGTGGCATGATCCTATTGACTTCTTTGGTTGACTTGACGTGCCGCGTCATTTGATGTCAGCCTTGATGTGTGTGTCAGCAGGATATCTGTGATGGTCCTTGTGGCCATGATTGATTTCGGCTAGCTGATAAATGTATGAAGAGTGGTGCTCGACTGGTAGGGTACGGGTGCCCGTCATGGCCCTCCGGTTTGGGTTATGACATTAGATTTCCTTGGAAAAAATTTAGTTAGGAATAGGAATACTTACATCCTTGATATACTGGTATGTTGAAGTTCTCCCCTAAATCTCACTTTTGTGTGCTATGTTTTTTTTTGAAAAAATGCTATGTTATACTGGTGATATACAAGCCACATGCAGTTCCAAATGTGTTGAATCCTTAGTATATCAACATGTATACTTAGTATGTCATCCCTATTTGCCATCTTAGGATATTTGTGGGATTATCCCATTTTTGTTATCTTGTTTACTTGCTTTGTATTCTTGCAATATTTTGGGCCTAGCCCATTTTTTCCTTTTGTTACTTCATTGTGTTAACTTGGTCCAATTAAAATAATTGGAATCAATTTACTCTTTCTATAGGCTGTTGTTTGTCTTGATTTTAATTTGCATAGATGAGTTTAGATACCTTCTAACTAGTACGTTTATTTGTCCTTTGTTCACTCCCCCCACATCCTGCCGAGATGGGCTTGCATAAAGCCCATCACTTCTATTCAACCAATAGCGAGTCATGTACATTCCAGCCTTCGCTGATTGGGTCAAGGCCCAATCGAAACTATTCTTAATAAGTATGACACATGCAAGGGAAGCTAATATTTTCAAGAAGGTCCAGCAATGAGTAAAAATAGCCAACTGGCAGATTTCGGCAGGCCCGCCAACCTAAACTCCTCATTTCAATTTTTATAGTGTATATGTATATATATTGATTGTAATAAACATCTTTTAAATATTGGAACCTTATGGTTATAATTTAGGATAGGCAAAACGACGTATAGATCATTTAGTTAAAGTCATCAAATGAATTTCAAACTCTATTTTAAATCTAGAAATAAAAAAAATGACAGACTGATTTGAATCGATAAAGGATTGTTTGGGAGTTTTTGAACTCGAAACAAAAGGGATTTCTAAACTAAGTGCAAAACCTTTTAAAAATCTTAAAACTAAAATTTGGGCTTTCAATTCTGAAATTAGACTAAGTGCTAATTTAAAAGGACCCAAAATTGGTCATGAGTGACTGGAATATAAGCAAACGGGCTGCTGAGCTTCTAAGGGATTGAAATGGTTATTTTTAAGTCCAATTCACGGTTCGGGCCCAACAAAACGATTTTGGACTTGAAAAGTTTTATTTTGGACTTGAAATGAAGTTAAAGGTTGTGGATTTGTTAGAACATGACTTAGCTTTGGGAAGATATAGCATGCAAACCAATAAAATAAAACAATTTCTCTCTCTTTTGTCAAAATCTAAACTTGTCCTTTCAAATGATATTCATTTTAAAACCTTTGAAAGGATTTTCAAAAAAAGATACAAGTGTGAAATTGGACAATATTGTCGGACTAAATGTAGAGTTCTACTCAAATTAATATTTGGGTGTTCTTAGTCTGAAAACGAATTGATCCCCGTGCGTACTATTTGACGGAAACTTAACTCTTTGTTTTAAATAAAACCTTGAGTTTTGAATAAATAAAAATGACAAGTTATTTTTGTGGATTTTAAACCTTAAGCAATTTAAATCATTTTTAAAGCATGCTATAGAACCCGTAGGTCAAGTGTATTCTACGGGTTCTTAATAACGGGGTGCTAACACCTTCTCGGGGGATCATCAGAACCCTTAACTTGACTCTGGTTTAGATAGGATTTTTCAAAGGAATTTGAATAAATCCTTTCCCACTGATTTTTCTAATTTACCTATAAATTAGGCGGCGACTCTAAACACAATTATCTGATTTAGGGCACCATCCAAAGTCTTAGTAACCTTTTTTGTACGCTAACCCGTATGAGAAAAGTGAACCGTAACAAATGGTGACTTTGCTGGGGATAAACCTAGGTTCTAACCATAAGAGTTTCAATACAACATGGCTTTCAAAATTGATATAAATTGCTTAGGTGTTTAAATACCGTAATTATAACTGTCATTCATACATTCATCTTTCGCCAAATGGCATGCACACACACATGCATCTGTGCACAAAGGTGATTATGTGGATTCGCAGTCACCCTCCAGTACAAAATCAAAAACATTTATTTGGAACACGTTGAAGGTGGAGTTGGGACGCGGTCGTTCCAACAGTCTACAACGGTTCACCCCGAGTTATCCGCTTGGATTCCCTATGTCATTTGCTAAACTACTCTAGTGAAACTGGGATAGAGCGAAGACAAATCTCTTATACAAGCGCATACTGACTTAGACAGGTTCAGGTATCTCAGACCTACCTATACCTGACATGCTGACTCCCTCGTTTCCTAACAGTCTCCGACCCGAAGGCACTACATCCATCTACTTTTAAAATTCTATATAGTTGTAAAGGCACCGAAAATGTTAAAAGTTTGGTGGGCATGGATGAGTACCGAACATAAGCAAGAAGTAATGAACTGTCTAGGACACCTCCCTTCTCTTATGACCATGAAATGTAACACCGACCTCCTAGAAGTTCTTACTGGGAATTGGGATAACAAAAGAATGGTCTTTAGGTTTGGAGACTTTGAGTTAACCCCGATCTTAGAAGAAATCTGAGACTACATAGATAGTGTAGGAACCTGTTTGAAGCGGAGAAAGAAACTCGACCACAACCTTCTGATACCTCACAAGCCAACTCCCGGCGAGATTCTTAAGATGTTGTCCTTAGCTAGCGCCAATTGGATATTTGGCCCAACCGTAGCTTTTAGGGATCTCTACACCCAATTTGGGTCCACCCAGGGCTACATAGACCATTTGATAGAATTCCAATCCTTCACAGCTTGAGAAGCTACTCGACCATTAGCCTTCGCTATATTCCTTTTAGGGACCATATTGTTCTCCAAAAACCATAGTCGAGCCATAGATACCTGGGTCATCTTTGTCACTCATGATATCTTTAGTTGCATAACCAACGATGAGAATACAAAATACTACGACCTAGTCCCAATCATCCTAGCCGACATATACTGAGCTTTAGGTCAATGCTGAAACCTACATCGGCATTTCCAAGAGTGTAACCTCCTAGTCCAATGGTGGATCATGAAACACCTCTACAAAAATGAGGCTCCATCATACCTAGACCCTGCCCATAGAGAGGATGACCTTCTAGTCACTTACTCACATTTTGGGACCCAATCCAAAGAGGAGTGGGATTTTATTTTTTCTAGGCTCCGATAGGATAGCATTCAATGGAGACTTCCCTACTTCTACTCCGAGACCATATCCATTAGAGGCCAAAAATGTCCTTTCCTACCACTTATGGGGATCTGGGGAATCCGTCTGTATGCGTCTCTTATGGTCCTACGACAGTTCGAAAGGGAACAGATAATCCCCCAAATTGGAAATATGGGGGAATATGTGCATGACTACGAGGATGACAAGATTGAAGGAGTTGGTGACATCATCTGAGACTTTAACTAATGATCCTCTTCACTCGAGATGTGACGAAGACTATGTAGATTGACTGAGAGCAAAGTTGTAAGGTACCCTCACACTGGGTCCCAACCTCTACAAGACCAAACATAATCGGGATTCAAAAGTCGAGATCCAAGCTCGCCATATTCAGAGACAAACAGATGATCGGGATGCCAAGTACCAAGAGAAGATACAACATGATCAGTTTTTTTTATATCTAGCTTGACTGAGGAGGTCGACTTCACCAATGATTGTCTCGAGGATTTAGACACTCATATAAATGAAGCTATGGATACCGTTGGACCAATGACACCTATAGAGAGGAGCTGATGGATCGGGTCAGTTCTGATGTATACTCATCTCCGGACTCAGGCCACCTTTCGAAGGGCCAAGAAAGCTTGGAGTGACAGAGCTTCATCATTAGCCACCGGAGGGAAAATTTTCTGACGTTATTTGATTTATTCATATTTTGTAACCCCTTCGGGGAGATATTATTAGTTTAATGAAAATATTATGGGGGTAATGGTTTGATTAACATTTGACAGATTTATGGTTCAATGATTAGAAGCCTTGGAGTAACAAGGCATAGGAATGCGGATACTATAACTGTTTATGTGCTTTCGTGATATTAAACTGCTTATGTGCTTTCATGTATTCTATTCTTAAACTCTTGATTGGTCCCACATTCCAGACACCAACCCAAAAGCAAAACAAAAAGAAACACCAAAGTTGACTATTTTAACCTCCTCTTGAAGGTTTATTTGCTACCAATGGAGACCCAGGCAGTCACCGTTCCACCTCACCAATCATCGACTTGATAAGCGACCAAGAGACCGAAGAGTTGCTTCAAATTAAGATCCGCAAGAATGATGCCAAGATCAAGTTAGCAAGAGCCAAATTGAAAGAGGTCGACTACAAGACCAGTGTGGCCAACGCCAAAATGAAGGAAGTAGATGCGATTCTGGAATTCATGGAGAAATTGTCTCAAAAACCTCCCGAAGGAAAATAGTGATGCCAAAGCCTTCCCGAAGAAGTGCAAACTATGATGAATAATCTGGTTCATTAACTTATGAAGTCATTACACATTATTCTTATGAAGTCGTTACACTTGTTCAATTGTGGAATTGATTCATTCAATAACATATGACGTATGGATTTCTCATGTGACAGAACCTGAAATTCTTGATAAACAGGGAATTCTAAATGACCATGAAAGCTTGATACAATACAAATAATATCACATGATAGAAACAATTATATATGAATAGAAAACTCAAAATACTTTGTTCTTTGGAACTAGTATAAAGAAAGGAACATATAACATGACTTCATATTGCTGAATACGATATACACTATCATACCCCAATCTTGGAGGTGTGGCCGGCACCCGATGGCCTAATGGTCGAAGTGTACCATATCTGAATACGACATAACAAGGCCTCAGGATGACCCTCGTAAGACAACCAGGACATAATAACCCGTAGAAGTACAAAAGCCCTAATGTATATACATGGAGAAGGCCGAGAAGGCCACAATACATATCAACTGACTAACAGAAAGTCCGACAAGGACATACATGACATCTATATATACAGGACAACTATCTACAAGCCTCTAAGGAATACATAAACATCATATGGTTAGGACAGAGCCACGCCCTACCCATAATGTGCACATAGAGCCATACCGACTCCGACCGGCACCTTAGAAACATGTAGATAGCTTTGACACCATGACTGATTTGAGAACCTACTACGAGAGGTCATCAATCTATCTATTAGAACATGTGGGCATGAAACACATTGCCCCCAATAAAAGGATGTCAGTACGAACAATGTACTGAATATATAAGGCAAGAAAAGCATAAGTAGATGCAGTAATGTAAATAAAGATAAGTAGAGAAAACATGTAACTCTAAATACCACTGACGACATATGACATGCATGCTTTTATTTAAAAACATATACATATATATAAGCCTCACAATTTGGCAATATTATCATCATTAAGCCGCTCTCTAAGGCTAACATCATCATAACATACCCAACTGCAGTGATGTGCACATAAAAGTGTAGTACCTAGCTGACAATAGTGCAACTTGGTGTCATAAAATAGATACATACATATATATATATATATATATAATGCATGAATGACCTCAGAAGAATATTATGAACATGGTCGGAGTGACATAAGGTTGTTATCCTCTGACTATCGTTATGTAACTACATATATCAATTATTGTAAAACCAACAAGGAATGTAGAATATCACATATTGAGAGATAATATAAGATGCAAAAAATTACTTCCGACAAGGGACAAACAAGATCCAAGAAACATCTTCAAGAATCAAGAATAAAGAATAAGTACATCTCTGATATTCGAGAGTAAAGTCCTTTTTGGGAACGTTTCATTATGTATCGTTTACACTAAGATCATGCCAAGAGGAAGAAGGGGTAAGCCTTACATATCTTTTTTGCTTGGTCAATAATAACTTACAAGTCCCCATTTGCCCTATGCAAGATTATCTACATAAGATAAATGGTTTGGATCAAGGTTGGATCACCAAACTAGAAAATGACTCACTACGACATTTTATCGAGCACTTAATATGCATAGAACTTCATATCCTTTAACCATGGCAGCTTAAAATCAAGGCACCATCCTTGTTCTTTCTAGCTTCATTTTTCTTATTCACAACTACCAACAAGATTCACAACTTAACAGCAACACCTAGCATTAGATAAACATCACAACAAGAGATAGTAACAACATAAACAACTTTCAAATGTGATGTGATTATTTTCCCCCTTCTAATTACAACACCATCTTTATAACTAGCACATAGAAAATATAAAAAAAACAACCTCAACATAAACAAGTTACTCTCCACGATTTTCATCCACAACAATTCATAAATATAGCCTCAAAATAGTTCAACGACAAGATAAAAGCATCTCACATCATTTCAAGTACTAGCTTGTAGTTTTTCATCAAAACAACTCAACCAACACTTAATTAGGCTTAAGTACCAGTAAGAGGATATTCTGCTTACTCAACCAATAGAAACAACTTGAATCCAAGCTTTGCTCCGCGCACTACAACCCTTAATCACACCACAACACCATAGAGGTGTTATTCTTCATCTAAGCTAGATTTTGACGATAGATTATGATATAATCACCTTGGATTCACTTTAGGAACTTAGATAGGGGTTTGGAGGTCTTGACGGAGAGTAGGAATAGTCCTTGGTCGAAAAATGACCAAAAATGAGAATTTAAGACAAGTTAAGTAGGCCACCACCATCACTTTCACACCCACTTTCATAACCGCCCGTGAAATGGTGCCATGAAAATGGCCAACTTCTGCCAAGCTTCTCTCACCATTTCACGGAGGTGGTTTCTCCATTTGATGCGCCGTGATCCATTTCACGATCCATGAAAGTGTATTACAAAATTGATTTTCCAACAAACTTGTTTCCTTTGATTTGTTTGGCCCTGAAACCTTATGGTATACACTTAACACTTGATTGAAACCTTCTTTATCCTTATAAGATTTTCATGATTTCACCGATATTATGTTAGTTTACTAACTAGACGTTGACGTATAAAACACGGGGTGTAACATCCTTCATCCCTTAAAAACATTTTTCCTCGAATGTTAGGGATATATGGGTTACAATTTTTAACTTTTATATTTCTCCAAAAGTTTCGGCATAGTCTCCCCTACAAATAGGACTATCCAAACCTGCCACACAGTCAGAAAACACAACAAACACCTTGCAAGTCTATGCAAAAACATATACAGTATCATGTTGGCCTCACATGACCATCTATTTACCAAGAGATTAATAGAATACGATATAACTCACCTCAACTATCCATGCTAAAAACTGGGCTATATCTGTCACTTTTCTTCCTAACTATCACCTATACAAGGTGCATACGGTAAGTCTACTATGACGGACTAAGGATAAGGAAAGTGTATCGGACGTATGTCAATATGGACATATCAAGGTAACCATTGGTCCTTATAGTTCTTAGAGTAATTTCAAAAGGATTTCCTTTATAAATAGAATCAATCATGCCTTCGTACTAACACAGAAGTCCTGAGTTTTTCCTTATAAGACCATACGGTAAATCACACCAAGTCATTTAATTACTTAGGTACGAACTCATTATTTCTTTCCAATTTAAGTCATGTTTTCCTATTGCTTGCTATCTTTATCCCCGGATGGGTAAGGTTACTTATTTCCTCTTTTACATCCTGTGTAATCTCCTTTACATTCTCTATACATCGTAGATCTTTTCCTTGGCTTTCAGATTTATTGATTCATTTATATTTACTGGAATCCACTTGTACGATCTAGCCTTTATTACTTATTTATCATTTAGTGCATCGCTTCAGTATTAAAACACTGTAGCCGAGTGAGCAAATTCTATTTTTAAGGGAAACCTTCATTTAGTCTCTGTCCTAGGTAGTTCGGACGGATCTTTATATATGTCTTGATCACTTGTATCCTTATATCATTATGCCCTTCCTGCGCCAGATATTCCAGAAAACCTTATTATTAACTTGAAATTTTCGTAAGTCTCGTCATCACACATTGATGTCTGGTTTGTGATGTTTTAAGAACATACTTGAATAATGCTAACTCTCCTATAACTTGGTAAACTAGGTCGAACAATTCTACCCTTAACCATCTTGCGGGGAATCAATATCTCTTCCTACTTTGTGCTTTATAACATGTTATTCGCTGTAGTTTAAAATTTATACTCATGATATTTCCACATATATAGATCTCATAATAGTCATTATTGTGTACTAATTCAAAAGGCGATAATGGATCTGATGTAAATTATTCCCAATGCTTGATTAATCAATTCAAGATGACAAGAAAAGTTCCAAGAACGCCAATGGTGAGCCTCAAACACACGACCAAGAACTTGGAAATGTATGTAGTATGGAATGGCATAGGTGACAACACTTGATTACCTTAAAGGGTTGTAGTTTATTCGGCCTTATGTGTTGGTCTTGGCCGAGACCTTTCTTTAAATTATTGTCTTTAATTCTTAGCTTAAGTATTAGCTACTTACGTCATACTAAAGTAATGTAAGAACCCAAAGCTACACAATATGACATATTCAAGGAGGGAAGATGACTAAGCTGAGAGAAGCCTTGTCCATGGTGACATAGACAAGCGTGCACACGACCACAAAGAGGTTAATGCACCATCTAGAAGATGTGATCTTCAAGATGGATAAAACGTGTGTACAATTCCTCAAGTGGGAGAGCATCAATACGCGGTTTGTTGAAGTCGAAGTGTTGGGCGAGTTGTCCTTCTCAAATCGGCCAAAGAGCATGTATCTTAACACACTCCAATGAGCTCATTCAAGTACCAATTAAGTCATGTATGGAAGCTATCAAAGAGGTTCTAGAAGCATATTGGAGTTGAGCATGAGGCCCCTCGACCGAAGGCCTTTCCCCGTTCCCACCTAGTCGACCAAGCCTTGTTGTTTGTGTCTTTATAGTTTCCTTTATAGAAGGGTCCTTTCTCTACTATAAAATGAGCCCTTAGGATGTTGTATTCGACAAAGTTTGATAAAATATAAAACTTGATTTTAACTCATTTTGGCTAAGTCTTTTAATCCAGGATTGAATCTCTTAGTTGGTTCTTGTGTGACCCAAACCCCTTAGTGCAAGTTTAGCTAGAACTGTGTGATCTAGTTGAACCAAAGCTAAGGTTCCCTTCGGTGTAAGCTTGGTTAAAACTGTGTGACTTAACTAAGTCCAAGCTTAAGTAACCCCCTTGGCGCAAGTGGACGTTGGAACTGTGTGATCCAACTAAAACCAAGCCTAGGGTCTATCATAAGGTTTTCGATCACCATTGCTTGGTTAGTGTTGAGCCTCGCGGTAAGCAAAACTCAACCTAGTCCTTGTGAAATTTATCACATCATACTTGGAGACCACACGAGCAATTAACTCCTCGTGTTACTATCCAAGAACACTATATCGACCGAATTATGACTTGGTTTGTGTCTCAGATTGTTACAATCCGTGTTCCAATTACTTATTTCACTTCATCACCACATTCCACAACATCTCATTAACATCACCACAAAAGACCCCTGCTCGAAAATACCCACAACCACAATTAACCTCAATCAACTACACCAACGTCTCCATCTAAAGTCTCTGCCGGACCCTCACTACCTCAGGTTGTTTATGCGACCTTAACTCAGCCAAAACACCAAACCACCACCACATATCTCTCATATAAGACCCCGGAACAACCTCACAATGCACCAACTCACATTTTTAAGCCAAGCTAACCAAAACTGCCCTTAATCACCACACTGCCTACCTTACCCGAGAAACTGAGAGCCTCCCATTTTTGGCTTTGTGCCGCGACCCTACCACCACTAAACCACCGAACCCTGACCACCTTACCAATCCTCATACCACTCGTGACCAACATAAAAAGTGCCTTGACTTGACTCCTTCTCCACTTACCCGACACCGTCGCCAAACACCCCACATCTCGGCTTACTGAGAACCCGAGAAACCCCACATTCCTTGCCTAATTTTGAGTCAACCTAAATCACACCAAGACACGAATCACTTACCAACTCAAAGCCCTTCGTACTTACATCAAATTGGTATTAGAGCCAAGTGTTCCCGTCCCACGCAATAACTTTATGACCTACACTGAACAAGAGTTTCGGAGGATCATGAGTATCGCCCTTGCAAAGCGTATGCAAGCACTAAGAAAGGAACTTACGGGATATGCCGTAAGTAAGAACAGTCCTTTAAGGGTTGTACAAAGAAATTCAAGATGTGAGATAAGATAATCTCACAGTGGTGATGACATCTTTTCTACATGGCAAACCAAAATCGAGAAATCTCAAAAGGAAGGGCAAGACCATGCCTTGGTTACTAACCCATTGTATCACGTTGAAATAAAGGACAATACCTCATTTATGAATCTTATATGACCAGGAGGATATGGAGACATGTGAAACCTCAATTTCCCAACATGTTCTAAGTATTCAATTTGATGCATACGAGGAAGCGCAAAATGAATATTTTTTTCATACTCGGTGTAAGGTGAAAGATCGTGTGTGTAACATGATCATTGATGGGAAGAGTTGTATCAACGCGGCTTCAATAGAGATGGTAACCAAATTGGACCTACCGTCCCACAACCATCCCCGTCCGTATATTCTCCAAAGGCCAACCTAAGATGAAGAACTACGAGTAGCAAGACAAACTCTTGTTATTTTTCGTATTGGAGGATACGAAGATAGCATTTGGTGTGACATACTACCGATGGAAGAATAGAGTGAAGTACCATTTAATGAACACGAAATATATAGATTATTAAACTTATGTAACTGATGACATGGGATTGATATGCTTGACATGGAATCAACATGCTTTCATGTTGTAGCGGTGAAAGACAGAACAACCTTACATATATCAAGTCCACCTTTAAATGACTACAATGAGTCAATACTTCTTATAGGCATCTAACCTATTAAAACAAGAAAATACACATAATCATAGCCCATCCAAACACTACAACTATACCAACACTATAGGCAATTAAGAAGCGATGAGCTTCCAAGGCTATATACAATAGTGTACTTCATAGATCTCCTTTTAACAACTTAAAAGCTCTACAAAAGCTAACAAACCCCCGCTGATTTCCAAAGCACATAAGAAAAATCCTTAAACACTTTATACAACTATTACAACTTGAACCCATGGCTACTGATCACTGTCTTGTGAGTTCTTAATAAATACTTACCTTATTCGCTCATAGAAGGTCGTAGACGAGGAACCAAAGCTGAAAACTTTTTGACACTTACTTCTCTGCATCGTAAGTTAGTCAATGTAAGCTCGAAGAGCAAAGTTGTTCGTAAAATTACAACTATCTAATTCATGATTGCACAAGTGTTAGGTAAATATCATGAGAGTTAGAAGTTAAATGAATTGAGGAAAACAAGTTTGTCAAAAGTGAAATAATGTTGGTATTTTAAGAAGCTGAATAACTTTAGGAAATCACGGCCACTAAAATGGTTTCATAGTCTGTGAAGCCACCGTGGAACCATGGTGGTGCAACCTTATCTTTTAAGTATAAAGCGGTGGACACTTCATTTTAACTCACTCACGACCAAAATAGCTCTCACACCTTCCCAAGATCAGATCCAAGGGTTCTTATATGTTCCAAGAGTAAATCCAAAGGTAAATAACATAAATATTGCATCGAGAATCCTGTAGTGCTAGTATAACCTAGTTCCTCCTTGTGTTTGATTTGGAAGTTCCTTCAAGTCAAAGAAAGTTTGAAATAGGTATTGTTCTTGCTGTTTTGAGGTAATATTTCCCTTCTCCTATATATTTGAGTTCATCTAGGTCATGGCTATGTTGTTTGAGTGAGAACTTACAATTCGGCGAACGAAAGTTATATATGAGTTGTTGTGTAATGTTGAGCTATTTTGAAGTTGTTCTTGTGATGTTATACGGATGGAGTTGTATAGAGGAACTTGTATATGATGTTGTTGTTATTTTTGTGTGCCTTAAAGGAAAAAAGGCGTAGAAAAGCATTTTGTTGTTAGTCATAAGACGAGCTCTCCGCTCGACATATTGTACTAGTTTTCCCTTAGCTTGATGTCAGATCTATTGTCATTTATTGTTGATTAAAGTGTTGTATAGACAAGTGCATCATGTTGTCGAGTCAATGATAAAAGGTATGTAATGGCTAGTTCCTATATCTTTTGTTGGCATGAATCTGCACCTAAAATGATTTCCGAATAAGATACGCGAAAGAAGAGTTCTTATCAAAGTATCCCCTTCATAGTGCTCTATCGTTCATGTGCTGTTTTTTTTCCTTTTAGGGAGTTCTTATCATTTCTAGTACTTATTTCATGTTAGATGAGAAAATAGAGAGTATATATTTATTGTTCTACATTGGTTGTTTTGAGTTTTACACACCGAGCTATAATCAGTTGGGTACGGCACTATTATGCACACACATAGCCTTATTATGGCCTAGTACATTATGAGGTATACACATAGAGCTTTATTATGTCCTGGTACGATACGAGATATACACAGTGCCTTATTACGACCGGGTACAATAAATGATACACCTAGAGCCTTTTTATGGCCTGGTACGTTATTATTATTATTATTGATATTATATGATATGAGTTAGAAGCATGTAAGTATACCCTCAGATTATCCTTGACTCTTAGTTACATTATCTTATTCATGTATATCAGTTTATTTTTATATTATAGTTATTCAATTTGTCTTACATACTCGGTACATTATTTCGTACTAACGCCTTTTTGCCGAGATGCTGCATTTCCTGTTGCAAGGCGTGATAGATAGACAGATAGACATGCCTCCTCAGTAGGTGTTGTTTGAGTTAAGCTTGATTGGTAAGATCCACATCATCTAGAGTTGCCAGGTCTAGAGTTTTGGATTATATTGATGTATATATAGATTTGATGGGTAGGGGCCCTGTCCCGACCACAGTACAATTGATATTCTTTAGAGGCTTATAGACATGACCTATATATACAGTATGTAGTATAGTGGCCTTGTCGTCTCGTATATATAAATATCTTTTGGGTTAATTTACTTCAGTTTGATACACATGCTTATTCTCTTATTATTATGAGATACAACCTTATCAACCTAAGACTTAATAGGATATTATATAGTTCGGCCTTGTTGGCCTAGATGTCTTTATATGTTTAGATGATAGGTGTTGCAGGTTTGTACTCTCGATCAAGGCACTGGGTTCTGGTCTCGCCTCTTCAAATTTGAGGCGTGACAAACTTGATATCAGAGTAGGTCTATATCATAGGGAGTCTACAAGTCATGTCTAGTAGAGTCTTTCTTATGAATGTGTTATGCACAACTTTTATAAAAATGAAGTTGCAGGGCATTTAAGATTGGTTACCCTTCTTTCTTATTCCAGATCGTGTTGTATGGTAGAATTATAATAGCTTATTTCTAACTCACATTTTTATATATGTTTTACAGAGAAGCATGTGACTAGAAAGACTACAGCTAGCCAGAGGGCTAATGCGGCTGCGCTAGAGGGTACTATCAGGGTGCCACCTGATAATGTGGCCCAGTCTGAGGCTCAAGGTGACACACCCTCCTAGACATCTCCGATTGCTCTACCACCTGTGGATCTCTCGAGAACCAAGACACCTTTTGTTCCCCCTCCTATTCTATCTGATCTGGAGCTCAGGAGTGCGGTACGCCTATTGACCAATTAGTGGCTACACAGACTCAGCACCAGTGAGTGCTAGACCCTCTGAGGGGCCTGGGAGGTCGTTGGTTTGGGAGTTTATTGGTTTGACCCCTACAGAGTTTACAAGATCAAATTCAGATGAGGATCCCCAAAATTTTATTGATCAACTTTACAAGATCTTCAGAGTTATGCATGCTTCAGAGACAAGTAGTAGAGTTAACGTCTTTCAAGTTGCAAGATATAATCATTCTATGATACGATTCATGGGAGCAGTCTAGGGGCAAGATATACCTTCACCAGAATAAGAGGTTTCTCAAAGGCTTTCCTTGACCATTTTCTTCCATTATAGATTTGGAAAGCTAGAGTCGGACAGTTCTTAGCCCTTAGGAAGGGCAACATGAATATTCCAGAATATAACCTTTGATTCCTCAGCCATGTATATTCCATCTAGTTTGGATATGATACAAGATAGGGTTCACCAATTTCTGGCTAGTCTTGAGTATTATTTGATTAGAGCTTGCACTATGGCGTCATTGCATTATAATATGGATATCTCTCAGATCTAAGCCTTCGCTCAGAATCTAGAGAAGTATAAATGTCAGCGGCAGGTTAATTAGAGAATTGAGAGAAAGCAACATAAGAGGGAAAGGTCAGTTGGTTATCATAAATAGTCACATGGTGGCTTTAGGACACAATTCTTTGGACGGTGTCCTAGGCCGTCACCATCTCAGTTATAGGATTACAGATATGACTAATATATCTAGTCAGGATCGAGTGAGAGCTCATGGGTCTCAGAGTTCCAGCAGTAGACGAGTTCAAGTCAGATGAGGTTGCCTCTACCGTATTGTGATAATTGCGGCAGTGCACATTATGGGAAATGTCGAATAGGATTGAATTCCTCTTATTCATGTGGGTATCAAGGTTATATGATGAGAGATTGGCTGAGGAGATGAAAGGGCAGTATCGCATAGCCGACTAGCTCACAACTGGATCATCTTCTAGTGCATCCTTAAGAGCCTGAGTCACAGTCTTTGACCTGCAGAGGTCGAGGTAGATGGGTTTATTGGTGTTGGACGATAGTAATTTGTAGCTGTCAAACCTCAGCAGATCTTGTCAAGTTAGAGATGGTAGATTTTGATGTTATTATAGGCATGTATTGGCTAGCATCTTGTTATACCAATATTGAGTGTTGGACAAAGATTGTTAGATTTCATTTTTCGAGCGAGCCAGTTCTATAATGGAAGGGTAATGCGGTAACACCTAAGGGTAGGATTTTTTCCTATCTCAAGGCGAAGAAAATGATCAAATGGTGTATTTATCATATTGTTTGGGTTAGAGATGCAGCTCTGTTCTAGTGGTTAATGAATATGCAAATGTATTTCTAGATGACCTTCCAGGTATTCCTCTGAAGCGGGAGATTCATTTTGGCATTGATGTGCTCCAGACACTCAGTCGATATCTATTCATCCATACAGAATGGCTCCTTTGAGCTAAAGGAGTTGATGGAGAAAGTGAAAGATTTGTTAGAAAAGAGCTTCATTAGGCATAGTACTTCACCATGGGGTGCACTTGTGTTATTTGTAGAAAAGAAAGATGGCTCGCTGAGGATGTGTATTGATTATCAGTAGCTAAACAATGTTATTATAAATAAGAAATACCCACTCCTAAGGATTGATGACTTATATGATTAGTTGTAGGGCACTAAATATTTTTCAAAGATCAATTTGAGGTCAGGGTACCATCAAGTTTGAGTTCGGAAAAACAAAATTCTGAAGATGACCTTTAGAACCAGATACAATCACTTCGAGTTCCTTGTGATATCCTCCAGGTTGACGAGTTCACCCGAAGTGTTCATGGACTTGATGAATAGTGTATTCAGACCATTTTTAGATTTGTTTGTGATAATGTTCATTAATGATATTCTAGTTTATTCACGTTAGAAGAAGAGCATACAAATCATTTACGAGTAGTATTTCAAACACTTCATTAATGATGTTTTCTTGGGATTGATATGTTATTAAATGAGGTTCGTAGAGTGTTTATCTTCCCTTTCAGCATACTTGATGAGGTTAACTCAGAAAGTAGCTAAGTTTAAGTGGATTGATGCTTTTGAATGAAGTTTCTAGGAGATAAAGAATAGATTGACGTCAGCTCTAGTTTTGACACTTCTAAAAGGTTCAGAAGGCTATGTAGTTTATTGTGGCACCTCAGGTGTCGAATTGGGATGTGTTCTGATGCAACATGACAATGTAATTGCTTATGATTTAAGACAGTTGAGGAAGCATGAGAAGAACTACCTGACCCACGATTTAGAGTTAGCAACAGTGGTGCATATACTTAAGATATGGCGGTATTATCTATATGATATTCATGTTGATATCTCTGACCCACGATTTAGAGTTAGCAACAGTGGTGCATATACTTAAGATATGGCGGTATTATCTATATGATATTCATGTTGATATCTTTACAGATCATAAGATCCCCAATACATCTTTAAGCAGGAAGAGTTGAATTTGCGACAAAGACGATGGCTTGAATTACTGAAAGATTTTAATATTGATATCTTGTACCATCAAAGCAAGGCTAATGTTGTAGCTGACACCCTTATTTGTAGATCTATGGGCAGCTTAGCATACTTAGGAACCGAGAAGAGAGAGTTATCCAAAGAGCTACATTAGCTAATGAGTTCGGGAGTTCAATTATTAGACTCCGATTATTGTAGAGTTGTCATTCAGGATATGGTAGCATCATCTTTAGTAGTTGAGGTGAAGGAACGATAGTATAAGGATCCCACTCTATTACAGCTTAAAAATAAAGTCCAATAGAATAATGTGCCAACTTTCGAGATGATGTAAGGCTAGGTTCTGTGATATTGAGGCATATTATGTTTCACACATGTAGCGGGAATACAGAAAACCATTATGGCAGAGATACATTATTTATTCTATTTCATTCATTCAAGGTCGATGAAAATGTATCATGACATCAAGGATGTGTACTAGTGGAATGATATGAAGAAACACATTCTCGAGTTCGCAGCTTAGTGTCCAAATTGTCAGCAAGTAAAGGAAGAACATTAGAAGCTTGGGGGCTAGTATAGAACATAGATATTCCAATGTGGAAGTGGGGGATTATTAATATAAATTTCATGACAGGATTGTCCCGTTCATATCATAATTTTGACCTCATATGGGTAATTGTCGACATGTTCACAAATTCAGCTCATTTCCCGTCGGTTAGAACTACTAATATAGTTGAGGATTATGCAAAACTATGTATCAAATATATAGTGCAGCTCCATGGTGTTCCGGTGTCTATTATATCTAATATAGCAACTCATTTTAAGGCGAACTTCTAGAGATCCTTCCAGAAATATTTGGGGATCCAAGTGAATCTTAGTACAACCTTCCATTCATAGATACATGTCCAAGATGAGTGCATGATTCAGACGCTCGAAGATATGTTACAAGAATGTGTGTTAGACTTCAAATGAAGATGGGATGATCATCTTCCCCTTATCAAGTTCACATATAACAACAGTTATCATTATAGTATCAAGATGGCTCCTTACGAAGATTTATATAGGCAGAAGTGTAGATGATGCAAATAAGGAGGGGTGATGTTTGGTAAGTGGGTCGGGTCTTGGATATATTCGGGTTGACCCGAAAATGGGAATCAAAGTGGGCTGTCGGATGGGGCGTTACTGCCAATCAGTGTAGTGTTTGGTAGCTATTTCGGGTAGTTGTATAGGAAATTAGGTCAAGGTGTTATATGGCGCTATTGTGGACACGTTAAAGGTTGTTTTAATGGTTGGGCTTTGCTGGTTTGATAATGGAAAGGCGATGGAATAGAACTTAAATAGTGAGGTTCTCATTAAGGTGTGTTATGCGGATTATTTGGTGTTGTCAGACTTGGACGTATGTATTCGTGGGAATTCGGTTAGTGGCCTTTGTAGTGGGTGTTAGGGAAGTAATTTGGGATGTGGTGATAGAAGGAATAAGGTAGTTTGGATGAGGGATGGACACTGAATGCGAGGTGCAAATCTGAGAACACACCATGTGTTGGTTGGTTCGATTTTGGCTAAGTGCTTGGTTGTTGTGGTTTTAGTGGGGTGCGGATGATATGTCAAGGATATGGACACGGGGGTTTTACTACTTGGGTCGACACAAATATGAAGGTGACCAATTCAACAAGGTCTAGTCTGGGGTTGCTAAGTACAAGTCCGTGAACAATCTAAGTAGGGGTGGCCGAAAATCTTAAGATAGACCCAAGGCTTAGGCTAGGTTGGATCACACAAGTTCCAACGTTCGCTTGAAACCAAGGGGGATCCTTAAGCTTGGGCTTAGTTAAGTCACACAGTCTTAACCAAACTTACACCAAAGGGAAACCTTAGCTTGGGTTTAACTAGGTCACACAGTCCTAGCTTCAACTTACACTAAGCGGTTTGGCACACACAAGAATCAAAGATCTTCTCGGAGAACCAACTAAGAATAACAACCCCGGGTTGAAACACATAGCAATGAGTAAAACTCAACTTCTATATATCAACAAACTCTTTCTATTTACGATGTCCTAAGAGTCCAAATTATAGTAATACATGGACTATTCTAGAAGAATAATAAAAGACACAAACTACACGGTCTAGGTGGGGACGAAATGGGGAAGGGTTCAGGTTTAATTGGTGACCAAGGGTTTTTCGACCAAACCAAGACCATGGGAAAGGTCTTGGCTTTTCTTGGGGATAAATGATGAATCTTTCACACTCTCTTTGTGGATTCCGTGAAGAATAATGCATAAACTTGGGCTCTCCATAAATGTCATCTTCTTGGGATAGGTTTGGAAGCTTCCATTTTTTGTATTTGCTTTATGAACCATTCAGTCAACTCTGGATCTTCCCCTTGGTCGATTTTGAAGTCTTCAATGTATCCAAATTCACGAACTAATTGGTTCATGAATTGTCTTTTTAGAAGCCCTTTCTTCTATATCATTCTTGTCTCTTGTCCTCTCAGCTTGATCACTTCATATGGCCTAGTCACCTTGTCTTATTACACGACACATTAATGATGTCTTGAGGAAAACTAGAAGTTAGTACATGGTTCCCCTATGTCCTAAGGCAATCTAATATCTAAGCTAAGAACTAAAGGAAAACAACAAGCTAAAAGAAATGCATGGTCTCGGCCAAGACCAACAAGAAGGCCGAATAAAACATGTTTCTTCTTAAAATCTTCAAGTTCGATTTTCAATCTCACTCCATAATGCATACCGTATTAGACATATCTTCATAGGTAGATTGTTCATTTGTGGAACTCCGAGCATATCACCTCGAGGATTAAATTGGAACTTTGAGCTCACGTGAATATTTACATCATACTCCCATTCTTCAAAAGAATTCATCTTCGAATTCTCGTCATCTAAATATGAGGACAAGTTTTTACCATGAAACATTGAACCTCCAAAATCAACCGGGGGTTCCTCCTTGTAGGTTCCCCGTCGGAACCTAACAAATAGTTTGAAAGGACCATACTCTAAATAATTTTTCCATTCAATCAAGGAGTCATAAGTAAAATAATTGACTTGTTCACCCCCCAATATCTCACTATAGGAAGTAATGTACTCTTTTTCTTGAATCAAGTTGGTACTATGATCACGTTCCATTTCAAGTAGTAGCTCATCATTCGAAATAGGGGTAGCAAAGGAACTATAATTCCGGATGAAATGATGATCGAAAGAGGTCAAGTCATAGAAGTTACCTTCCATCCGTACATTTGTATTCTCGTGCCAACCTTGGATAGTCCCCACTTCGGATTGATTCACATGAAGGTCCGCGGATGCTACTTTGTGTTCTCGGACCAAGGATCCCGTTAACGGCCGTATCATCTTGTGCATGAGGTTCATGGAGGAGTTTGAAACGTTGCATGACTCAAATGGCCTCACAAGTCCTTCATACAAATCATGCTCAATTTTGAAGACCAATATCTTGCAAAGACGACCCACTATTGGCATTCAATTGTTCCTTCATTCCGTTAGTGTAGTCAAACCACATGATTCGAATACAAGCCAAGCCAAGCCAAACAAAATATTATCTATTGTTCAAGGGCTTCACTATATAAAATTCCTTGTTGTAGGTAAAAGAATTGATTCATGCATCATCCAATCTTCCACTAGAGAAGGAAATATATTCCTTGTCTTGCATTGAACTGATACCATTTCTTTTAACATCACAGTCAGCTCCACCTCGTACCTTGGATTGATACACATGGAAATCCTTCGATGATACTATGTATGATTGTGGTACCGTGTGCATGAAACCCATGGAAGAGCTTGGAACATTCCACAACCCAAATGGCATCATGAGCCATTTGGATAAACCACGCGTGGCTTTGAAAACCACTTTCCATTCAACTCTTTCTTGGATTCCCCCTAGACGGCCTCCTCTCCTTGAATCTATCTTGGAGAACCACTTGACTCCACTCGACTCATCAAATAAATCTTTCAATATTGGCATAGGAATCTTGCAATCCATGATGATGTTGTCGGCCGCTTGGATATTAACACACAGGTGCCAAGTCTCATCTTCTTTTGGTACCAACAAGCGAGATATTATACATGGACTAGACTTCTCTTGTGCAAAGTCCTCGTCTAGTGGTTCTTGCCTTTGTTGTTGCACTTTCTTAGGCCTTACCGGATTGTTCTCATAAGGTTGAAGGTTGGGTAATGAACCTCTCAGAAATAAACCAAGAGTAGTTTCAACATTTTCCACCGGTAGTGGTCCAGTTGCAAGTTCATCCACACATGCATCCCTCAAGTGTTCCTTAGGGTCGGCATTTCCAACCGTGTCCTCCACGAGGCCTTCCTTGCATGCCAATAAGTCTATAGGACTCCCCTTCTTTGATTCTTCTTCTATCATTCGCGTATCAAGTGAGAGAGCCTCGGTCCTGCATTTCTCGACACTCTGGATTTTTATCTCTTTCATATTACGCGGTGACAGTGGCACCAATCGGATTTTGTTGTCATCTTTTCGAAAAGAAGATGTATTCCTTTCTTTACCATGTTGCACCTTCCGATCAAGTTGCAAGGTTGTCCCAATAAAATAAGACACGTATCCATAGGGAGGATGTCACACCATATTTTATGTTCATATTTTCCAATCCGAAAGCTAAGAAGAGTTTGTTTTTCTACTCTTAGCCTTTCGTCTTCGTTCACTCGTTGGAGATCATATGGCTTCGGATGATTGCGGATGGGTAGTTTTAACTTGTCAACCATTTCCATGGAGGCCAAGTTGACACCACTTCTTCCGTCAATAATCACATTGCACACTTTATCATTTACTTTGCAACGGGTGTGATATAGTTGCTCCCCTTGTGTCTCCTCATGTACTTAAAGTGGAACACTTAACACATGTTTGGGTACTAAATATTCACGCTTTCTTGCAAGAGTAACATCTTCTTCCAAGAACTCCTCAATTATGTATTTCTCCATAAAAAAGGGGTCCCTACATTCGTGACTATACAATGGATTATTAAAAATGGCAATGTACTATTCTTCAACATCATATAGTGGATTAGCGAAAGAGGTGCTGCCCTTCTCATGCCTTGGGCTGATTTTCACAACCCCGGATTCAAAATTATTCATCATAGCATGCTTCACAAGATCTTTTTTCAAGGCTTGCGCACATTCCGCAAGAATGTCACTTACGATCCTCCTTAGTCTTCCTTCTTTTATGTGAGCCATAACATCAAAACGTGAGACGGGATGGCCTCGCTCTGATACCAATATGATGCAAGTAAGGAGGGGTGATGTTTGGTAAGTGTTTTGGGTCTTGGATATATTCGGTTCGACCTAAAAATGGGACTTAAAGTGAGTTGTCGGGTGGGGCGTTACTGCTGGGCAGTGTGGTGTTTGGTGGTTGTTTTAGGTAGTTGTATAGGGAATTGGGTCAAGAACTTTTATGGAGCTATTGTGGACACATTAAGGGTTGTTTTTATGGTCGGGCTTTGGTCGTTTGATGATGGAAATGAGACAGAACATAACTGAAACAGTGAGGTTCTCGGTAAGGTGTGTTTGCAGACTGTTTGGTATTGTCGGAATTGGACGTGTGTATTCGTGGGAATTCGGTTGGTGGCCTTTGTAATGGTTGTTAGGGGAGTATTTTGGCATGTGGTGATAGAAGGAATGAGGTGGTTTGGACGAGGGATGGACATGGAATGCGAGGTGCAATTCCGAGTACACACCAAGTGTTGATTGGTTCGATTATGGCTAAGTGTTTGGTTGTTTTGGTTTTAGTGTGGTGCGGATGATATGGACATGGGGATTATACTGCCCAGGTCGACACCAAGATAAAGGTGACAAATTCAACAATGTCTAGTCCATGGTTGCTAAGTACAAGCCCGTGAACAAGCCAAGTAAGGGTGTTCATAAACCTTAAGATAGACCCAAGGCTTAGGCTAGGTTGGATCACACAAGTTCCAACTTTCGCTTGCAACCAAGGGGGTTCCTTAAGCTTGGGCTTAGTTAAGTCACACAATCTTAACCAAACTTACACCAAAGGGAAACCTTAGCTTGGGTTTAACTAGGTCACACAGTCTTAGCTTCAACTTACACTTAGGGGTTTGGCTCACATAAGAACCAAAGGTCATCCCGGAGAACCAACTAAGAATAACAACCTCGGGTTGAAACACTTAGCAGTGAGTAAAACTCAACTTTTGTATATCAACAAACTCTGCATATTTACGATGTCCTAAGGGTCCTATTTATAGTAATACATGGACTATTCTACAAGAATAATAAAAGACACAAACTACACGGTCTAGGTGAGGACAAATGGGGAAGGGTTCGGGTTTACTTAGTGACCAAGGGTTTTTCGACCAAACTAAGACAATGAGAAAGGTCTTGGCTTTTCTTGGGGATAAAGGATGAATCTTTCACACTCTCTTTGTGGATTCCGTGAAGAATTATGCATAAACTTGGGCTCTCCATAAATGTCATCTTTTGGGATATGTTTGGAAGCTTCCATTCTTTGTATTTGCTTGATGAACCATTCAGTCAACTCTGGATCTTCCCCTTGGTCGATTTTGAAGTCTTCAAGGTAGCCAAATTCATGAACTAATTGGTTCACAAATTGTCTTTTTAGAAGCCTTTTATTCTAGATCATTTTTGTCCCTTGTCCTCACGGCTTGATCACTTCACATGGCCTAGTCACCTTGTCTTATTACATGACACATTAATGATGTCTTGAGGAAAACTAGAAGTTAGTACATGGTTCCCCTATGTCCTAAGGCAATCTAATATCAAAGCTAAGAACTAAAGGAAAACAACAAGCTAAAAGAAATGCATGGTCTCAGCCAAGACCAATAAGAAGGCCGAATAAAACATGTTTCTTCTTAAAATCTTCAAGTTCAATTTTCAATCCCACTCCACAATGCATACCATATTAGACATATCTTCATAGCTAGATTGTTCATTTGTGGAACTCCGAGCATATCACCTCGAGGATTAAATTGGAACTTTGAGCTCACGGGAATATTTACATCATACTCCCATTCTTCAAAAGCATTCGTCTTCGGAATGCGAGGTGTAAATCTGAGTACACACCATGTGTTGGTTGGTTCGATTTTACTGCTTGGGTCGACACAAAGATGAAGGTGACCAATTAAACAAGGTCTAGTCCGGGGTTTCTAAGTACAAGTCCGTGAACAATCCAAGTAGGGGTGGCCGAAAATCTTAAGATAGACCCAAGGCTTAGGCTAGGTTTGATCACACAAGTTCCAACGTTCGCTTGCAACCAATGGGGATCCTTAAGCTTGGGCTTAGTTAAGTCACACAGTCTTAACCAAACTTACACCAAAGAGAAACCTTAGCTTGGGTTTAACTAGGTCACACAGTCCTAGCTTCAACTTACACTAAGCGGTTTGGCACACATAAGAATCAAAGATCTTCTCGGAGAACCAACTAAGAATAACAACCCCGGGTTGAAACACATAGCAATGAGTAAAACTCAACTTCTATATATCAACAAACTCTTTCTATTTACGATGTCCTAAGAGTCCAAATTATAGTAATACATGGACTATTCTAGAAGAATAATAAAAGACACAAACTACACGGTCTAGGTGGGGACGAAATGGGGAAGGGTTCAGGTTTAATTGGTGACCAAGGGTTTTTCGACCAAACCAAGACCATGGGAAAGGTCTTGGCTTTTCTTGGGGATAAAGGATGAATCTTTCACACTCTCTTTGTGGATTCCGTGAAGAATAATGCATAAACTTGGGCTCTCCATAAATGTCATCTTCTTGGGATAGGTTTGGAAGCTTCCATTTTTTGTATTTGCTTTATGAACCATTCAGTCAACTCTGGATCTTCCCCTTGGTCGATTTTGAAGTCTTCAATGTATCCAAATTCACGAACTAATTGGTTCATGACTTGTCTTTTTAGAAGCCCTTTCTTCTATATCATTCTTGTCCCTTGTCCTCTCAGCTTGATCACTTCATATGGCCTAGTCACCTTGTCTTATTACACGACACATTAATGATGTCTTGAGGAAAACTAGAAGTTAGTACATGGTTCCCCTATGTCCTAAGGCAATCTAATATCTAAGCTAAGAACTAAAGGAAAACAACAAGCTAAAAGAAATGCATGGTCTCGGCCAAGACCAACAAGAAGGCCGAATAAAACATGTTTCTTCTTAAAATCTTCAAGTTCGATTTTCAATCTCACTCCATAATGCATACCGTATTAGACATATCTTCAAAGGTAGATTGTTCATTTGTGGAACTCCGAGCATATCACCTCGAGGATTAAATTGGAACTTTGAGCTCACGGGAATATTTACATCATACTCCCATTCTTCAAAAGAATTCGTCTTCGAATTCTCGTCATCTAAATATGAGGACAAGTTTTTACCATGAAACATTGAACCTCCAAAATCAACCGGGGGTTCCTCCTTGTAGGTTCCCCCTCGGAACCTAACAAATAGTTTGAAAGGACCATACTCTAAATAATTTTTCCATTCAATCAAGGAGTCATAAGTAAAATAATTGACTTGTTCACCCCCCAATATCTCACTATAGGAAGTAATGTACTCTTTTTCTTGAATCAAGTTGGTACTATGATCACGTTCCATTTCAAGTAGTAGCTCATCATTCGAAATAGGGGTAGCAAAGGAACTATAATTCCGGATGAAATGATGATCGAAAGAGGTCAAGTCATAGAAGTTACCTTCCATCCGTACATTTGTATTCTCGTGCCAACCTTGGATAGTCCCCACTTCGGATTGATTCACATGAAGGTCCGCGGATGCTACTTTGTGTTCTCGGACCAAGGATCCCGTTAACGGCCGTATCATCTTGTGCATGAGGTTCATGGAGGAGTTTGAAATGTTGCATGACTCAAATGGCCTCACAAGTCCTTCATACAAATCATGCTCAATTTTGAAGACCAATATCTTGCAAAGACGGCCCACTCTTGACATTCAATTGTTCCTTCATTCCGTTAGTACATGGTCCCCCTATGTCCTAAGGCAATCTAATATCTAAAGGAAAACAAAAAGCTAAAAGAAATGCATGGTCTCGGCCAAGACCAACAAGAAGGCCGAATAAAACATGTTTCTTCTTAAAATCTTCAAGTTCAATTTTCATTCCCACTCTACAATGCATACCATATTAGACATATCTTCATACGCCGATTGTTAATTTGTGGAACTCTGAGCATATCACCTCGAGGATTAAATGGGAACTTTGAGCTCACATGAATTTTTACATTAGTAGATCTCTTATCGGATGATCTGAAGTGGGTGAATCAAAGTTGTTTGGACATAGTTGGTCCATCAAACCATAGAGAAAGTGAAGCTTATTCAGGAGTAGTTGATGATAGCTCAAAGTCATCAGAAATTATATTCATAAATGTGACATCGAGACTTAGAGTTCCATATCGATGATTAGGTTTTCCTAAAGGTTTTGCTTATGAAAGGCGTGATGAGATTCAGTACGAAAGGCAATCTTAACCTAAGGTATATTGAGTCATACAGAATCATTATGAGAATAGGCCAACTAGCCTTCGAGTTGTAATTGCCTTCAGAGTTAAAGTATGTTATCCAGTCTTTCATGTATCTATGTTGCGGAAGTGCATCAGAGACCCTTTTCAAGTCATGCAAGTTGATGATGTCCAAATTACTAAGCACTTATCTTATAAAGAAGTCCCCGTTGCTATACTAGATCGAAAGGTTCGCAAGTTGAGGACCAAAGAAGTAGCTTCGTAAAAGTCTTATGGAGGAATAGGAACATTGAGTAAATGACGTGGGAAGTCGAGGTGGAAATGAGATCCATGTACCCTCACTTGTTTCAGGCAGAAGGTTATGGACGATTGTGACTCAATTACATATGTTTCCTTATCCATGTTATGTGGTTTTAGACTGATCCCTTTCTATGATTAGGTGTTACTTAGAATTGAGGTGTTATAGCATTGCCAGAGATAGAGCTACATGTATACAAGGTGAGTCATGATAATACCGTGTCTACATTCAATGTTTAATGGTTGTGTGAGGCCAATGATGTGATACATTATGTTGTATGGCACTGTGAGGTATGTAGTATATTTTTCTTGTTGTTTGACAAGTTGGGACAATCCTATTTATAGATGAGACTCTGTCAAAATATTTGGAGATTCTTTAAGAGTTAGTTTCTTTCATATATGTCTCTGCATTCGAGGAAAAATATTCCTAATGGGGAGGAGAGGATGTTACATCCTGTATTTTTTGCACGTTAAGGTGCGTCATAAGTTAGTCAACATAAGCTTAGAGAATAAGGTCATTCTTAAGGTAAACGTGTCTAATCTGGATCAACAAGTGTTAGGTAAGTAGCGTTCGAGTTAGAGGTTAAACGAATCGAAAAAAAAACAAGTTCGTCAAAAGTTGAAAAACTTGGGACAGTTTCACGGACCGTGAAAATGAAACACAGCCTGTGGAATGGTGGTGCTCCACCATGAAAGTGAAACAAAATGCTGGAATTTAAGAGGCTGAATCACGGTGGGAAATCACAACCAGTGAAATGGTTTCATGGTCCGTAAAAGACACCGTGAAACCATGGCGGTGCAATCTTATCTTTTAAGTATAAAGCAGTGGACACTTCATTTTATCTCACTCATGACCCAAATAGCCCCCACACCTTCCCAAGACCCTCTACAAGAGTTCTTATATGTTTCATGAGTAAATACAAAGGTAAATAACATAAATATTGCATCGAAAATCTTGTGGTGCTAATATAGCCGAGTTCCTCCTTGTTCTGTTTGATTTGGAAGTTCCTTCAAGTCGAAGCAATCTTGAAATATGTGTTCTTCTTGTGGTTTTGAGGTAAAATTTCCCCTTCTCCTATATGTATTTGAGTTCATCTAGGTCATGGCTAAGTTGTTTGAGTGAGAACATACGAGTCAGTGAATTAAAGTCGTATCTGAGTTATTATGTTATGTTGGGTTTCTTTGAAGTTGTTCTTGTGATTTTATATGGATGGAATTGTGGAGAAGAACTTGTATATGATGTTGTTGTTGGTTGTGCTCCTCAAAGGAATAAAGGGCACAGAAAAGCGTTGTGTTGTTAGTCGTTAGACGAGCTCACCGCTTGATGTGTCGTATACTAGTTTTCCCTTAGATTGACTTTAGTTCTATTGTCATTTATTGTAGATTAAAGCATTGTATGGACTAAGTTCATCATTTTGTCAAATGAATTGATGAAAGGTATGTAATGGCTATTCCATACATCTTTTGTTGATATGAATCCACACCTAAAATAATTTTTGGATAAAATATGCAAAAGAAGATTTCTACATCAAAGTATCCCCTCCATAGTGATCCATCCTTTGTATGCTATAGTATTTCCCTTGTCGGGGGTTCTTATCATGTCTAGTACTTGTTTCATGTTAGATGAGAAAACATAAATTATATGTACATTGTTCTACAGTCAGTTGTTATTGAGTTTGACACCACTGAGATATAATCGATAGGGTACGACACTATTGTGCACACACAGAGCCTTATTATGGCCTGGTACGATATAAGGTATACACACAGAGCCTTATTATGGCATATACGATATGAGATATACACACAGAGACTTATTACGACCTCGTATGATATGTGATACACATATAGCCTCTTTATGGCCTGGTATGTTATTATAATTATTGTTATAGTCAGAAGAAGGTAAGCATACCTTTATATTATCCTTAACTCTCAGTGACATTCAATTATTCATGTGTATCAGTTCAGTTTCAGCTTATAGTTATTCAGTTTGTCTTACATACTCGGTATATTATTTCGTACTTATGCCCTTTTGCTACGACGCTGGATTTCATGCTGCAGATCCTAACAGATAGACAGGCCCCTTCAATAGGTGTTGTCTATGTTTAGCTTAACTGGTAAGCTCCATATCATCTGAAGTTGCTAGGCCTAGAGTTTTGGAGTACACTGATGTATATACATATTTGATAGGTAGGTTGGAGCCCTTTCGCGACCACAATATAGTTTATGTTATTTAGAGGCTTGTAGACATGACTTGTATGTTAAAACATAGTATGGTGGCCTTATTGGCCAGTAAATGTATATATCTTTTGGGTTGATTTAGTTCAGTTTGATGCACATGCTTATTCTCATATTATTATGAGATACGACATTGTTGGCCTAAGACGTTACAGGATATTTTACAGTTCGGCTTTGTCAGCCTAAATATGTCTATATATATTTAGATGGTATGGTCGGTCAAGTAAAACACCAGGTGCCGATATCATATCCCCAAATTTAGGGCGTGATATAAGTAGTCTCGACTTTCTAGATTCAGAGGAAACCCAAGGGTAAAATCTTGGATCCATGGAGGAAATCATCATAAGGAAGTTGGAAGATCTCATCCATGAACACCTTGATAGGACAATGACTTTTAGAGAGAATTTTAGGTAAAATTCATGGAGTTATGAAGAAATGAGATAGGAATGGTCTGATCTGATCTTATGACCGTTCCACCGCCTCACCTTGCTTGCTTTGGAGCTCGCTCGGCGAAATCCTTTGCTGTCTGCCTAGCAGTTTGCGCAGTTAGGCTAAAACACAAACATCTCTGTACCCTAATGTCGTATCTATAAATGGTTTAATACATTGAAAACTAGACTTGTATAACTTTAATTTGGTGGATGGATCACCCCGTAACTCTAAGTATTTTAGGAGAAAAACTCGAACGAATCAGACCCATTTATTGAAGAACTTAAGAACATAACTTGCGATGTCCTCTCCCGATCTTTAATTTACAATTTGTTTGACTTCAAAACTTATCGCACGACTGTTATATGCCCCAAATACCTTATGACATGACATTCTTATCTTGTCGAGCACTCCTACTCTTACCATAAAAGTACGGGTTATACCATTATCCACCTTTGGGATCATTCATTCTTGAATGAGAAGCGAAATTCTGGGATTCCAACACCAGACCTGAACGTCTAAGGAACACTTGATTCGTAAGGACCTTGCGATTCTTTATTACTTTAGTCATAATCATACGAACATGAATGATCTCTAAAAATATAGTCGTATTGCACGATCTAGAATATGAAAGATGGGTAACATTCTCTTAATGCCCTATAGCCTCCCAATTATAAGTGTCTCGCGCAACACACCCATAAGTAAGAATCTACTAGACACGACTTCATAGACTCCTTAGAGAATAAACTTTGTCACACCCAAAACGTGGGCCTGGATGTAACACAGCACTCAGCGCCTGACTGTATGTTAACGAGCGAACCACATGGCTTGTTGAATCAACATGGGACATGTACTGATGCGAAATATAATTTAAAACATGAATAGTATGGATAAAATATAATGCATCATAATAATACTTAAAATACTATTTTAAACATAAATGCGGAAAATATTTGAAAACATAATAGTGTATCCCACAAGGCTAAGTATAACTGAATATTGAACATGACATACTGACTAGTCTATGAAACCTCTGAACATGAGTCAGCAAGACTATAATTTTTACTAGAACAAGGCCCCGGTATACCTTTACTTCCTAATATGACATGAAAATAAAATAAAACTAACATCCTGAATAAAGTGGGGTTCACCAATGGTGGATATGTGAAATCCTAAAAAACTGATCCATCATCCTGTAAATCAGTACATGCATCATGAAATGTAAGCCCAAGGCATAGGGATGCAAGTACACTGGAATTGTACTTATATGTAAAGCAACTGAATTAATAAGTTGTGAGTGGAGTGCTCATGGAATGGGCAACCCAAATCAATAAACATGAATCAATAAGTAATGTTGAATTGAAACTAAAACTAATAATTGAAGTTGAACTGAACATGAACATGAGCATAATCTGATATAAAGGTAAAATATGAATAAACATGCTAGCATATGGGAGAGCATTAGTAAAATCGACATGAACCACTACATGGGTACGTGGCATCTGATCTCGGCCCGATCAGCTAGGTCATCTCATACCTTGCCAGGGTATGAGACATGAACATGATATGAGTGGATCTATAATATAACCTGAAATCGGTAACATGAAGGAATCGTCCTAACTAGGAAGAGTGGTCCTTATCCTACACTGGCATATGTTGTTTTATGTATTAAACCTTCTAAGTAATTTGTGTTACTCATGGTGGGATTAAGAGCCCATGACTTGTATAACATGATTTCATATATAATATGACTTGCATGAGACATGGAAATATGTAAAATCCATATAGTAGAATAATATTGGTTCATGTCTTGTATCTGAGAACTCATGGAAATGAAAACATGAGTATATATGGATTACAAAAAGATTCATGACAATCATAATGATATTCATCAATACAATTAACTAAAACATGATTTAGCGTGATAATATAAAAATGTATCGACGTGTATCTAGGGTTCATCATGAACTGAAACATAATTCTCTAACTATGAGGAGAAACTGTATTTTTATAAACTAAACGTGACATGGGGAAGAACAATGATGTTCCCACACATAGATAGAAGCCTTATATAACTGTAAATGCTCTAATCAAATAGACTAGGTTGCTTCTCTGACAAAGAATACCCAAAACCCTAGCATTGAATAAGTTGAGAAGGATTACCTTAGAAATCCTATGTTTTTATTTAAGAATCATGTATTTCTTGATAAGATTGATTAGGAACTATAAAGATGTTATTAACTTGATGTGGGGGTTGAGATGAGAGAAAAAACATCCTTCAAGGGTTTTCTACGAGGTTGGAATGTCTGACAAATGAAATCTTGATTTAAGTGTTGAATTTATAGATGGGGCTTCGGGACTGATTGGCTCACTGAGTGAGCTCTAAATCAAGGGGTGGCTTTGTTATGGTCTTCTCTAAGCGAGCATTATGTCTGGCTATGAGCTTCGGTAAGGGAGCTCTATGCCTCGCTAAATGTCCCCCAACATTCCCATACTTACTCACCTTTCTAAATTTTTCATTTGCGCACTACAATACCTCGTTGAGCGAGGTCATGTCGTGATCTGGAGCTCGCTCAGTGAGCCCTTGCTGCCTTTATATACTTAGCCAAAATTTAATGTTTTTCCAACTTTCACAGCATGCCTCGCTGAGCGAGGCTTATAGCGAGCCCTTGTATCGCTTTGGAGCTCGCTCAATGAGCTTCTGATGCCCTGAAACACTTAGACAAATTCTGCTCTTTTGATTTCATGGTGCAATACTTCAATTCTAAGCATGAAATATTATAATATCTCTCCCTTGGGATCATTCATCCTCGAATGATGGGTCATGGTTCTCATGGATGAACTTAATTAGCTTAGTATCAACCTCGCCTGAATACCTCCTTCATCTATCATTGTGAACATGAACATGAATTCTATACGTGGGGCTGTGTAAGAAATTGTAGGCATGATTAACATGAAAACTGGAATATGAGCATGAACTTGATATGATTATATGAACATGAGAAAATTGACATGGCATATGAATACTGGATTAACATGATTGCATGGAAAAATGATTGTTACAGTAGAGAACTTTACGTGAATATATATAAGGCATTTACCTTAGACGATCTCTGCTTTCTCCTTAAAAAAATGTGGATATCTTCTTTACATGTCCTCTTCAGCTTCCTACGTAGCCTCCTCAACCTTTTGGCTCCTCTAAAGAACCTTCACTCAAGCGACTTCCTTAGTCCTTAACTTGTGAATCTAACAATCAAGGATAGCCATAAGAGCTGTGATATCTTTAATTGTGATCGTATAAATGGGGACAATCAATGATGTGTCTCCCACACACTTCTTCAGCATGGACACGTGAAACACTAGGTGCATAGAAACAAAATCATGCTGTAACTCGAGCTCATAAGCTACTTTATCAATCCTTCGCAGAGTTCTATATGGCCCGATATATCTGGGACTAAGTTTTCCTTTCTTCCCAAATCTCATAACACCTTTCATATATGAAACTTTAAGAATACTCAATCATCAACTTGAAACTCCAAGTCTCTATGCTGCAATCCAAATAGGACTTTTGGCCATTTTGAGCCATTTTCAAATGCTCCTGAATCAACTTGACCTTTTCCATATCCTGATGGACCAAATTTGGTCCCAATAATTCTGCCTCGCCAACTTCGAACCTACCAATTGGCGACCTACATCTTTTCCCATACAGAGCTTCGAATGGTCTGATCTTGATACTAGAGTGATAACGGCTATTATAGGAAAATTCAATAAGGGGCAAGTAATCATTCCAATTACCTTTGAAATCTAGAACACATTCTCTCAACATGTCCTCAAGAGTCTGAAAAGTGCATTCTGCCTGACTATCTTTCTGAGGATAAAAAGCATACTGAGATTCACCCTTGTACCTAAACCTTTCGAAAAGGATTTCCAAGAATTTACTGTGAACTGAGCACAATAAATGTATTGAAATTTGGGTCAGATGTCACTGAGCTTTTCTCCCAATTTACTTGGAGTTACGGGGTGATCCGCTCCCCCACATATCGAAGGTCTACGAGTCTAGTTTCAAATGAATCAAGTCATTCGTCGATATAATGTCGGAGTAAAGAGATATTCGCTCTTTTTTGCAAGACTGCACAAGCAGCTCCATTGGGACCCACTTGAGGCAGTTGATCCTTATACACCTATTTAAATGTAGTGTTAGGCTCATTTCAAGTCATTTCTTACTAGCTATCATTCCTAACAACTTCTAAAGTCTCTCTAAGGGTTTCTACATGATCCAAAGGTGAAATCAAAGGTAGATAACTTGAATCCAACGTTGGAAAATCTGTGGTGCTAGTAGATCGTAGTTTCTCTTTCGTTGTTGTTGACTTAAAGGTTACCCCAAGTTGAAGTAATCTTAGATTCGGAGCTTCCTTAGTTTTTTGAGGTAATATTATACTCTTTCATCATGTATTTGAGATCATTTGGGTCATATCTAGATTGTTTGGTTGCGAACTTGTGAAATAAAGGTCGGAAATCGGTTTTGAGATATTGTAGTATGTTGAATTGTTTTAAGATATTTTCTTGCTGGATTGAGGTAAGAATTCTCCTCTCCTAGATGTTTTTAAATTTATCCAATTCATAGCTAAATTATTGGATGAGAAAAATACCGAATTACTATCAGAAAACGTATACAATTGTAGAGTTGTGTATGTGGGTTGTTTTTATGTTGTTATGATATGAGGGTATATTCTTGCTATGTTGAGGGTCTGGATACGTGAATATATGTATGGTTTTTGTTATTATGAGTTTAAAAAGGAGAAAGGCGTGGCGAAACATCGTTTAGATAATTATATAGCGAGTTTGACGCTCGTTGTGTTGTTGGGTTGTTCTTGTGTTGTTGAGGTCCTTGATATATGGATTAATAGTGGTATGTTATTATTGATGTTGTGACCTTGAGAAAGATGAAAGAAACATGGGAGACGCTGCCTGATTTATTGTAGAACGAGCTTGTAGCTCACAGTTAGTTGGTATATTTCTCTTGTTGATGCTAGTGTTATTTTAATTGTTGTGTGATGTGTTGGGGATTGTTTTGTTATTTCAAAAGGTTGGAGATGTTGATGTATTAGTATTCATGTATTTTTGAAGGTGATATGAGTAATAGAGAGGAGTTAGGCAAATATGATCGTCCCATAATCTTATATAGAGCTGGTTGTCGTTTGTCAGCTAATTGTTATGTCCCTTGTGTTAATAGTTGTATTATTTCTTGTTGTAGCTTGAATTGTGGAGGAGGCTGGTTCCGCCATCGCTGTGGAAAGGTCAGTTTAGAGATATGCAATGGCTATCCTTTCCTTCATTAGGCATGACTCATTATAAAGTGTTGTAGATGAAAGAAAGTTTAAGAAGAACAGTTACTCTATTCGTGTATGTGATATTCTTACAATCCTAGATTGGGACATGTATAGTTGAGTTGAGAGTTCACTGGCTCATAAACCTATTCCTAAGTCCATTAGAATTCATTTGATTCATCGCATGAGTGTATATCATAAATAGTAGGTGAACCATCTTGTAAGAGGGCTTATCAATTGAATCTTGAAATCCTAGTTGTGCATAATAGTTACTAGCGTATAATAAGAGCCAAAAGTTGTAAGAGAAGAGTCGTAACAAGGAGTTCAATCTATATATTTGCTGGTCTTGAGCTTGCCTAGTTGATTTCATTCCAAACTACAAGGTCCTCATTAGATGCTATAGTACTTTATATGATTTTATAGAGTATTTGGAATCGTTAGTTGTCTTCCTAAGATAAGAGTCCCAAAAGTTAATCATAGTAAGAGTCGGGTCGCATACTTGTTAGTTGTGTAGTTGTCTACGTTGGATGCATTAACAGTTATCACTTCTCTAGTCGAATACTTGTGCATTTGGTTCGAACTCAGAAGGTAAACGAGTCTTTAGTTGCATTACTTGTAGATAATTATATGTATCATATGTTGTTTCCCTAGAAGTGGAATATTAGCTTAATGGGTTACGTACAGAGATCTTAGTTGAGTTGAGCAGTATGACTCGCTGGCCCTTTCGATTTATTTGTCAGCCTTTGAGCTTATTTTCTAGCCTTCGGGCTTACTTGGTAAGCATTGAGGCTTAGTTGGTGCACCGAGGCCTACTTGCTAACCTACCAAGGTCCATTTGTTGCTCTTGCAGAGCATATTTGCGAAACAGAGATTAGTTGTATAAGTGACAGATCTCATTACACTTGTTGTTACTTTGTTACTTGCTTCTTCTTGAAGTTTCAATATTTGTTATTACGTTTATCTGCCTTACATACTCGGTACATTATTTCGTATTGACGCCCCTTTTGCCAGGGGTGCTATATGTCATGCTGCAAGTCTAGATTTCTGGGTTGACATGTCTTCCAGTAGTTGCTTCAGTTGATCAGTCGAAGTTTGGTGAGCTCCACTTCCTTCTGGAGTAATTGAGTCTAGACATACTTGTGAGATAGTTGTACATGCTATTTGGGTAGGTGTGGGCCCTGTCTCGACCAAGTTGTTTTGTCAGATACTCTTAGAAGCTTTTGTGGACGTATGTACACCTGTGGTCAGTAGCATTATGTGAGTAAAGTGTTGTACATGTTAAGGCCTCGTAGGCCCATGTATATATGTTAATGTGTGGAATTTTCTGTTTGCAGATAGTTGAATACCGTAAGTTACTTGCTTTACAGAGTGGGTCACCCAGGTAAGTAAGTCACTTGGTGCCCGTCCGCCTCACCAAGGTTGGGGTGTGATAAGGGCATATTTAGAGCTTTGCCTAATGTCAAGAGTATAAATATCCACAACGTATAATGAGGGATATGATTAAATGATAAATGAAAGTAGAGGGGTACACCGCTTTTCAGTATACTAAATTATACCAATATTAATGAAATGTGACAAGAGTTTTCAATTTGTAAAACATATCAAGAGTTTTTTAACTATATATATATATATATATATATATATATATATATATAAATCGCTCAAGGCTTGAAAAATTTCGCTCAAAATTTTGTGTATGAAAACTGTATAAAATTGGCATGAAATATGTATATCTCGCTGAAGGTTTAGAATTTCACTCACATTTTTCGTGTATGAAATATGTATATCTTGCTCAATGATTGGAATTTTAGTATGAGTCTCGCTCACGATTCATGTAAAAAAAACATACATCGAAAACTTATAAATCTGTATGAAATATGTATATAACCATATAAATTTTGTATAAAATTTATGTTGGTTTCTGGAAATATAATCAAAGTACAACAGCATTGTATACAACTTTCATACAATATCCATACAAATTTGATGCAGCAACAACATAGAAAACTTAACATACAATTTTTATACAATTATCATACAACTTTGATACACTTTTGATACAATTCGATTGTAAATTCGAACTTCAACGAACTAGGACTGAAAATTCAGTCCAAAACTAGCTCAAATCTTACCCAAATAGCTTCAAAATTTAGATATGAACTCCCCTCGACTTCTAGTTCTTTTGGGAGATCACCACTCGAAATGAAGTTTGTTTGCGGCAAATCAATTTTTAGAACTTGAGCTTCGAGCTCCTTTGATAATGACTCACAATGAAATTTTGACGCATTTAATATGAATTAAGTTGCCAGACCCATTGTTCTCGTGTCTAATCCCATGGGGAGCTGCTGGTGTTCATCTAATTTTGAAACTTTCATATATAAAATAGGAAGTGTCATGTAAATTGAAGCAAATAACTAAATCTGATATGATTCAACAACCAACTAATTCACAGAAAATCAATTAATATGTGTGACACCGGCAATGAGTCTGTAAACTAAGAGTTCTCCTTTATAAACTCACAACTCTCCTCTACACCAGACACAAAAGAAAATGAGAAAGTTTGAAGGAGAAGGACTGCGCACAAGAGCTTTTAATTTTTCTCCGTTATGTTTTGTAAAACGTTGTTATGTTTGGTAAATAAGGAAAAATATCTATAGATTTAATAGTATGAGGACTTATTTAGGTATGGTGTGTGATTTTACCTTTGAATTATTGTGAAGACTTATTCAATAATACATTGAAACAATTTTAATATGTTATCTTAAATAACTGTTGCTCCACCTAAAAGCTGAACAATGAGAGTGTGACATATATTATTCTTTCTTAATTGAAATCCAACTACTAAAATTCTTTAATGTATTTAGCCTCCTCCATTATATTATATACCTACCATAGTATAATATATTTTGAAACATGCAGTCCCAGGCATTACCTTCCTCAGTTCGTTTCTTTCCCTCCACAGCTTCACCCTTCCCCGAAAGCACGCCGCTGCCCAATAATATCTACATTAGTAGTTTACATTTTTTTTCCTTCTTCGTCAACCAATTTTACTTTGAAGAAAAAGCAAAAGAGACAACCATTAAAGATGATTCGGAAACGCGGACACAGGTCGTGCATGACTATCGTCAGCTCATGCAGTAAGATGTTGGGTTAAGTCCCGCAACGAGACTTCCCCATCAGTTTCGCCGCTCTTCTTGCCTTCACTTTCTTTCACACATAATAACAAAAATCTTTTTCTCTCACATCAATCCGACACACCCAAAAAGAGATATGTAAGGTAAAAAAAGAAAAAGAGAATCCATTTACGATCGTCCAAATACTTTTCCTTAATGGATTTTTGTTTCAGTTCCCAAAAGGGTTTTTGGTTTGTCAAACATAGCCTTTTCTATCCAACTTCTCATATACTTGTCGATCTGAATAATTTATCTTAAATTTCGGGATTCTCTTTTCCCTTTTTCTTTTGTGTGTGTTTGTGGTAACAGTTTAATATGAGTGTAGCCAAGTCCCAGGTTTGGCAACCTTGTAAAAAGAAGAGGATTTTGCTTTAGCCTTGCAAAAACATTAAAAAAAAATATTTTGGAGTAAAAATTGGATGGAATTGGTATTTGATTTAGAGTAGTTTGAAAGATCTGTAAGTTTTGAAGATGGGTTCAAGATCAAATAATGGAAGTGGGAGGACTAGAGTGGGAAGGTATGAGCTTGGGAGGACATTGGGAGAGGGAACTTTTGCAAAAGTGAAATTTGCAAGGAATGTTGAGACTGGTGATAATGTAGCCATTAAGATTCTTGATAAAGAAAAGGTCATGAAGCACAAGATTATCGGTCAGGTATATATCTCTTCATTTTTAATTTCTTCATGTTTGACCTAGTATGTCTAATGGTTGCCTGATTTCAAGTTGATTTAGCCTTTCTTAATGATTTCTAATCTTTAAGACTCATTATTAATGATGATGCTGGTTTTTTCATATTTTATGATGTTTCAATTAAAAAAATACATGAGTGATGCATATGAATTTTGCAGCCATTGGGTTCCGACTTTCCCTTTTTAATATATATATATTCTACTCCTACATATGAAGAAGATCTTAGTTAGAATTACCATGTTAATCTTTGTTGTTTCTGGATATTGGCAAGTGCAAAATGTAACGTTGTATGTCCTTTGCAGATTAAACGGGAAATATCAACCATGAAACTTATAAGACACCCCAATGTAATTCGAATGTATGAGGTTAGTATTAGCCTTTCATCTCTAGATTTTTCTTACCCCAGACCCTTCCCTCCCCCGCTCCCTCCCCATGCCCGTGCGAATGAAAATGAACTAGCAAAAAATGCAAATAAAAAGAAAAAAAGGAGGGATTGCATTTAGGTCCTGGATTTTCCTTTTGGGACGCATAACCAGATTGTTAGATCAAAATAATTGGAGCAGGTATCCAACTACTGCTTCACTGTTTACCTGCTAAACAATTCAAACTGGTATCGCGTAGGTCATGGCAAGCAAGTCGAAGATATACATTGTTTTGGAATTTGTTACTGGTGGCGAACTGTTTGACAAAATTGTAAGATGCTCTTCCTTGAGTGCTATTTTCATTCTTTCCATTTGCAACAGGAGATGTGTAAAGTTTTTGCTGTTTTGTTAAGGTCAGGCTAGTAAAGGTAGGCTCAAAGAAGATGAAGCAAGAAAGTATTTTCAACAGCTTATCAATGCAGTGGACTACTGTCATAGTAGAGGTGTATTCCACAGAGACCTCAAGGTAAAGAAATAATAGAGCGAGTGAAAATTAGGATGATAATGGTTTATAATCCTTGCATTTTCTGATTTTATAGCCTGAAAACTTGTTGCTGGATGCCAATGGTGTTCTTAATGTTTCAGATTTTGGATTGAGTGCGCTGCCACAGCAAGTTCGCGTATGACACTTCGCTCTTTATTCTATTTGATTGATCAACAACTGCCCTATACATTAACTGCTTAACTGAATCTAAATGTACATAAGTTTGTTGATGTGTCGTTTTAGGAAGATGGGCTACTACATACAACATGTGGAACACCAAATTATGTGGCTCCAGAGGTGCGTGCTCGTTAGTTTGTCAACATAATTCATTTTATTTCACAACAGCTTTGATTCCTATTTTTTGCTTCTTGCTGCTGTAGGTGATAAATAATAAAGGTTATGATGGAGCTAAGTCTGACCTGTGGTCATGTGGTGTAATCCTTTTTGTACTTATGGCTGGTTATCTTCCTTTTGAAGAATCAAATCTCATGGCATTATATAAGAAGGTGTGGTTGGTCATTCCAAAATGCAATCTGTATTATTTATACATTTCCCTTGAAAGAGAATGTTGAGATTATTGGCAAAAGTCTAAGAATGAGGAATTGATTTGATTGCAGATACATAAAGCTGAATTTACGTGTCCACCCTGGTTTTCCTCCAATGCAAAGAAACTAATCAAAAGAATCTTGGATCCCAATCCACAAACGGTATGTATATCTCCCTCTCCAAGACAATCGAGGGAATAAAGTAGAAAAGTTACCTGGTGGCTCTTTATCTGCACTTGTATTTAGCTTCTCATTCGTTACCAAAATCTATGAAATTTATCATTTGATTACAGCGCATCACAATTTCCGAGGTCGTTGAGAATGAATGGTTCAAGAAAGGGTATCGTCCACCTGTTTTCGAACAGGCAGATGTTAGTCTTGATGATGTGAATGCTATTTTTAGTGAATCTGCTGTAAGTATACTTGTTTCTGTGAATTTTGAATCTGTGTTGATTCTTGTTGATTGTCCAATAAAATGAGTGCTCAGTGCCTTTTTCGTGAACACAGGACTCTTCGAATCTCGTTGTCGAGAGACGGGAAGAACGGCCTTCTGCACCACTGACTATGAATGCTTTTGAGCTTATTTCAACTTCTCAGGGTCTCAATCTGAGTTCTCTGTTTGATAAACAAATGGTACGTGTTAGTGAAGCTTATGATCTTTACACAAAGCTTCTCAAGTAAATTAATGTTTGGTCACACTTTAGATTGGAAACCATATATCTTTATCGAATTTTGACTTTTAACATGTGAGAACAATGTTGAGCCTTACAGAAATTAGTAGTTCAAGGATATGGTAGAAATGAATATTGCGAAATCTTAGTTCAAATAAATGAGTTCTATTTAAACCCAAATGTTGCTTAGATACATCTTTCTTGCTTTCTGCTATGCACATTTGTACTGAAATGCAAAATACATGTTAAGTTTCCAGGTTTACAACAGAAGCAACACTCTTTCAAACCCAATAGAATATAAATATACGGCGTATAGAATTTTCAATGCTTGGCTTTTCAGATGGATCTAATCCCAGCAGTTGTATGCATGTGGATTAATCTAGGTTACTTTTACAGGGGCTGGTTAAAAGGGAGACAAGATTTACATCGAGATGTCCTGCGAATGAAATTGTTTCAAAAATTGAAGAAGCTGCTGTACCTTTGGGATTCAATGTGAAGAAAAATAACTACAAGGTGAATGAGAAAAGTCATTCTTGTGCTTGATACTTAGTTTTCTTCTATTGCCAGTCTTACAAAAGTGATGTGATTACAAGAAATGTATGCTCGGAGTTGTCTATAGGTTTTCAAGCCATCTCAACTAGTCATCTCAGCTTTGTAATGTTCATATTGTTTCTACATAACAACTGCTAAGTTTCTTCAATCAAGTATAGTTATTAAATATATTAGCAAGTTGAAATTCTTTAGGATCTCAAAGTCCTAATACTCTAGTTGGTTCTTTGCTATTGTTAAAATTTCATTCATGATAAATTTTTCTTCTCTTCCTCTGTTCCAGATTAAGCTTCATGGTGAGAAGAGCGGGCGCAAAGGTCACTTAAACGTTGCAACTGAGGTATGTATGTTTGGACGACCGCTAAGTTTTTTCATTGTCATTCAGACTTATAATACAGCTGATTTTTCTGTAGATTTATGAGGTGGCACCTTCACTATACATGGTTGAGCTTCGCAAGGCTGGAGGAGATACCTTGGAATTTCACAAGGTAAACCTAATTGGAAGGCCTTTTCCGTGTTTATTGATTCATTGACGGATATACATGGGAACTCTCTTGTGAGGTTTGCTAACTAAGCTACGTGAACCTCTTGTTGAGGCAAAGCAGATAGCTGGCCCTGCTTATTTTGTGGATTTTGCTTAAATCCAGTCACGTACATTTACTACTGCTACTTGGCTATGCATAGAAGACTTACATGATATTTTACATTTGGTCTTACAAGGCAGGTCTTTGTTTTGTCTATTAATCTTCAAAGTGGTTATGTTGTATTGTTGGACTTGAGCATATATCTATATCAGTCTTGCTGCGGTTTGTCCATGCATGTGTTTTTGTGCCGATAAAGCTAATGTTCTATCCTTTTCTATACAGTTTTACAAGAACCTGTCCACCGGATTGAAAGACATTGTTTGGCAACTGGGGGATGAAGCAGGAGAGGAAGTAAAAGATGGTTAGTAAAATATACTCAGATGACTGCACTTACTAATTACCTATTCCACAGCTTCTGCTTTGTTTTTTTTCCTTCATACTTTGAAATTGGTCAAGCTATGGAACTGCCGTTATTTGCTTTACTTGTATATATGATGGGAACGATTATATGCATCATCTTCTTATGTGCCAATGGATGAATGGACAAGAAGGTGGTCTTTTCTCTTTTCTTTTGAGGGGGTGGGATTGGCTAACAGGAGAGCCTTTATCTTTACTAGAGTTCGGAACGAAAATGGTGCCTTTTTTTCCAAAAGAACCAAATTAATGAGATTAAAAAAGTAAACACTTCTACCTATAGCGCATGAATTTCATGTGCTATGTATGAATGGGCTGCCGGCTCCCGTTAAAGGCCGTTAGCCATTTTTTTAATAAATAAACTCACAACGCATCTTTTACATGCGCTATGCTATAGGTTTTTAGCACCTTGAAACATCGTGACCATAATAAAGTTGGAAGTTGTTAATTAGAAATGATTTGAAGACCGTCCCAGCTTTCATTTCCACCTGCCAAGTCTTGGTACTTTTCAATTTCAAATATGAAACTTAATATGTTTAATTATCTTGATCACATAACTTAATGTAGGGGTTTGCATACTTTGGTATATATCGAACACATTACCGTACCAGCACCGCGGTTTTGTTATTACTGTATTTTGGTATGCATTTAAAAAGTTTGGTATTTGGCACGGGCACGGTATACAGTATCTAAAAAACAATATTGTAATACTGAATTCCGTACAAAAAAACTTAATTATATATACAATCAATATATATTATGTTATTTTATAAATAATAGTTTTTTAATCTAATTATAAGGTAATAAAAGGTCTAAAATTCTATTTTTAATTTATTAGAGAATATTAAAGACATAACATAATTATATATATTATTAAAACTAACAAATGTTCATATTTTAAAATGATAAAATAGCACTAATACAAATCAAATCTCGTTTTATGCATCTTGGAAATTGTAGTAGTATTTGTTTCAAACATCCATTTTTATCATGAGTATTTCTTTTTTGCCCTGTTAGAGTTGTGTACATTTTGATTCTTACTTATTAGATTATGTAAACTTTATGATAATTGTTTGTCTTGATTGAAATGTCATTTTTGTGAAAATTAATTAACGAAGGGAATTGCTTTTGCTTTCCTTGAATATTTTTGTAGGTGTAAGGTGTTAGTAATATTATATAATTGAGACGCTTTTTAAAAAGTTGAAGTTATAATTCTCTACTATATGTAAGTCGAAGTTGCGCAAACTATGATTACCGACTTACTATACCGTACCGCACTTATCGAGACCGAACTTAAAAATACTGAACCATACAAAATTAATTTGGTATGGTAATGATTATTATTTTAAAAATTGAACTATACTGTACCATGAACACCCGTAATGTAATGCAGTTTGTTAGATGACAATGCTTTCGTTTTTTGTTCATTTTCATTCTTTGATGTTACACTCTACTGGAAATAATTAAGAAAAAGAATAAGGAAAAAAAACTAAAATAGAAGAGGAAGTTTTTGTTGACAAGTATTTTATGCTAGCAGACCAAAAAAGTATTGTATGCTAATCCTACCTAGAGAAGGAATTAGTAGTATGGTGGGCAAATTCTAGAGTGAAGTCACGAGATATTAATTAATAGTGTTTATGTTTAATTATGTGAAGCATAATTTGGTTCTTTTGAAAAAAAAGGCATCATCCAAATTCATCTTTACTAGATGTGCAATGTCTTGTAGCATAGAAATTAGCCTTGTCTGATTGTATTTCTTTTACTTGTGTGTGCATGGATGGTGCAGTTATATCAGAGGAAGTCATAGAACCCTTTACACAACCCCTCCCATTCCCTTTCTTTATATGGAATAAATCAAAAGTGTAAACAATAGAAGAAAGCTTCATCACAAATGACTAATTTCGAGTTGCTATCCGCAAGCATCAAATTTATGCTTACTTATTACCCTTTCAATGGTGCAGGCATTGTCTCAACTTGATTTTGGAGTGTGAAGTCAGTGGTTTGCCAATGTGTATAAGCTCTGCAAACAGTCTGCTGTTAGATATTAGATACTGCGGTGCTGTAAAAACCACTTTTATCGTCAGTTTGAAGTATTTTAACATCAAGGAGTTTCCAATTCAATGTGGCACGTAAACTGGTTTTACGCTGCCATTGTTGTAGTCTTATTTGATTACGGGATTTTAAAGATCAAATAGGCAAAATATGTGCTTTATTGAACTGGAAGTGGTATCAAAGTCTATTCTATAACATGTTGCTCGATCCAATATGTGGATTGGGTTGGCAATTCTATTCTTAATGTATTGAAAATGGGTTAAAATTGTCATCCTTCCACCTACGTTAAATTTTACCTGCTTTTAACAGAAGTTGGTTTGGAATATATAAGCTTTTAATTAAATATATGACCTTAATTTATTGGTATACATGTAATTAGACCCAACCCATTCATAACCCGACTAAATAACCCAACCTGTTTTTTTTTTCCCAACACTTCATCCACTCCACTAACCATTGTCTATCAGTTTATGGAGAAGCCATGGAAAACAATTTTGTACACGTGAAGGAACCAGTGGTTTACTTGAATAGGACTGTTAGATTTTGTAAAGTTGAAGAAACGTCCAACTTAGGCTTCTAAGGGTGGAAAGATGGCAGTACTCAACATCAGCAAAAATACAAGGTTTCAAGTTATTTTGGACTTTAGTTATGTAGGAATGTGTGTTTACAATGACTATATAGCAGCAATGAGTGTTACGAAGAGTCACATCCACCCATTTAATCTTAGTACAAGAAAGAAGTGACGGTTTCTATACTTGGGTATGTACCCCATACAGCTATACTTATACATCTTATGAGAATAGTTGGAAATTAGTGCCTGCAAGTGCGCTTCTTACAATGACGAAAGAGAAGGCCAAAAGCTTAAACTAATGTGGTAGAATTCTAAAATGGTAAACAATGGTGAATGAAGAGGATGAAGTGTTTTTTTTTAAAAAAAAAGGGGGGGAGGGGGTTGGGTTTATAGATCGGATTATGAATAGGTTGGGTCTAAATACATGCGGACCAATAACATTAAGGGCAATTATGACCCAATAGATGAAAAAAATGTAATAAGAATCGGGTTACTTGAAAGGAAACAAGAAAATATCGCGGTAGCAAAAACAAGAAGATTGAAGACAAAAAATTTAAGATATGCGAAATTCCATAATAAAATTTTCAAATTTCAAAATTAAGAACCCTTTCTTAATATTCAAAAAGTTTGTAGGTTAGAGCTAATTATGATACTAATAGAGTTAATTCAAGAACTTAGATCAAAAGTTGATCTAGACCCCTATTTAGAAGAAAATGAGAGATAATAATTAGTATAAGACTAATTACCTTTTTAATTTAATTTAATAGAAATCAAAGATATCAAATTTAGAATTAATCATACCTCTTCAAAGAAATTGTTCTTGTAAGGTTGTAAGATGAATCTCAAGTAGCTAACACACAAGCCGTAAAAAAAAACTCTCAAATAATATTAATTATAATGTTTTAGTGAAAAATAACAAACTACACCTCCTAGATAGAGGGGAAACCTATCCCAAATAGCATGAGCTTCAAATTCTACTTTTATGAAAATAATAAATACTAAAATCTAACTAGGAAATTTAAAGGAGGAATCTTTAAACTAGGAAAACAAGTAAAACTTAATGTCACACTTCTATCCAAAATTACCCAACTGTCACGATCCAAAATTTAAAGTCGTGATGACACCTATTCCAACCTGATAAGTAAGCCAATAGATTAACAACCGATTTTAAGTTAAATAAGCGAAAAATAAAATGAAAAACACGAAATATCCATAATCGGATTTATATAATAATCAAAATACAGATAAAACTCAATATACTACCCGAGACTAGTGTCAAGTGTACAAAATCTACTAAGAATACTAATACAAGACTCGAAGGACTAAATACATGTCTGAAATGTAAAAGAGACAGAATAGATAAAGATAGAAAGTGACTTGCATTGTGGATCATCTAGACAGCTCACCACTAGATCTCCCGAATCAACATCCTTGAACTCAGGCCACTCCGCGGAACCGACTCGTATTCAGAACCGAATCTGCACTACAAAGAGTGGAGCAAGTGTAGTATGACTACGAAACCACTTGTACCCAATATAGATCGAGAACGAAGAAGTAGTGACATAATTTTATAATAAAATCATCTTTTAACCTTACAAGTCTATATTACACCCAACAATCAAGTTTTCACCGAATAAAGAAATTAAGCACATAATCAGGTAAGAGTAAAAGATGTAATGCAATGCAATGATATCTCAAGTACCAACTCTCTCCAAAACTTGTATATATACGCAATTCCTTAGTAATCTTTGGGAGTTCGTTACCTATGGGGGATTTGCGAGGTCCATATACCTCTGGAATTATTTCCCTTAGGCCTACACACCTTCACTGGAACCAATTTTCTTCAGCTTATCACAAGTTTACCAGAATCATTTCCCTTTGACATCTCACAATTTCGTTGGAACCATTTCCCCTCAGCATCTTACTCTAAACAGACCAATCTGGGATCACATTCAGCCATATTACGTGAATCATCATTAAAAGTCGATATGAATGATCAAAACAATAGAGATATTAGATGTATTTCATGATAATCATGATTCATATGTGAATATATCTCTAACTCAATCAATATAAGTATATGGGTCTAATGGAGTGATATATGCATATAACAAGAAATCAAGACAAATAATCATTAGATAATGCCCATATTATTTGGCATTCTCGAATTACAATTCGTAACTACACATTCATACTTTCTCATTCATACATCAATACTCGTACCAATGCCCGTCACACCACGGGTACGAGACACCTCTTTTTCGCCCTTACCCGTTATCTATTTTATTTTTAGTATTTAATTAGCAAAATGTCCCTCAACGAAGACTAGGAAGTCTTAACACACATCAAAGCTGACCAAACGAATCACAATAAAGTCTTCACTTTTCGGAGTGCCTCCAAACGCTCCCAATATCGATACGAGCAAAACTTAAGTCTTCCGACAGCTCTACCGTCTCCGAATTGACCAAACTAGTTCAATCTAGTCAAAATTGTACTCAACGAGGTTAAATGAGTTCAATGATACCCATATTACTATAGTAATAACCCGAGCCTAAAAAGATAACCAAAAAGTCAAACCCAAGCCTTATTGGAAAAACTGAAATTTCATTCGAAAATCGATTTATCCTTAACTTATAAAGTCTAAATTCAGAAAATGACCAAAATCCAACCTCAAATCGACCTCCAAATCAAAGAGTTTCAAATCAAAGAGGTTCAATCTTCTAGTTTTTTGATGTAATTATTTCCCTTGACTTGTAATAGGTTGGTTAAAACAAGCATTAGCAGCTACTTTTTAATATGACAGTTGTAGGCATCTGAACTTTGAGAAATAGGAGGTCGGCTCCTATTTGGTTATTTAACTCTCACTTTGGTATCAAAAAAATATTTGTTTACCCAACAACAAAAAACAACAACAAAAGTTACAACATACAATCCTTATCACTAATCAAGTCATAATTTACAACAGAAGCAAAAGAAAAATATCAAAGGCCACAATGATGATACCAGAAGAACGAATTCATACAAACAAAATCTGGAATATAAAATGTGATTCCCGATATTCAGATGCAGATCCAAGATCAACATCTCACAGATGGCCACAAATCTGAAGATTGAACCTCAATTCTTGATTTTCACCTTTCTCTATCCCCTTTCTAGATTAGTTTTTTCTTTGCTTTTTCCCATTTCTAGATTAGTCTGCTTTTCATTATTTTGGTATACTTTTTAGGACAAAGGTGCAAATATACATCTTAACTTTGCGATATAGATCAGATCTATTTCTAGTAAAAAAAGTAGTACATATATACCCTTACCGTTATGCAAATATACCCATTTCATAATATAAATGGTACAAATATATCATTTTCGCTGACAGATTTTTTTTAAAATTATTTATCTTATTTTTAAATTAAAAAAATATCACGAGACTTTAAAAAAAGGTCTACCTATTATTTTTAGTAGACTTATTTTTTAAAGGCACATAGTAATTTTTTTTGGTGGATCGGATCTGGTTCATTTTTAAAAAAGTATATATGTGGCTATAAGCAAAATAAGTCTACCTATTTTTTAAAACGAACTAGACTCAACCCATCAAAAAAAATTATCACGTGACTTTAAGATAATAAGTTTACTCAAAAAAAATAGATAGACTTTTTTAAAAGTCACGTGATATTTTTTTAATTAAGAAATAAGCTAAATAGTTTTTTAAAAATATTTCATTAGAAAAATGGTATATTTGCATCATTTGTAACGGCAGGGATATATATGCACCACTTTTTTAACGAGGGGTATATCTGCTCTATATCGCAAAATTGAAGGGTATATTTGCACATTTTCCCTACTTTCTATTATTAATAAAAGGAAAACGGTAAGAAATATCCCTCCACTTTAATTTATTAGCTAGTTTTGCCCTTCGTTACAAGTTGAGACTATTTATACTCATGTCGTTACCAAGTTAACCAAATTACCCCTCAATTGAATGAAATGTCCCAAATCAACTTGAATTCCCCAATTTCACTTAAAATTAAGAATTTCCATTTTCAATCCGACCCAACCCACCTAATTAAAATAACCTACCAAATATACCCCATATTTCCCCGAACATTTCAGATTTTGAACTCTTCGCTGCTGCTTCGTCGGAGCCGGCGAGATCCACCGCCAAAGCTCTCAAACAACCATTGAAAAATACTGGAGAAAAAATCACTACAGGATCCTAACCCTACTTTCCTCCCCACCCCAAATCTCTTTCTTCTTCATCCGGTTCAGCAGCTCCCGGAATGCCCAGTCTCTTTCTTCTTCATCCGATTTAGTAGCTCCAAAAATATCGGCGAGCTCCTTCACCCTCTTCATTATTGAACCTGTTAGTAGAGGCGGCAAACTTAACCCATGAAATCATAACCCATCCAACCCATTCAAGTTTGGGATAGGTTTATTTACCCACCATTTGTTAATTTAATCCATTTTAGCCCAATCCATTTCAACTCATCAAAATTTGGGTTGATATCTAGCTCAAATTGATCCATGAGAAATCTATCAAAATATGTTCAAAAAAATATTATTTTATTTGATATGTTATATATCGTCATAATAAAGAAAAATAATAATTTATTAAGTACTAAAAATTATAAAAAATAAATAAGATCATTAAAGCTTAGTAAGAATTGAGCGAGTTGGGTTTTGACCCGCTTTTTAGCCCATTTCAACTCAACCCATTGCAGCTCAAGAAACTTTTGGGTAGGTCAATAACATGCCCATTTATTAACTCAACCCATTTTGACCTGCCCAAATTCAACCCAACCCGCCCATTTTCCACCCCTAACTGTTAGTGCCTTTAAGTTTTTGTAGTAATTTGTTTTATCAAGTTGGATCTTTGAAACTCAAAGAAAATTTCAAGAAATTGTATTTTGGAAGCTAATTTCAATATAAAATTATTAATTTTGTATACTGCATAAGTGGTCACTCCTTAATTGATTTTAAGTTCTGAACCCATCTGTCTCTACATGAGTAGGTTCAATTTTGTTCTGCTTGACTTTTCGAAGTCTGAGTTGTAAATTACACTATTTGAATTGTGGTTTTTTGTAGTTGTTTCAAATTTGACTTCGACAGAGCAAATTAGATATAACTGAAGAACATCTTACTTCATTTTTACCTCCGTTGATGCGGCGGTAGTAAGTGGTGGTGTGTTACAGCTTATCAGTGTTCAATTACTTGAACAGAGATTTGTTATCCAAACTCTAAAGAGTCTATGGAAGAAGGACTCTTGAACAATATTGCAAGGATGAATTCGTATATAGAGAATATAGTTTGAAAATGAATTATTATTGTCATGAATGAATCGCATCCAATGATACAGTCAGAAATGAATACTCCTCACTAAAATCTAACTTGTTAACTAACTTTTCCTCTCTTTGTAACTAACTAACAGTCAACTAAACACCCTAACTGATTTAACCGACTTACAAAAATGACTATTCTACCCTTCCCACTAATTGACATATAACAACTACCCCCACTCAAGAAAATCATTCTCCTCAAGGATTGAAGGAAGGAAATTGTTATAGTGCAAATAAGTCCATTCAAGTATTGTCTTCTGGTACACAATTAAACTATTTCACCAAGACATGTGTTGCTAATCTGTTGTGCTTTCTCACCATTCTTCTATCCATAATTGACTTAGGTTCTAACATAACATGGCCATGAGAAGATAAAGATATAGGTAAATGAGGAACAACATGACTAGAACCAATTTTCTTCTTTAACTGGAAAACATGAAATGTATGATAAATTTTGACTTGAGGAGGTAACTCCAAATGATAAGCAACATGTCCAACCCTTTTAAGCACTAAAAAAGGACCAAAGTATTTTAGACCAAGCTTCTAATAAGAGTGACCTTTAAGAGAAACCTGCCTATAAGGCTGGAGTTTGACATACACAAAGTCACCCACTGCAAACACCCTCTGAGACCTCTTCTTGTCAACCTGTTGTATCATCCTGTGTTGAACTAACACCAAGTTATGCTTTAGAAGTCTGATTGCTGCCTCCTTAGCTTGTAAACTTCTGTCAACAGATTCATCATTGATGTTTGAGGGAAATATGGGATATGAAGAGAAAGTGGTTGACCATAGACTACCTCATAAGGGGTCAGTTTAGTAGAAGAATGAAAAGTGGTTGACCATAGACTACCTCATAAGGGGCCAGTTTAGTAGAAGAATGGAAGTTGGTGTTGGACCACCATTCAGCCAATGAAAGCCAATGGAACCACTCTTTAGGTTTGTCTCCATACATACACCTAAAATACCCCTCCACACACTTATTCATAGCTTCAGTCTGACCATCTATTTGTGGATGATAAGATGAGGAATGGTGTAGTGCAACTCCTTGAGTGCTGAATAATTTTTGCCAGAATTTGCTCAAAAATACAGTATTCATGTCACTTACAATGTTTTGAGGCAGACCATATAATCTGTAGACGTTATCCATAAATAACTTAGCAACATCTATGGCTGAAAAAGGATGGGACAAGACAATAAAGTGAGCATACTTTATCAGTCTGTCAACCATCACTAAAATTACTAATTTAGATTGAGATTTGGGTAACCCTTCTATGAAATCAATACTGATATCTTGGCAGATCTTATCAGGTATGGGGAGAGGTTGCAATAGCCCATGAGAAGCTAGAAAACACCAGTAAAGCCATTTGGACAACTAGAACTTTCTCCATTCAAGCTAAAAATCACATTTTCACCTCCTCCTTTGATGGATATGCTCCAATTTGATCATTAGATTCTGCAGAGATCATTTTCAGGACATGATCTAGAATCTCAAAGTTAGTAGGATCTTCTTCTTTAGTGAACTGTTCCCTATAAAATCGGATGGCTTCTTCTGCAATTTCCTATGTTGTTTCCCTCCATAAGCCATTCTGATCCTGAATTCTCTTCAATTGCATTCTTTTCCTCCTCCCTTGTACATATGTATGAAAAAATCTGGTATTTCTATCTCTTTCCTGAAACCATTGCATCCCTGTTTTTTTTCCAATTCTTCTTCTAAATGCAAATACATATTTAAGTCAGCATGCACTCTATGTAGCCTCTGTCTATTTCCTGGTGTAGGTTGTAATTCAAACTGTATTTCATGGACTTTAATCACATCCTCTAATGACTCCATTTCCCGAAAAATATTATCAAGGTGCTTCTACTGCATTGAGTCAATGTCATATTAACCTTCTTCATTTTATGATGAAAAGACAAAGGATTGGCCATAAAATCTGCTGACCAATGAGCTTTCACTCTGTCCACAAAAGTTTCATGCTTAGCCCAGAATTTAAAAAATTTAAAAGGCTTCTTAATTGGTTCTACTTCCCCTGAATAGGATATCAAAAAAGCAGCATGATCAAACCCAATTCTAATTAAATGAGTAATTTGTCACGCCCCAAAGCTGGGGAGGTGTGGCCGGCACATGGTGCCTTACTTCGCCCCGAGTGAACCATCTATAACTCGCAGATGCTGAAGACAACACTAATATAGGCCAACAAGGCTATACTCTGCGCAATCTATAATAACATATATCTCTTCTGAAACTAAGACAACCCAAAATATATATAACTATACACAGGCCGACAAGGCCATCATACTGACAAACACACAAAATGAATAGGTCTACAAGCCTCTATAGAAGTATAATTCTGCTATGGTCGAGACAGGGCACCAACCTACCTATAATGTTTATATATATATATATATATAGGAAGACACTCAAAACATGGACATGGTAACTCTGCCTGAGATAGAGCTTATCTTTTGGCTTAACTCTTATGTACTACTCGAGAGGCCTCTCTACTTGTCTCTCAGATGCAGCATCCATAACAAAAAAGAAGTCAGTACGAAATAATGTACTAAGTATGTAAGGCGGCTAAATAACTGAATCTGTAACATAAGTCTGCTAAATAAGATAAGGTCAAAGGTAACCTGGAACGTGCTCTTCTATATATACTCAACTTATATACATAATATACTTTCGCGTCTACCCGACTACATATAGGGCTCGGTGTGTATCTACCCGTCCATAGGAGGCTCGGTGTGTATCTACCCGTCCATAGGAGGCTCGGTGTATATCTACTGGACCGTATAGGCTCGGTGTTATCTACCCAACCTTATAAGCTCGGTGTCATCTACCCGAACATTTAGGCTCGGTATCGCTTTCAATAACAACTCAACAACTATCAACAATAGATATATAAAAAAAACTATCAACAACTCTATCATGCAACAATAAGCTCTAAATACTGAAAGTACTCCCGACAAGGGACAAATAGGATAAGAAAGCAATAGAACTCTAAAGAAATGAAATCAGAACTCTTTTTGGGATATAAACTCGTTTCATGATTACTTCTGATAAGGGACCATGCTAATTATGAAAAGGAAAGCCTTAACATAGCCCAACAACAACAACTAAGCTTATCTTGTTGTTGCTTAGTCTACGATAATTAAATGATACTAACGTCACATTATAAGTGATATAACGATCATATTTCAAACGATAACGATAACCAGTATTTCATAACAAAACAGGCAGTATCTTCCCTATTTCTTCAACTTTTCACAAGTTCAAGACATCATAATAGCATCCCAAACAAACAATAACTTCTTAATAGGTTCTTCAAACAACCTAACAATTCAGTGAGCGGCAAGCCGGTTTATGATTAATAAAAGTATATCTTAAATCCTTTTTCTTTCTTTATTAACGTGTCAATAACAATAATAACAATATACTTAGGTTATTCCACCAATTTCCAGCCCACAAAATAACTCAAAACAACCACCACATAGTCTACATGACAATAACAACCTCAACTATAAATTCTGATATAATTTCCGTACTTCCTCATTTAGTAACTTAGCTATGATCTAAATTGACTAGAATTCATCTAGAGGCGGATAATTCTTACCTTATGTGACATGAACTACTCTTCTTTCACCTTACTTCACTTGGAGAAAGCCCAAATTTAACAATATGACAAATGGAACAACGAGATTGAAACCCGTATGTTGCTCTTGAGAAACTTCATATGTTGCTGTGTCATGTCACTTCTTCTACAACTCAAGTTGCTGCTTCTAATACTAAATTTGCATTGTACACATTTGCTTAAGTGAACTATAAAAGATGAGATTGCTATATTGCCTATGTTTCTCACGAGAAATGTGGTTGTCTATATCTTTTATTTTGCAAATTTTCCAACTAAAGTGATTTACATCTAAATTCTTTTATGGTGGGTTGTGGGGTCTACATAAATAATAATAATAATAATAATAATTACACTACACACCAAAATGTGCCACATAACATAGATTTACATAGTCATATGTTGCTCCCTCTTATGATTGTCATGTGGAAAAATGGTTGGCATCTAACATTATCCAATAAATGTTATTAATTCCTTTATCCCCACTATAATCCAATATTTAATCAATTACACACATAATTAATTATTCAGTAAGAATTCAGTTAAATATAAATCACTTTAATTCCCTAGCACATGTGTATAGCCTCTTTGGCATACACAAAATATTATTTGCAACCATCGTCATCACACTTTTAAGTATGAAATCATTTCGGGACTTCAACTATTTATACACCGAGCTCTTTATTTGCATACTCGAATATGACCAAAATTCCTTATGGTCCGTACAACTTGTTCAATATTTCAAATTTTGATGAAACTTATTTTCTTCGATTTGTTTAAATTCTAAACCTCTCGGACTTTACTAAACTTGTATACAAACTTGTATAACCTTGAGATACGTAGATGAACCTTTCTCACATTCTTAAAGTTGGTCCTTAACCCAAGCTTATCTTTACTAACACAAAATGAAACTTTAGCGTGCGAAAAAATCGGAATGTAACATCATTCCCCCCTTTGGAACATTCGTCCTCGAATGTTGGACTCCCATGTATACTAACTCTCAACTCATTGGTGCATACTAAAATTCTCATACTAATCGGGTAATATGTTCACTGATCTCATAAGCCTATCTATAGTGATGTTATTTCCCCCTTTAGGCACAATCTCTCACTAACATGTATTCTAATCCTATAGCTACTGTTCTCTTTAATGCTTAACTCAAATAATTTTTCTCTTATAATTTTCACCTCCAAACAATCTATTCTACTTTGATCTCTAACTCTAGGTGCTATTTTCATAGTCTACGTTTGACACTTAATTACTCGTTGAACTTACCTCTGCGGCTTTCTAACTTAGCATTTCTACTATTATAGTCTTATCTTTTACCCACAAGTAGATACCTCAAATTACAAACTAGCTACTCTTTGTAAGGGTTCAAAACTACCCTTGTATTGTTCAATATATGTATAGATATATGCCCTTTATTGTCCCACTACGATTTTCATTTCCTTTTCTAAAACCTCTACTTCTACCTTAACTAATTGCAATGGGTACCAATAGTCCATAAATACATTTCCCTCGTCTTACACTATTTAGGGTCATGCTAATCTTTTTAACGTATCTTTCTGATTTTGCCTACCCCTCGGGCTTGATATCGCTTCCTCATTGAGATTTATCATAAGAGTGCTAGTATAATCTCGGGTACTCTTCTGAACTTCTAGTCTTTTTTTCATATTCTATACATACGGGAAGTAAACTTCATAACAATGTAACTGCTAACATACTTGTAGCCTCTAAGCAGTCTCAAGCACTGCCATAGCCGAGGCTCCATCTCCGCTCTTACCTTGATTCTTTTGCTTAAACTCTGTACACTCCTGCATCTTGTAACCTTTACTCCTGCAGCAAAAAGAGCCCCCTGTAATCATTCGTCATGGCCCGGCATGTATCCGACCACACTGGCGGTATAGTATCCTCCATTGAACTATGTTACTCTGATCCTGGGATTCTGATGCTGACGAACCCCACCTCAACCATGTATAAGAACCCTGATCAAGCGCAAACTGTTGGGGCAATCCAGGCCGCTGCCCATGCATTGGCAGTCTGCTATCACTCGGCAACTTCTCATAGTCGTGGGTTACCCTGGCCCTCTTCGACTGACTATCATCCTCATCTGAATTATATCTGGTATACACTAGTGACTTTTGGTTAACCGACTCCCAAGACTGTAATGCGCTTAGCCCCTCAGAGAACTCAACTCTATCGGGTGATGCTAGAACTTCCCACTGCTCTCCTGATGTTGGCGGAGTTGACAACACCTGAAAGGCGACTCACTTTGAGCCTTAGATGGGTCATCATCAATGAATAGCTTGCCACCTCAGATAGATCCTCTTCGATAGAATAACTTGCCACCTCAGATGGATCATCTTCGATAGAATAGCTTGCTGCCTCCAACGGGTCTTCTTCGATAAAATCGCTCACTTCTTCACGATCTTGGTCTTCTACTAGCTGTAGCCTTTCCGGAGGAAGGCATCTCTGCACATCAACATCAATAAAAATACATAAGGGTAAGCTCGACTTTCTAGGACTTAACTTCACGGTACGATCTGGATCTAAAAGAAGAATAATTGACTCCTAAATGTCTTGTAGCCTCCTATTTATATACTCTGCTGCATAACACACATATATACAAAACTCTACTAGATATGGCTTGTAGACTTCCCAGGACAGACCTACACTGATACCAAGTTTGTCATGTCCCAAATCTGGTGAGGCATGGCCGGCAATCGATGCCTTACATGGCCCCGAGTGAACCATCTGTAACTCGCAGATGCTGAAGACAACACTAATTTAGACCGACAAGGACATACTCTGCGTAGTCTGTAATAACATCTATCTCTTCTGAAACTAAGACAACCCAAAAGATATATATTTATATACAGGTCGACAAGGCCATCATACTGACACACACACAAAACGAATAGGTCTACAAGCCTCTATAGAAGTATAACTGTGATATGATAGGGACAGGGCCCCAACTTACCATATATATATATATATATATGAAGACTCTCAAACCATGGACATGGTAACTCCGACTGAGATAGAGCTTACCGTTTGGTTGAAATCTTACGTACTACTCAAGAGGCCTCTCTACCTGTCTCTCGGAACCAGCAGGCATGATGCAGCATCCACAATAAAAAAAGACGTCAGTATGAAATAATGTACTAAGTATGTAAGACGGCAATAACTGAATCTGTAACATAAGTCTGCTGAACAAGATAATGTCATAGGTAACCTGGAAGGTACTCGTCTGTCTATACTCAACTTATATACATAATATACTCCCGTGTCTACCCGACCACATCTAGGGCTCGGTGTGCATCTACCCGACCATAGGAGGCTTAGTGCATATCTACCAGGAGCTCGGTGTCATCTATCTGACCATTTAAGCTCGGTATAGCTTTCAATAACAACTCAGCAACTATCAACAATAGATATATAAAACTATCAATAACTCTACCGTGCAACAATAAGCTCTAAATACTGGAAGTACTCCCGACAAGCGACGAATAGGATAAGAAAGCAATAGAACTCTAAAGAAATGAAATCAGAACTCTTTTGGGAGATAAACTCATTTCATTATTACTTTCGATAAGGGACCATGCCAATTATGAAAAGGAAAATCTTAACATCCCTTTGTAACCTTCTGTCCAACAACAACAACCATGCTTATCTCGTTGTTCCTTAGTCTACAAAAATGACATGATACTAACGTCACATTAAAAGTGATATAACGATCATATTTCAAACGATAAGGATAAAATTTATTCCATGACAAAACATGCAGCATCTCCCATGTTTTTTCAACTTCCCACAAGTTCAAGACATCATAATAGTATCTCAAACAAACAATAACTTCTTAATATGTTCTACAAATAATCCAACAATTCAACGAGTGGCAAGCTCGATTTACGATTAATAAAAGTGTATCTTAAATCCTTTGTCTTTCTTCATGAACATGTCAATAGCAACAATAAAAATATACTCAAGTTCCAGCCCACGAAATAACTCAAAACAACCACCACATAGTCCACACAATAATAACAACCTCAACTACGAATTCCAGTATAATTTATGTACTTCCTCATTTAGCAACTTAGCTATAATCTATATTGACTCAAATTCAACTAGAGGAGGAGAATTTTTACCTGAACTACTGTTCTTTCACCTTACTTCACTTCGAATAAAGCCCGAATTCAATAACACGACAAACAAAATATGAGATGAAGTGGTGAGCAAAACTCGTATGTTGCTCTTGAGAAACTTTATACGTTGCTGCGTCACGTTACTTCTTCTGCAACTCAGGTTGCTGCTTCTAATACTAAATTTACATTGTACACATTTGCCTAAGTTTACTATAAAAGATGAGATTGCTATATTTCCTATGTTTCTCACGAGAGATGTGGTTGTCCATATCTTTTATTTTGCAAATTTTCCAACTAAAGTGATCTACATCTCTATTCTTATATGGTGGGTTGTGGGGTCTACATAAGTAATAATAATCATTACACTACACACCAAAATGTGTCACCCATTACATAGATTTACATAGTCATATGTTGCTCACTCCTATGATTTCCACGTGGAAGAATGGTTGACACCTAACATTATTCAATAACGGATTATTAATTTCTTTATCTCCACTATAATTGAACATTTAATCAATTACACACATAATTAATTTTTTAATCTCAATTCACTTAAATATAAATCACTTTAACTCCCTTTATATAGGCATTATCATGATCATGTGATATAGCACGGGTGCCTAGCCTCTTTTGACATACACAAAATATTATTTGCAATCATCATAATCACACTTTTTAGTCTGAAATCATTCCACTATATATACACCGAGCTCTTTATTTTCATACTTGAATATCACCAAAATTTCATATGGTCCGTACAACTTATTCAATATTCTGAATTTTGATGAAACTTATTTCCTTCGATTTGTTTAACTTCTATACTATTCGGTCTTTGCTAGATTTGTATACAAACTTGTATAACCTTGAGATACGTAGATGAAATTTTCTCACATTTATAGTTGGTCCTTAACCCGGACTTATCTTTACTAACACAAAACAAAACTTTAGCGTGCGAAAAATTCGGGATGTAACATAATCTCCAACCCAGGGTATTTATTTTGTAATTCTTGGTTTCCCAAACATCTATCCAACCTTTTAAATATACAGTCATCCCTACTTTCTCCATTCCACCAAGTGAATTTGCTTCCTTTAAAGACAAGATCCCCTACTCCATAAGCTTGAATGCAGCCTTTAAAATCTTGTACTTCATTAACTGTCGCTGGCACACCACCATATTTCTCTTCTTCAGATGTAATAACATTAAAATCCCCCAACCATTCAAGGACCATAATATTATTAGTAATGTCTTCCAATGATGCCCATAAATCCAACCTTCGGCCTAAGTATATTTTGCATATACTAATGTAATTAACATTTCATTAGCTCCTCCTTGTAATATTAACCTCAAAGTCAGATGTTGATGATGATCTACCACTGTCTACACTTCAAAAATATCATAAAAAAAGACCCATATCTTACCTGAACAATTAACCATAGCTGTCTACAATCCAATTCTTCTTTTGTATATCTCAATTGTCTCTACATCCTGAAAATATTCTAATAAACCCATAAAGTCAAAATTGTATTTCTGATGCATGTTTATCAATCTTGTAAATGCTTTCATGGTATTAAGAGATCTAATATTTTATATGATTGCATTCATCATAAAAAATAGATTTATTAACATTGCTTCTAGTTTGAACTCCACCAATTGATGAAATATTGTTATCTTTTATGACTTTCTTCTTAACCCTTCCCAAACTCTTCTCCACTTGTTTAGGTGATAAGTCACTTGCCCTAGCTACTGTTTATAAATTGTAATTTATATTATGAACATCTAAATCGTTCACCCCTTCTTTGTTTTTTTTCTTCTCCATACTTGTACCTTGTGTTTGAATAATTTGTCTTGTGTCATGCTTAGTTTGAACTATTTGACCAGTATCTTGTACTTCTTCCCTTTCTATGTTATCTTCTTTATTTAGATCTTTTTGTTTTGTATTTTCTACACTAGGAACCTTTTCATTTTGTTGTATTGCTTGTGACTCTACTTGGTTCCCTGACTCCTTACTCTCCTCTTCTTGCTCTGCTCCCTTCCAATTTTGCTGGTTGAGTGACCCTCTTTTGTCATTTGTGCTTTATCTAGGCTACCCTCAACACCTTCATTTTTCTTTGTATCTTCTTCTTATTGTGTTTATCCATTTCCCTCCTCCCATAATGTTTCCTCCTATTTGCTTTTATTGCTACTGTGTTGACTGATTTTTTATAGGCTTATCTCTTTCTCTCTTCGCTTTGTTTCTTCCCCTTTTTATACTAATATTTGTGGCTTTACAGGTTGAAGTGCCTCTGGCTGAGTCCTCTCTGATTTTTTTTGCAACTCCAAGTCAACTACCTCATCTTCCTTGTTATTATTGAGAACATCAAAGACATTATGAGTTTCTACCTTATTCTTCTCCTTCTGATTGCTATGTTCTCCTACTTCTCTCAATATTATACCACTGAAATACTTGATGTACTTGTTTTTCCTTATTTGTATCCATTGATGTTTGGCCTGAATATTTCCAACAACGTTCCCACTTGTCAACTTCTTTTTTTGATTTATTACTATGCCAGCTTCATTATTATTGTCCTCTTCCTTTCTCAGTCTTCTCTATATTGTTTCTCCAATTCATGATGGAGAGCCCTGCATTCTTGTTCATCATGCCCTTGTAATTTGCAATGTTTCCAATATTTAGGCAGAAAACCATACTTAATTGTCACCCATTTACACTAAACTTTCCATGTTTCTGCATTCTTATATGATATATAAATTCTCTGTGGATATTTTGCTAACAAGTCAATTTCAACCTTCACCTTTGCGCAGCTAGGTCTTGTTCTATTTGTTATTGCCAGATCCACTGTCAAAGGTTTTCCCACTGCTGAAGCAAGAGAAATGACAACTTCCCTTGTAATAAAATTTGGAGGCAGTTCTGGAAAACTTATCCATGCTACAGCAATAGATGTTTCTTCATCAGGCTTAAACCAAGGAATTCAGATTAATGGTCTCATTTGGTAGTACCTAGAATGTATCTTAATGTAATATGTTGGAGAAGATAGCATACTGACATAAACTTCTAGTAAACCAAGTCTAATTAGGACATGTCTATCTTCAATTAGACTAACTATGCAAATACCATTCATTCCACACTATTTTGGAATGGCAGTTCTTAATTTTTTAATGTCAATATTGTCGTATGAGAACTTTCCTAATACTGCATATTGTAAATCCTCATTTATGATTAACTGTATAACCTCCTTTGAATCCCATTTAATATGAGGTTCTCCATCTATGAATATCACTTATTTCATTGGTACTGTTGGCACGTTTTGTATTAGATTCCTAGTTTTGGCTTTAAGAAATTGGCATAGTTCATTCTCTTAGGATTTGTATGTTGTTGAATATTATTAGGACTAGCATATTAGTAGAGTTGGTGGATGTAGAGGCTTCATTTGTGATGGGATTAGGAAAATTGGATAGGTCTGTAGTGAGCTGAGGTTGCAGGTGGGGTTGGATAGCCACCAGTGGAGGCTGTCCACCGGTAGGGTTGGCCATGCTGGCCGGTGTGTCAAAGGTTGATGACTAGGGTTTTAATATTTTTCTAGAAAGCATTTTTTTATTCGGCTTCTAGTACATATTTTTTGAACTCGAATCTATACCCCTTATGATCATTGTTGTCTTTTAAATACTAGTTTGGACCTTATTTGGGGAAGAAGGGTTATATGTTTCCATGGAAGATTAAGAGACCTAAACCTTTGATTTGTGAATAGAATATGGATTAGATGATCATGATTTTATAAATATTGATTAATGTTAGGTGACCATGTTGTATTAATTAATTTGGGAATTGGAACCTTTTCTAGATTGGGGGAAAATCTAGTGTTTTGTAAATTGAGGCTTTTCTTAATGCAATTGAGGGATCAATTGGGTTTATTTTTTCAATTAACTTAAAGATATGACTAGTTAGCATGTTTTAAAGCTTTTTGAATAATAAAGTTTGAATTTTGATGTCGTGTGCCCGGGGTTGGTTTTAGGCATCTAGGGTATGATTGAAGGACTAAGTCCTTGTATTATGTGTTTAGCTTTATATTAACGTATAATCTATGCATGTTAGACTATGATTACCATGAGATGCTCCGGAAGGGCAAGGCCAACGGTGACAGTTGATTGTATGTGGACCTGCTCGGCCTTGAGGTAGGCTATGATTTCCTTTTTTAGACTCCAATAGAAGTACGTAATTAGTTACACATGTTAAGGGGTATTGGGCGTGTTCGGGGGTCCCACCCAAGCAATTGTGATAAACGTTTGAGTGGGTACCAGTATTGAACTATGATGATGGATGATTTGGGGAATCAGTCTTAAGCTAATTCCAACTGTTGTTGATTGGGTTTGTCGCCATTATGTGGGCTCGTCGTCATATTTGCTATTATTGTGTTTATTCATCACACATGCGTTTGATATGATATTCTAATTGTACTTGGATTATGTGTTATTAAATTCGTGAAAGCATGTGATATTCATCTCTTATACTTGGTTGCATCTCTTTACATTCTTATCTTGTATTGTCATTTGCATTCATTCACTGATGGTTATGTGGATATTGATATGAGAGTGGTATAGAAATAATGTGGGTCCAAGAGATCGGGAAGGTAAGAACACTTATGAGATTATTGGCAACATTGAGATGATGATACGCAGGGGAACAGGTTGTATGCCTGCAACATTTATTCAGTCAAGAGCTGGGCTTCGTTGAGAAATTTTGGAGGAGTATATGGACTTCGCGGGTCCCCATGGTGTAGTTCATAGAATTTGAATGTCTATATACTGGAGATGAATGGTACATGGCATATGTATTGCATTCATATCATACATTCATTATTTCATTGATTATCTATTGATGATTAAGTGTGGGACTGATTATATGATAACTTGGTTGAATTCTTGAATAAAGAGGATTGTAAATTGATCATGTGAAACTTAGGATATTGTCATAGAATTCTTATAAATTGGGACAACTTACATGATTGTGAAGTCTTATATGAAATATGTGACTTGTTGACTTTGTGAAATATTATGTGGATAATATGACTTGTTTGGGTTAGTGAATTGTCTAGTATAGGGTTTTATGGTGTCAACTTGATATTTATCTCTTTTTGTGTATCTTCCGTCGTTGTCGGCGTATGATGTCTACAGGGGTACGTTGTGTACTCATGTTACACTTGTTGTATTCTTTTTGGATGCCTCGAGTTTGAGTCCGAGCCGGTTGATCATCAGTATTCAGGGTGAGGATGATACCTTCTGGCATACCTCGGATACTCCTATATATTTCTTGTCTTTTATTGATTCGAGAGACATATTCAGACACTTAGACTATGATGTTTAGTATTTGGCGTATGTTGCCCTTTTATTCAGACTTGTATCTGTTTTAGAGCTCTTGTATTGTTGACTAGATTCTTGAGGTTGTATTATGATTTTCAGACGTATGCTCCACAATTTATATTATTATCGACAACTTATTTAACTATGTTGTTATTTTCATATTTCTTTCTTATATCATGTTAATGAGTTGGAAGTGGTTCGCCTACCGATGAAAAAATGTAGGTGCCACCATGATTCTAAAAGGGGTCGTGACAATTAAGGAGTGGTCATGTGATACTGGTGGAGCACAATCTAAGAGAAGGAAATGGACAGGCAAACTATTTAGCTAGCTTTATTTTTAATTTTGCATATACACATCATTTCAACAGCTTTCAGAAGCTTCCTTTCATGGCAAGGAGAATACTAAACATAAAGAAGGCTCAGATCCCATATCTGATAATAAGGAATGCAAGACACTACATCAACATCAATACATAAAACTATGGACTATTAAAACTACATTATACTTTTTGCTACAGAAGAGTTTGTGATTTCCAGTTACTATTATGTAGCTTTGGATTTTGGTTGATATATATAGGAGAATTTGAAAGGGTGATATTAGCACTATCTGCTCATTCCCTAGCAGATGATCCTTATATATAGAAACTGAAATCTAATAGCTTGATGCTGTTAAACTGAAACAATTTAGACTTGCTGAATTGCTACTGAAGTCTGCAACATGACATTCTCAAGCTTCAACATTCCAGACAGCCTGAACATAGTTCAACTGATTTTGGTTTCATATCACCTGGTGAGAACTTGAAGGTATAAAAGATGGAATCAAGTCAAGACACCTAGAGTTTTAATAGCTAGTAATCCGTTTCGTTGTTCTCAGTATCTGTTGTATTTTTTCTTTCTTTGTTTGCTTTCTGTTTTCTCATTCAACGAGTTTGGTTGATAGTAAGACTTCTTTTATTTATAAATAAATTCCCACCAACTTCTGCTGGTTTTGATTTAAAAAAATATTATTTCTTAAAGGGGTGCAAAGTTCAAACTAAATAAGTAAAAGTGAACAGAGAAAATATGTTATATCAAAACATAATTAATATTTTTGTTGTCCTAATTTATATGATGGTGTTTGACTGACATAAAGTTTAAAAATGAAAGAAAGATATTTGAATTTTATGGTCTAAAACAATTCAAAACTTTTTTAGGGCTAGAAATTATTTTATTAGAAATAAAATAGAATTGAATTATAATTAAATATAAAATTACAAATATCAATTTTTTAGAGTGATAAAAAGGAAAGAGAAGGTATATATCCCAAGACTAACATCTTTCATGGTTACTAAAGCTAAAAAGTGTCCTGTAAATATGATTTTAAACGTAAAGAAAATAAAATAAAAATGAGGCGATGTGGTCGAAGTAGAAACCCGTGTTACTCATCACTTAGTTCACTCTCATACTTTTCTTCAATCCAATTAAATCGCCGATTTCCAACACCAACACCTACTTCTCTCCGTTCTTCACCATCTCTCTCTCTCTCTTAAATTAACCACTTTGAATTAATACATACATACACATATATATACATACATACACATATATATATATATAAGCCATAGGTAGCTCTGGGTCTTTCGTGTGGTTTTGAATTCTGATACTGCATTTTCGCATTGCTTGTTTGAATCAAGGTGGTGTTTTTTCTCAATGGCTGCGATCATACAAGGAATAGGCGCTGCTACTGCTCTTTCCTTCCCCAACAAATCTTTGTTTTCTAACAATGCTCTTAGATCCTTCACAGGTTTGATCCATCCATTTCTGTATGTTAGAAAGAATTGTTGGTTACAATGATGCAAGAAACGGAAATAAATAACTGCTAAGTATTAAAACAAACTGAAATTACAATGAACTTGAACAATAAACTGGAACAGTTTTGGTATGCTGAGTCGAGTGATTGCACTCTGTCTTTAAGACAATATTGCCCCGTATGTATTCTGGACAATTGTCTCCCAAGATAAAACAGCAAATGAACAAATGAGCAAAGGAAACTCAAGTGCTACCGTGAAGAATTTTGAGTAATGAAATGATACTGGAAGGTAGTAGGAAGAACAAAGGATCCTTTATATAGTTGAAGGAGAGGCTTACCAACTGCCCACATAATTGTTGTTACTGGCCAAGTAATGTCAATTATGGAGGTAGGGATTGGTATTTAGGAAGATTAATTCAGCCAAAATAAATGGCTGAATTGAGTGCTGGCCCACAGCCCGTGACCCGGACGGACGGCGCGCGTGTGGGCTTACCTCGAACCGAAGCACATCTAGGTCCTCCCTCCTTTAAACACATGGGATACCCTGGGGTCCCAAACCCCAAGCCAACCTTGAGACTTATAAACAAAACAATTCTTTCTTCCCTCACCGATGAGGGAGAATTGGGCTCAATACCACACTTTTCCATGCTTCAAACACCTCACTTCGTGGACCAATATCTCTTTCATTTCTCAACGAAATTTGACGATACTTGGCCCTACGGTCATCTACTTACTTAGTAGATTATGCACGTGTGAAGAACCGGATTCTACAACATGCGGAACACTAGTGTTTAAGCCGTTAAAGTTGGTCGGACGCAACTCCCACCAAAGGCAAATTTCCAACAAGAATTTGAAGCGGTTTTGGTTTAATCTTTCAACTGGGTTGGTTTGGTTCGATTGTCTGATAGTCTCATTTCTTTTTCTTTTCGTTTGTGATCTATCCGTCTTTTATCATTTATTTGTTACTGAAACTGGGAATTCGTATGATTGTTTTTCTATAATTGGGAATGTGATTTGTCAATTTCTGTATTTTACAAAGAATGAAGTGTTGGCTTTGTATTAGTAATTTATTTAAAATTAACTATTTGATCATTGTTTACCCGCCAAAACTGATACTTTATTGTTTAGTTAATATGTTCGTGTCTGTTTTTATTGCTGCTCCAGAAAGGGAAGCAAATCTTATTGCTGTTAAATCTGATGCACGGTTGAGCTGAACAATTAATTGGTGTTAGTACTCTTGCTCTGTCATTGCCTTGTTTGTCTATATTCTAGTTTATTAGTAGAACAATTAATAAACATTGATTTGAGCTGAACTCTATTACAGACGAAACAAGACAGTGCAGCAGCTTGTACATCATCCAAGCCAGGGTAATTTTAGTTATTCATGCCTTGCATTTATAATTACTGAAAATTCATTTCTGGGGACTTGTTAATTATTTTGCCTGAACATCCCTAAGTTTGAACTTGATGCTGTGTCAGAAGGAGAAACAATTGCAACTGTAGCAGTTGCAATTGTGATTCAGAAAATACTTCTTGCCATATGTCCATGTCTCACTAGACTACCATGCCTAATTTAAACCTTGTTGTCTCTTTAACATTTATTTTTGGTTGTAGTGTGTGATTGGTACAAGCGATAGAATATGCTTATCCAATCTACACAATCAAGATTGAGCCAATAAATTGAAAGCAAACTGCCAGGTGGCCTTATAAAAATGACAAGATAGAAAGGGAATCCATTTCATAAGAATGACCAAGACTAAACTTGCAAAATAGAGTGTGTATTAGCAAACATGTCAAGTGCAGCAACATCTTTTCATTGCTTCTCTTCTGTTGAGAAATTACCACCATCATCATGTTCAGATCAACAAATGAGTCTTTTATCAACAAAACCTAAATCCATTCTCCAAAAGAACCCACTTTATCAACCAACTCACAAGAATATCTCTTTGCAATTCAAGGAGAAAATCTTGTGCTTAGAAATAATGGGTGTTGATTCAGGTAAAGCACTCTCCCAAAACCCTTGTCTTCACACAGCTTCTTTACATACTATTCATTCCATCATTACTTTCCTTCAATCCACAGGACTTCACCAGAAGGACTTTGCAAGGATCTTTGGGATGTGCCCAACAATTCTAACATCAGATATCAAATCTCAACTCAGCCCTGTTTTCAATTTCCTCTCAAATGACCTCCGAGTCCCTGAACACAACTTCAGAAGGGTCATCAACAAATGTCCCAGATTTCTCGTTTGCAGTGTTAAAGACCAGCTTAAACCAGCTCTCTTCTATCTTCAACGACTTGGCTTCACTGATTTGCATCATTTAGCTTATCAAGATCCCATCTTGCTCGTTTCTAGTGTCGAAAATACCTTAATACCCAAGCTCCATTATCTGATAAGTCTAGGATTCTCAAGAACCGAAGCAGTCCAAATGACTTTGAGGTGTCCAGGACTATTCACTTTCAGCATTGACAATAATTTCAAGCCTAAATTTGACTACTTTTCCCAAGAAATGCAAGGTGAATTGGATGAACTCAAAGAGTTTCCTCAGTACTTTGCTTTTAGTTTGGAGAAAAGAATAAAGCCAAGGCACATTGAACTTGTACAGAGTGGAATTTCAATTCCATTGCCATTGATGCTCAAGACTACCGATGAAGAGTTCAAGGAGTTGATAAGGCAAGAAACTGGATAGACTAAATTGTGGATATAATTTTTTATTTTTTTTTATTTGTAAATCCTTTCCTTTGCTTTGCTAACACAAGTATATGTAATGTTTGAGGTGACTAATCGGATCCATCGCTTGTATGGTTTGAAAAAGAATATCCCATTTTTTTTATTTTAAAATAATATAATTTTATATTTATATTATTTTTAATGAAAACTTTTTATAATCACACAAATATTATAATATGTTTAAAATCACAAGTTTTATACAAACACAAATATTAGGATATATTTAAGTCACAGAATTAATAATCTTTTTTTCTTTCTTAAATTTCATATCGAATCAAGCCATATGACCTAAATTAAAATAGATTGACTACACGTTCTTTTCAAGGAAATGAAATATCTTGCCCTATTACAATTTGAATAGAAGAAAATGACTTTTTAAAAATTTTTTTGTTTTTTTTTCAGATTTTTTATGTGTAAAAAATGAAGAAAAAAATTGTAAAGGGCTATAAAATCATTTCTTCTTGGACAAAATCTGACAAATCTTGCCGACTCCAGATTAGCAGCGGTGAAGAATTTAAAATCTGAAATATTTTGGGGGAAATGGGATATATTTGGTGGGTTATTTTAATTGGGCAGGTTGGGTAAAAAAGGAAAATCGGATAATTTTAAATGAAATTGAGAAATTCAAGTTGATTTGAGATATTTCATCCAATTGAGGGGTAATTTTGTTAACTTTAATAACGGCATAGGTATAAATAGCACCAACTTGTAACGAGGGGAGAAACTAACTAATAAATTGAAGTAGAGAGGTATTTTTGACCTTTTTCCCTTAATAAAATTACTAGTGATGCTGCCGTAATTTAACAAAAAAAAAAACCATCGTTGACCTTAGCAACAAATTTATCTAATCACATGGATTTCTTCTTGCGTATCCATTCACCATAAAAGATTATGAATTATTACAATTTCATCTTAATTTCTTTTTCTCCGTTTATCCAATTAGTCTTTATTTGAAATGGATGGTTACAGCCTTAAAGGTTTTCTTTTTTTTTTTACCAGAAAAGATAAGTTACTTATCCAAAACCCATGATGTGTTATCAAAAGGCTAATTTAGAATATGTTTATCCAATCTACACAATCAAGATGGAGCCAATAAATTGAAAGCAAACTGCCAGGTGGCCTTATAAAAATCACAAGATAGAAAGGGAATCCATTCCATAAGAATCACCAAGACTAAACTTGCAAAATAGAGTGTGTACTGTGTATTAGCAAACATGTCAAGTGCAGCAACATCTTTTCATTGCAAAATATTATTTCTTAAATGGTGTGTAAAGTTCAAACTAAATAAGCAAAAGTGAACAGAGAAAGTATGTTATATCAAAACATAATTAATATTTCTGTTATCCTAATTTATATTATGGTGTTTCACTGACATAAAGTTTTAAAATGAAAGAAAGATTTTTGAATTTTGTGGTCTAAAACAATTCAAAACTTTTTTAGCGCTAGAAATTATTTTATTAAGAATAAAATAGAAATAATTAGAATTGAATTATAATTAAATATAAAATTATAAATATCAATTTTTTAGAGTGATAAAAAGAAAAGAGAAGGTATATATCCCAAGACGAACATCTTCCATGGTTACTAGGGATGGCAACGAATAGGATCTGGACTGGATACTACTAGATCCAAATTCAAATCTGTTTTTCATACGTGTATCCACATCCGGATCCAGATCCATCGGATCCATAAAAATCATATTCAAATCCAAATCCATCGGATCCACGGATCGGACCTGGATCCACACGTAAAAAGTTGACTTGAATAATATTCCAACATTCAACATACAACCATTCCAGGATAGTACGATACTGAATCAACAAAACACAACAACATTCATATCTAATATTAAATCCAATGCATCCAGTAACTAGCAAACTGGAAAGTTCCAATGCATTCAATTTCCAGTGCATTCAGATATTGAATCAACAAAACACAACAACATTCATATCCAATGCATTTAGTTTCCAGTTTCCAATTTCAAAATTGATAAACTGGAATGTTCTTTTTCTCATAAATAATAGATGTGTGTGCAAATATGAATTGTATCGACGCTTCAATTTGCTGCAGAAATTTGTAAGCAAAAATTAGTCTTTGTTCTCTGCTCTTGTTGGATTGATAAAATAGTACACATTTTCTTTTTCTATTTTTGTTTGACTGTTAATGTATCTTTCAAAATCTCAAAACATCAAATATTATATAAATAAAAAACTGTTAATATGGACTTTCCTCCATATTAAGTATTTGCAGGACTAATTTAGAAAACTGATTTACTCTTGATTTTAAGCTTTCATTTTCTTCTCGGGCAAATACATGCAACAAATGATATTCTATTTATTTTACTTTTACTAGCTACAATTTTTTAAAATCCACATTTCTAGCAAATTTCTTGACATTCAACAAACCTTAACTTTAACAGATGTATCCAGGACAGTCTTGATAAACCATCACAATACCAAGACTACTTAACTTTTGAATGTGTTCATACTCGAACAAAATCCTTAAACAAGAAAGATGTATTAAAGAGATGCCAGAACCCAGACCAAACAACTTCGTCTAAAATAAATGGTTAACCAATCTTCTTTTAGTTATATTCTTTTTTTTTGTGTAGATTATGAAAACAACAGAAGTTAAAAGAGCCAAAAAACAAAAATCGAACTCACCTTTCGTTGTGTATGGACGACAAGTAGAGACGACGGCTAGGGTTTGTCTTACAGAAGGAAATGAAATGAATGAGGAGGTCTTTGCCCTTTCGTTGGCTTAAAGACGGGCAAATGGGCTGGGCTTCGATCCTTAAAGGACTTGGGCCTAGCCGAGAAAAATAAAAGAAGTTCTAGGTTATGGACTGGTCTTACTTATGGATGTATAAATGCTTAATGTATTTAATAAAAAATGAATCCACGGGTCGGATCTCAAAGACAAGATCCATATCCAAATCTGATCCGTCATAAACGGATCCGGGTCCAATCCAGATCCATCAGATCCAAATTTTGAAGATCCATATCCTATAAAACGGAGCTGGATCCACCGGGTCCAGGATCCGTTGCCATCTCTAGTCACAAACACATTAGAAGGTCATCTTAGCCAACATCACCTTACCCGCACCCGAACTTGTCTATCAATTTCGTGCCAAATCATTGTCAAAACTGCCTAATCCATTTCACCTCATTACACTACAACACTTCCCCAACCTACACCAAAAAGGTCGTTGGCCAACTCCTCCCAAAAACACCCGAAAACCCATCCAACTACTCCACTATCCTCACCGGGTTCAACCTTCGTACCTTACTGTCCCAACCAGTTTCCGCCACCTTACCACATCCAACTACCAACATAACCTACAATTTGTCTAGTTCATCCTCTCCAAACGCCTTAGTCCCAAACCACGTAAGGGCACCCATACACCTCCCACAAACCTAAACTGTCTGAAAACCATCCTATTCCATCAACCTCTATTTGATTCCCATATTTGTGTCCGTTCAGCCCCAAACCAACTCCGACCAACCTAACCATACAATCCCCTCCTTATATACATCAGTTTGGTATCAGATCAAGGCTTTTCCGTCCCACGTCTTGACGCTATGGCTAACATAAATGAAGAACTTCAGAGAATCATAATTGACCTTTTTGCGGAACAAGCGCAAATCTTGAGAAGAGAATTTGCGGGGCGTGCCGTGATTAATAATGCCAAGTCCGGGGAGGAGTTTGCACAAAACAACCCAAGGCATGAAAGGAAAGAGTATCAAGATTGTGGGGATTCTTTTGTTATTGAGGAACCCAAAGTCAAGGAGGTCCTAGAGGAAGATGGTGATCTTGCGGAACCCAACATCAGGAAGAAAGATCTTAACCTTGGAGAAGTATCAAATCCCTACTATCAGGATCAGAACCAGGAAAATCTAGTAATGAAGAAGCTGCAAGTCCGAAATAATTCAACTACATAGATATAAATTTATTAAATAACACATAAGGGCTTTGTTCATAGATATTTTATTCCACTTCTGCCAAAATGTACAGTCGCACTTGAAAGTTATATTTTAAAGGTGGCTAGGAAAATTTTATATTAGTTTATTTTTTTCTTTCTTTCTGTTCCTGTACAGACATCGGTTTTCTTTTGTAATTCATTAATAAAAGCCTGAAATTTTGTTTAAAATAACTTGCTGCAATAACCTGCCAAATCAAAGAAGCTACGAACCTCCGAAAGAGTCGTGGGCCTTGGATAATTCTTCACGGCCTCAATCTTCTGAGTAGCAACCTTGATGCCATTTCTAGATACTATGTAGCCAAGAACTACCACTGATTTTGGCCAGAATTCGCACTTGGAGAACTTAACATACAACTTGCGATCGTGGAGCATATGTAATATAACTCGCAAATGATTCGCATGCTCCTCTTCTGACCGTGAATACACCTGAATATCATCGATAAACACAATGAAAAATATCTCCAAGAATGGTTTAAAGACCCTATTCATCAGGTCTATGAAGGTCGTTGGTGCATTATTAAGCCAAAATTCACATCACAAGGAACTCGAAATCACCATATATATTCCTGATGGCCGACTTCAATATCCTTTTCTTTAAGTCTCAGTGGATGATACACTAACCTCAAATCATTCTTCAAAAAACACTTAGCGCTGATAACTAGTTAAATAACTCATCAATCCTGGCAAGTGGATATTTTTTCTTTATAGCTACCTTATCCAGCTGCTAGTAATCGATACACATTCTCAACGAACCATCTCTTTCACATGAACAACACTGGTGCACCCCCATGGTGAAGTACTAGGCCTAAACAAGCCCTTCTCTAACAGATCATTTAACTCCTTCAGCTCGGCATGCGCCATTCTGTAAGAAGGGATAAATATTGAATAAGTGTCTGGAAGCACATCAATCACAAAATCAATCTCCCTCTGTGGAGGAATACCCGAAAGCTCATTCGTAAACACGTCTAGATACTCACTAACCATCGGAACAAACTAAAGAGTTAATGGTTCTACATATGCATTTCTAACTCGGACTAGATGATATATATACCCCTTGGAAATCATTTTCCTTGTCTTATAGGAAATAAACCTACCCTTAGGCGACACAGTATTACCCTTCAATTCCAAGATCGATTTGCCCAGCATCTAAAATCTGACAATCTTCGTTCAACAACCAATCATGGCGTAACAGGACACTAACCAATCCATGCCCAGGATAACATCAAAGTCTACCATTTCTAACTCAATTAGATCTATAAAGGTATGATGACTACAAATTACCAACACAAAACCTCAATAAACTCATTTAGCAATAATTGAGTCACCAACCAGCAAATATACAACAAATAACTTACTTAATAACTCGAGTTCTATCCAAAACTAACCACTAACAAAAGGAGTGACATATGATAGAGTAGATCCTGGAACTATTAATGTATACAAGTCACGAGAAGAAACACACAGTATACCTATAACAACTGGTGATGACTATAGGTCATGTCAACCTGCTAAAGCATAGATGTTGTTGTAGGTACCGCCTGAACTAGACGTTATTCCATTCCTCTACCTAGACCGGTTGATGTCTAGGGACTACTACCTTAAGGATACACTATCAACAATGAAGCATATGTTGACCCGGTTAGCTAAGTTCTATTACCCTTGCTCATCATTAGACAGTCCCACATGATGTGGCTAAGAAACTTACACTAATAACACTCATCTGAACCCCAATGACACGGCCAGAGATGTGTCTTACCACACTTGGTGCAGCGCAACAGAGGCAACCTCATCTGTCTTGAACTCCACTGATGCTGGAAACTTGGGGCCCACAATCTCTAACTCGGCCCTATTTGGGCATAACAATATACTTGGGCCCCCGAACTTAAGGCGGAGCATTGCTAGTAGGATAAGTTGGTCACCTAGAAGTTTATGGCTTGAAACACTCCCGAGACTCCCCGTAATACCCAACAAATCTAGCTTTCCTACTCTTCTCCCTCTCTATATTTTGATTAGTATGAAGATGATGATTGCATTATTCTATGTTCTAAGTATTCATGAATCCGAGAAATATCCATAACTTGAAGCAAGGATGCCACAATGAAATCTCCAATTAGGTACGGCTCAAGGCCATTAATGAACCTATGAACCCTATCTTGCTCCGTGGCCACAATCATTAGAGCAGACCTGGCAATGGAATCAAATCTGAGTCTATACTCTCATCTGCTCCTATTACCCTACCTAAGAGCTAAGAACCGATCAACTCCGGCCTCTCGAATCCCTAATGGAAGATAATGATCCAGAAAGGCGTCAGATAAATCCTCACATTTTGTTGGAGGTGCATTCGGTCCCCTGGATCGCTCCCAAGCCTCGTTCCACAAAATGACTACATCCCGTAATCAGATGGATGTCAACTTCACTGCCTCGCTCTCCGAAGCATACATAACTCAGAATGTTCTATAATGCTGATCAATGAAGTTATAGGGATCTTCTTCTGGATCAGACCTCGTAAACACTAGCGGACTCAAGCTCTAGAACTCCCTAACCCTTCAGAGGGTCTAATACTCTCAAGTGCCCTCATCTGGCGATGAGTCTGTGAAGCCAATAACATGATATGGAACTTCGATCAACAAGACAATATCCAAGGTAAACATATGGGGAAAAATTCCATGAATGGAGTATTTACGATAAAATGTTTCTTTTAAGCTTTTCTTTAAAAATTGCCTTTGAAGTAGCTACATGCCGAAAAAGGATAAAAGGGATAGAAATTTACATAGGGACTCTACCGACAACGATACTAGACCTCTTCTACACGTTAATCTATAGTAAATAATAATACAACTAGTGTTAAACAAGGGAAATACTATAATGATACAGCGAGAGACAAGCTTGCTACATGCACTACAACAAATTCGACTATTAGTGATGAATTATTTTGTCACATAAAAATCATTTTTCAACACAAAAAATCTTTCGTGATGAAAAAGAATTTGTCAACCAGTCGTCCCTAAATCATGGGTCACTAAATATATATAAAGACAATTTAGTGTTTTATCACTAAATAAAGTCGCATTAACGATGACATTCTTTTTGTCCCTAAATGCATAATATTTATGACGAACTTATTCGTCAAGAAAAGTGTAAATTTTTTGTAGTTGATAGGGTGTTTTCATCACTAAAAGGGTTATTAATACCGACAAAGCTATCTTGTCACTAATTTTTTAGTTTAATTAGTGACAACGCTAGTTGTCTCTTAAACTATATACTTCGTAGTTGAACAAAAGTAATTTCATCAATAAAGACAATCTTTTATCTAGGAAAAAATATTTTTCCCAAACTGTATAAATTAGTGACAATTTTGTTTTTACAAAAATGGCTTATAATTTCGTAGTTGAAACCTATCATGTCATCACTAAAAATATTATTTTTACTAACAAAATTGTCACTGTGAATTATTGTGATTAGTGACAATAACAATTGTGATAATACACAAATATAATTTGTAGTTAAAGAATGAAATATATTATTGATCAGAAGGCAATTCTAGCACAAAGACTATTTTTGTAACAAATGTAATCAATTTATGACAAAATAATGTCCTATGACAAAATGTGATTATCGTAAAAAATATAATTGTGTGTTTGTCCAATATTGTGAGTTTTTTCCACTAATTATTCCAAACTCTCTAGATAGCTTTGTTGATGGAAGAGCTCTACTATAATTTCACAAGATCTTTCTTCTAGATTTCACGAACTTTCTTGATTCAAATTGAACCTGCATTTATTTTAAAGAGAAAGTCAATTCAATATTATCTAAAATGCAAAATATGGTAGAGTGAATATATGTTACACATCGTAGTTTCATGCGCAAGTGAGAGCGTAGTTAGTCGGCTTGAACCCCAAGGACTCAAGGTCCTTTCCAAGGGTCTTGTATGAAAAAAAAGGGTACTAAGAAGGTTTACAAAAGGTTATAAGTCATTCGAATTGGAGGAACCATATACTGGCGAGGATTGACGAAGATAGGACATCATGCTAAGCGTTTCACGTCGCGAACCCCAATCCGCTTCACGGATCATGCCAAAGATCAGGGCCACTCTTCTGCCACCTTCGTGCCACCATCTGCGGTGAGAAATGCGGCCGCAGATCCTCCCGTAAAGTGGAGACGGTGGGATGGTTATATATATATATGTTGGTCTCAAAGCTTCATTTGTTTTATTTCATTTTCGACCCTTCCTCCTCCTAGGTAACCCCAAACACTCTCTAAGACCTTGGGTATCATCTAATAGTCATTCCTAAAGCTTATGAAGTCAATTCTCCCTTGAGAAAACTAAATCATCTCAAGATGACACCTAGTTGAGTGAATTGAGTTTGGAATTTATTTGAGTTGGAAGAAGGCTTGGTGTGGAGGGATCCTTGGTTGATTAAAGGTATGCTTTACTACTCCTAAGTGCTTTTAATATTCTCCTAGACTAAATGGATCAATTACTGAGGATAGCATATGAGAATTTGGTTAAATTTCCAAGATGGAGATATACTAAGTATTGGGTTAATTTGGTTGAAACTCTTGAGATAGTTAAGGCTAGATCTTATAGAGAATGCAATTGATAATCTTGGGATTGTTATGGTTATTGAAGAAGTCATGAGGGTATCTTGAGTTCCCATTAAAAAGCGTATGGAAGTTGCGCACACTAGGTGCTCGATAGAATGTCGTAATGAAGTAATCGGGAAGCTATCGACTTGATTTTGATCCATCTTGCCTCTATTGCTAGGTTGACAATTGTAGAACAAACGACATGACATTGGAGTAATATTGATCGATAATAAGGTATGTTAAGGCATTTTCTTTCATTCTTTTGGCATGATTCCAATGAAACGTAAAAGAATGAACGATATTCAAGTTGAATCTATTCTTAGTGAAAGTAGGAAGCTCATGTTCATTGATCCTAAAAGGGTATTTTCTGATTCTGATTCTTGGTCTTGTAGAAACGTATGTTGATGATGTAAGTTTCATATGATAATCAAATGTGTAACAACCTTACGTCACTCCGACTAGCTCAAGAGGTTATTACACAGTCTTTATGTATATGTATTACATATTTATATTGCTAACAGAGGCCTATTGCGTTATATACACACCTTATATAGATATGACATTGATTATATTGCCCATAGAGCCCTACGATATTATATACACAACTTATAAAGATATGATATTGATTATATTACCCACAAAGGCCTACGACATTATATACGCAACTTATACAGCGGGTCGTTAAATCACATACTAATTAAACAATCGCTCATCCTCGAGCGACAAGGAAGAAAGAGGGGAGAGGGGAAAGTACCTGAGTAGCCAAAAAAACTGGGGATTTGTGACACACATATCAAACTCGGTCTCCATATGGCCTCTTCAATGGGATGATGCTTCCATTACACCTTAATAGAAGCTATCTCTTTAGACCTCAGCTTTCTAACCTGTCTATCTAAAATCGCTATAGGCTCTTCCTCATAAGACAAGTTCTCATCAAGCAACACAAAATCCTAACAAATGATATAAGACTCGTCTGAGTGGTACTTCTTCAGCATAGAAACGTGGAAAACTGGATGAATACCTGACAAGCTTGGTGGCAACGCTAACTCATAAGCAATAGCTCCAACATGGCGGAGAATCTCAAATGGACCAATGTACCTCGGGCTCAACTTGCCCTCTTCCCAAATTGCATCACACCCTTCATGGGTGATATTTTTAGAAGAATCTGCTCATACTCTATAAACTCTAGATCTCGGACCTTCTGGTCCGCGTACATCTTTTTCCGACTTTAAGTTGACATAGTTTTTCCTGAATAAGCTTCACCTTGTCTAAAGACTCCCTCAAAAAATATGTATCCCATGGTCGAACCTCAAAATCATTAATCCATCTAATAGGATAACAACACCTCCTATAATATAACTCCTCAAACGGTGCCATATCAATGCTGTAATGGTAGTTATTATTGTATGCAAAGTCGGCCAAGGGTAATAACTGGTCCCAATGATCATCAAAATCAATGATACATGCTCTCAACATATCCTCGAGCACCTGAATAGTCCTATCAGATTGTCCATCAGTCTGGGATGAAAAGCTATACTAAGATCCAACTGAGTACCCAACTCTGCCTGCAACATCTGCTAGAAATGAAAAGTAAACTAAGGACCTCGATTAGATATAATAGAAATAGGAACCTCGTGCAATTGCACAATCTCACAGATGTAAATCCTAGACAAGTTCTCTGGATTGTAGGTAACCTAAATCATAATGAAGTGTGCAGACATAGTCAGCTTATCCACAATGACCAAAACAAAATCAAACTTGCCCAAGGTCTTCGGAAGACCTACAAAAAAATCCATGTCAATCATCTCCTAGTTCTACTTAGGAATAGGCATCCTCTGGAGCGCACCACCAGGTCTCTGGTGTTCATACTTGACTTGCTGGCAATTCCTATACTAGGCAATGAAATCTGCAATATCTCTCTTCATCCGACCCCGCCAATAATGTTGTCTCAAATCACGATACATCTTAGTAGCGCCTGGATGAATGGAATACCTAGAACTATAGGCCTCCTTCAATATCAAACAAATCGAATCACCAACACGAGGAATGCACAGACGTCCCTTGATCCTCAGAGCCCCCTCGTCATCAAGCACATCCTTTTTTTGCCTCACCACGCAACACCTTATCACGAATCTTGCATAACTAAGCATCATCAAACTCCTAAGCCCAAATCTGCTCCAAGAGAGATGACATCGCCTCAACACACACTAAAACTTCGTCCAGATATAAAATATCAAGTTGCACAAAACTATTAGCTAGAGACTGTATCTCCGTAGTTAAGGGACACTCTGAAGCGACCAACAGAGCTAAACTGCCTATACTCACTACCTTGTAGCTCAAGGCATCAGCTACCATATTAGCGTTACCCGGATGGTAAAGTATAGTGATATCATAATCCTTTAGAAGCTCCATCCACCTCCGCTACCTAGAATTGAGATCCCTTTGATTGAACACGTGTTGAAGGTTGCGGTAATTGGTAAACACCTCATAATGGACCCCATGTAGATAATGCCTCAAAATCTTCAAAGTGAAGACTACCGCTAACAACTCCAAATCATGGGTAGGGTAGTTCTTCTCATGGATCTTCAACTGCCTGAAAGCTGGACCAAGTACTGCTGCATCAAACATTTCTGAAGCTGCTAGACCAAGGGGTAGGCCAAGAAAGGAAAAAACTGCTTTTGAAGCTCCTCCTAGACCAAGAGGTTGACCAATAAAGAAATCAAGTGCTCCTGAAGCTCCTCCTAGACCAAGGGGTAGGCTAAGAAAGAAAACAATGGATGTTGCTATTAAAGTTACTCCTAGACCAAGAGGAATGCAAGAAAAGACACAAGTGTTGCTTCTACTTCTAATGCTACTCCTAGACCAAGAGGAAGGTCAAATGCTATTATAACTACTACACCAAGTAGTCTTGCCTCTGCTGTTGTGCCAAGAAGAGAAACAAATGGTTTCTCTACTTACCCTAATAAAAGGGCTAAGACAGTGGGTATGGAAATATTTGTTGCTGAAAGTGGTTATACATCTCTCAATGTAATCGTTAATACTTGGTGTTAATAATTGATGTGCGAACAATAATTTGATGACTTTGTTTGTTTGAATGAAGCATGGCATGCCTATAGTAGAGTGTTGTATTTAGGTGTAAAACAGCCTACAAGACAACCTATAAGATTTGTTGATGTTACAGGAGAACTTGGTTACAAGGCAAGAATTGGAATGAAGTTTAAGGGCAAGAAGTGCTTCACAAGAACCATGCTTGAAAAGATAAGAAGGGAGAAAATGAACAGGACCACTACTGAAAAAGGCAAGGAGTCATGAAAGTGATTTGAAGATTTGAAGTTTATTAGTTGTTAATTATTTCTCAAGTAGGATGCTGATGCATGTTAGGATGTTTTTGGGATATCAAAATCTTGACTTTGGTTATATTATTCTTAATGATGTTGTTTTTGGCAATGTTGCAACTTGCATCAGTTTATTGAAACTAATTTTGTATAAAACTATCTTTGGCAGTTGATATTTATTATGTGTTGGTTCTTGTTGTGTTCTAACAGTTTGTTTCCCCCATTTGTTTCCCAAATTGTTTCTCATTCCAACAGTTAGCTTATGCTTTGTTCTAGTAAGGTAATGTGTTTAAGTCATAATGAACATTTGAAGTTTTCTTATGTCATAATGAATATTTGAAGTGTTCTTAAGTCAATGACAATAACTTTTCCATTGAAGAAACATGACATTAAACATAACAAATGAATTTCAAGTTCAAACATACAATAGGTCCTACTATGGTAATTGGTCTTGATAACACTTCAAGTTTTCAACTTGCCTTAAACTATTGATCCAAATAATAACACAGAACAATATACACAAAATAAAGATTATATTAAAACTAAAGCAATTGCCCTTCTTCTCACTTGAATTTTTCATCACCTCTATTTTTTCACTATCAATAGCCTTCTCATTATTTTTAATCCCCTTCTTCTCACTTGAATTTTGCATCACCTCCATCTTTTCATTATCAATGGCCTTCCCATACTCGTTTATCCCATTATGCTCACTAGAATTTTTCATTACCTTCATCATTTCACTATTAATGCAATTAGATTCTCCTTCCAGGTCTATTGCGGCTTCAATGCAAGAAGACTCCCCTTCCATCTCCATTGTGCGATCAAAACAAGAGAACTCTCTTTCCAAAGTAATTTTTTTCTCATTTTCTTCTTCAAAGCAAGTTCTTCTTTGATTTTCTTCACCAGTTTTAGAAGAAACTTAGATCTTTGATCAGCCGGACTATCTCTCCACCCAAAGAAATTACATTTCTTTGCCTGAAAAAAATCTAGCTAACAACTTCAATGTAAAACACATTATAAGGATTCCTTACATCATAGAAAGGGTAAGACCAAAATTTTCTTCTGAGGTTATTGAGAGACCAAGAAATTTTATTTTCAGCAATATATCATGATAGCATCGCACCTCGAACTTCATCTCTAGATCTTCATTGTTTGTACAAATCCTAAGCTCTGATCTTAGCTCTTTCATAACTAACCCTAATTTTGTAAACAGAAAATTTGGGAAAGAAATTAAAAGCCCTAACCTCTTAAATATAAGATAGAAAAAAAAATAAAAAAAAATTAGACAACTGGTAGCTTACCTCTTGAGACAACTGTTAATTTGAAGGTTACAATTTGAGTGTTTCTAGCTTTAATGGTGATGACATCGAGCAACAATGGATATATGTGGGGGGTTAAAAAACTGCTAGGAGCACCAAGTGGCAAAAAATTAAAGGGTGTGCTGAGTTTTAATTACCCTTACACGCTCTTTGTACATGTTCTTACCTTCTCGTCCAGCTCACCAACTAAATGCCATTAAAATGCACTAAAAATAGCAAAGGATAATAAGACCCTGTAAAGTATAAATGTGTTGCAACAAATTTGGTCATAATTTAAGCTTTATTTTAATCATTTTCCCTACCTAATAATATAAATGAAGAACTCTAATTTGTTATATATAAAATAAGGTATTTAAAATTGTAAGTAATATTACTATTATTAATAGTTTTCGAATTATGAAAACTAGTCCGAGGACAACTATAAAATAAATGATGTTTTTTCTTGTAATAATGATATTAATTATAGGCTAAATACACATGCATTCCCTTAAACTTATCTCATTTTTTTATTTAAATATCTAATTTCTATTGAAAACTTTTTAAAAACGGTATCAATTAAATTCAACAAACATAGCCGAACGCGTAAAGTATACACGCAAATGACACTGGAAAATATCAATTAAAAAAAGACATCAACAAATAAAAAAAAGAAGAAAGAGAAACGTGGCTCTTCTTCTCCATGAGATACAAAGTAGAAACTCAGAATATGACTTCCTAGGGTCGAGAGTGAGGGAGACGATGCCACCGCAAAAAGGCACATGGCAGACCCTTCAAGCCATCTTTTGTATGTACAGAAGTTGGGGAAATTTCACAAGATCCAATAATCAAATTGCAAGAGGATAGATTAACCTTTAAAAAGAATTGGTTATGAGATCTCAATATCAAAATAAGTTGTTGCTTTCAATTCTCCGATGGAGTTGTTGATCTTCATATAAAGTTGAACTTTCAGTGTATTTAACTTTAGTTCGGTTCAAGTTTCAATAAATATATCGAAATTGGACCATGTTCAAACTTATTTGCGAATGAAATCTCCCTTCTTATCTTTTTGTTTCTATTTTTATATTTCTCATGCATGCTGAGTGAAAAATAGTGATGGTGGAGTTGGGCGGTGGGCTTTCATGATTGGCGGACAGTTGCCATTTTGGTGGTTGTGTTTGGCCCAGTGGCCAATGCATTAGAGTATTCTTTGCGAGGTTAAGGTGTTCGAGTCATACGATCGTGAGTGAATCGTGTTCCCAAAAAAATCCCTCCATACGCGTAGGGCCAAGCGGTGTATACTAATCCGTAGGGCCAGGCTGGAGGTGGGGTTTTCTGGGGTATGGGGCCGTAATACGGTGGGACCAGTCACTTTAAAAAGTTTACACTACCTTAGTTTTATCCAAAGTGTTTGGCTCAGTGGCCAATACATTAGGGTATTGCCTGCGAGGTTAGTGTTCGAGTCCTACGATCGGCGAGAGTGGGCTGTGTTCCCCAAAAAAATCCCTCCATACGCGTAGGGCCAAGCGGTGTATACTAATTCGTAGGGCCAGACCGGAGGTGGGGTTTTCTGGGGTATGGGGCCGTAATGCGGTGGGATCAGTCACTTTAAAAAGTTTACCCTACCTTAGTTTTAGTCCTCCGGGGCATAGTCCAGTGGCAAAGCCTGGGCGCTATAGGGCGCTCTGGCATGGGACAACGTGGGTTCGATTCCCCGCAAGCACGAAGAAACTCTGCATGTTGGGGAATTTGACCTTGTCTCATTGATCAGTTGTACGCTCCCAGAAAAATTGGCCACCGGAGCACATCCCGCGATTTACCTAGTAATAGTGTTGAAGGACCGGTGCTATTACCTCCAGGACGTCTGGGTAATACCAGTGAAGTAGTGAGGCGCAAGCCTGGAAACCTGGATTATAAAAAAAATGGTGGAAGGAGGTCCCGAGCCATAACTATATGGCAACGGAGTACAACTTAAAATACAGCTGCAAGTCTGCAGCATGTGTTTAAATTCTGATGAGAGTAATTTGCTCTCTTCTAAAATAAGACTTTGTAGTTAATATCAGTTGGTCTGTTTTCAAACGCTGATCATTCATGCACATCTCACGATTTAATGATAGTACTGTTGAGGGACAGAAACTACTATCTCCAGAAATAGTCTGACATAAATTGGGAAGCGGAATATAAAAAAATGATGGAAGGAGAAAGAGAAAAGTTTTAAAGAATTATTTTTAAAGATACTTCACGGTTTCAATGAGAGGTGAATTATACTCATTGTGACATGTCATCAGCATTGACACATTTTTAACTATGTTAAGGTGTTCAAAGAATAAGATTTAGTTTAAGTGGTTAAATAGAAAAATATTTAACCCTAATTATAGTTAGCTCGTCAATTTAATCAAAAAAAAAATCTGTCTTAAAGGTGGTGGGCCATCCTCTTTGACTTATCAAGAGTAGGATTTACATTTTCGGTTCAACCTGAGTTGAGTGGCCTTTACTAGAAAAAATTGAACAAATCTTAATTTCGCCCTTCACCACAGTAAACCCTAAATTTATGTCAACTGTCACTTGTTGTATCCTAATAACTCATTTGTTGTCAAAATGGCCGGCGAAGAGAATAAGGTGCCCAAAAAGAGGGCATTTGATTCCTTAGCCATATCCAATGAAAATGACCCGTTGACAAAGAAACGGGTCGTATTGGGCGAACTTAACGACAACTTGGGGAACGTTGTCGGGTCGACTCAAAACCCGAATTTCACTGAAACCCACAAGTCCAAACGCAAAGTCAGGTTGAGAAAAACTGTTAAAGAAACTTTGGAGGCCGAGAGTAGTGTTAAAGATGATGTGCAGAAATGTGGTTATGCTCCTCTCATTTATCAGCATCTTCACTCCTTGGAGGTACACTAATTTTGGCAACTTCTTAATTTTATGTGGTCACTATTTGAATTTCTTTTATTTGGTTTAGTAACTTGCTACGCAATGAAAATGGAATAAAACAGGTCTAAGGGTTTGTTTGGTGTGAAGGAAAATGTTTTATTGGAAGACAAGTGGGTTTCTTAAGTATTTTCTAGTGTTCGGTAAGTAAAAACTTATTATCGCAAGAGTATTTATATGTAATATAGCAAAACCCTGCAGGGGTGGGAGTGGGGATTCGGGGCTGGTGGGCTGTGGGCGTTGGCATGGGCGGAGCCACTTTAGGTGAATGGTGGTCAAGTGCACACCCTTCGCCAGAAAATTACGCTGTGTGCATAGGTTAAATGTTAGCTATTATGAGTATATATTTAATTTTGCACACCCTTAATACAAGTTAAAAGAAAATTTGCACACCCTGTCTCCGCCACTGGACGTTGGGTGGGTGGGGGGAGGAGAGAATGAACTTGTAGTGTCACTTATGGAACTTGTTTTCTCTTCTCCCATTTTAAACACACCCTAAATGTAGCAAAATGAATATTAAGTATTTTTATACGTGACCCAAACTAGTTAGGGATTGAGGCATGGTTGTTGTTGTTGAAACTAAAAGGTAATGTGTTAACTATTTCGCGTACATACACTTGCATTATTTTGTTAGATTGCGGCATGAAAGTTTTCTATTTTTGATGCTTTGAGTTTTTGCTCTTTTTTTTAGTATATCCTACATAGTTTCTATTTAGATAGTACAGTAGCTGGTACTCAACTTGCTTTTGGCTTGGATTTTAGATGCTTTTGTTCAGATTTAGGGGTATATTTTGTATCCTGACTTTTAAAATAATTCTAGGAGTTGGATAATTTTGTATCGTTGGACTCCTTGATCACAAAGGCCTTACTTCTGTTCCTTGTATAGGGTCATTCTTACTCAAGTTTTACTATGATTTATTATAATCTTGGTTTTGTAAGATTCTGCCATCTTGAGGTTCAGCTGAAACTTTGTCAATATAATTGTATTCTGTTGACCAAACGTCCATCATAGTTCATCCTAATTGTAATTTATGTGCATGTGCTCTGTAGAAAGATGTGAGTACCAACTTCTTGTTTTTTTCTGTAGAGGGAATGGCAAGTGGGGAACAGGGACAGGGGATCAAACTTGTTTCTTCATTATGATAGTTCCCTGGTTACCATCTGACAGAGGTGGATTCAAAATTTAAAGGCAATCATACACGTACATATTCTTAAGAGAGTGGATACGCGTGCATCCACTGGTTATATGCTGGATATATCTTTGCAACTAGGTGAAAGACCCAATGGCAAATGAGTCAATGATACTGCCAGATCTTTACTTTTACATGGATGTGAATTTGTTGAAGTTTTTGTACACTATCAAGAATAGTTAGTAATAGGTAAACAGCTAAAAATTGAAAACCGTCTCGCCATTGTTTCGGTTTCTTTAGTTCTGTAAGACAAGACTTACCTTATAAGTCCCAGTAGCTTATTGCAAAACTTTTCACATATTGTTTATCCTAAGGACTTCGACGAATTGGAGTGTAAAATTTCTTTGAATATCAATCAAATGCTGAATATGGTATGTAGGTTGAAGAAAGGAGAAGGCCTTTTCCTAACTACATGGAGAAGGTTCAGAATGACGTGACTCCTACTATGCGTATGATTTTAGTTGATTGGTTAGTGGAGGTTGCAGAAGAGTACAAACTTGTTTCAGACACCCTTTATCTCGCAGTGACATACGTCGACAGATATTTGTCTTCTCACGTTTTAGCCAGGGATAGGCTTCAGCTTCTCGGTGTATCTTGCATGCTTGTTGCATCGTATGGCTCTTAAAACTCTTATTTTGTTAATTAAAAGCTGTTTGTTACATCAGATATATTCATTTATAGTGCTTAATGCTTCAGAAAATATGAAGAGATCAGTCCGCCTCATGTTGAAGATTTTTGTTACATTACAGACAATACATACACCAAAGAAGAGGTTGGTTTGCGTCTCTTTGAATCATTTTGTTGACTAGTATGCAAACTCTTATATTGAATGAATTGGATTTGAACTTCAGGTAGTGAATATGGAGAGAGATTTGCTGAATTTTCTGAATTTTGAGATCAGTAATCCCACCACCAAAACATTTCTCAGGTTTGGATGCACACAAAATATTTCTAGAAGTAGTTGATCACAATTTCCATCTTCAAGCCCATACGTCGAATCCTAGTTTTTGCCTTCTGTATTCATGCATTTATGTCTTGTTAACGTAGAGTTTTATGGATACTTGACTAAATGGATATACAATGATGAAAATTTCCTTGGTGAATTTACAGAATCTTTACCAAGGCTGCCCAAGATACTTCTACTGTAAGTTTGCTAATAGGTTTCTGGTGCTTATATTTTTCTTATGTCATTATTTACCAATGATAAATTATTTTCTCTCCTGCAGTTTCTAACTTTGCAATTTGAATTCTTGGGCTGTTACCTCGCGGAGCTGAGTTTGTTAGATTATAGTTGTGTGCGGTTCTTGCCATCAATGGCTGCTGCTTCAGCTATCTATCTAGCAAGGTTTACAGTCTTGCCTAAAGTCCGCCCATGGGTAAGATTGGTTTTCTTTTTTCATATTTCATGTATTGGAGTATCTCACGTGTGAATTTTAAGCTACCACTTTGTTTGGTGATGGGCTTAGCATTGGAAACCAGAAGGGAAAGTAGTGGGCTCTCTGTAACCTAATCATGATATAAGGGGCTTATTGAACTTCTAGTGTGCAACTTCACTTTTGCTGTTTATGTTTTACTGACTTCCACTTTCTAATGTAAACATAAATTAAAACTGCATTCTTGCTAAAAGATAGATTCTCTTTTATTTAGCTGTTGTAAGACATCCGTAAAGTTGAACCCATGAATAATCAGTTAATGTTTTGAAGATAGGGACGCTAGATATGATATTGTCCAAGATATCATTGTATCCAGTCACTGAATCTGATTTTTAAATCGTGATATGTTATATAAAACTGCATATCTCTACTTAAATGACTACTAGAAATTTAGTAAAACTCTAGTGTACGTTAAAATCGAGGCCAAATAGAATAATATAGCTCAATATCTCCCGTGGGAAGCTGTAGCATGCAGCCATGCATTATACCCAGAAAATTTCCAAACGAGAAGAGTTGAACAAATTATGGTAATGAATATGTGGCTTATCTTATGATATATTGTTGTTTATACCTATTTACTGTGAAGCTATGTCTGTGGTTGTAATGCAGAAGTTATGTGGTAAAGAAAAATACTGAAAATAACAAAAACATATAAATTGCCAAAAGTGGTAGGATGGTGTATGAGCTTTTTTTTTTTTTTTTAAAACTGGTGAAGTTAGGATGGTGTATGAGCTTAGATCATATGTGATCTTCCAATGAACCTATTTTGATACAAGCACCCTTTGCTTCTACCAAACAACCAGGATTGCTAGGAACATACAGTTATTAGCATCCTATGGTAACTTTAGCAATTCGCTGCCAACCACTATGTATTGAATAGAAGGCACATTAGACAAAAACTAGAAACTCGAGTGATGTTGTGGAATGTCCTTTGGTGCATTTAAGTCTTAAACAGTATGTCATAAATTTAACACAATCACCAATATTGCTTCGTCAAAATCTAGTTATTCTTAAAATTTGAATTCTCTTGGTTTGGTTTTGTGTAATAGTTGAAGTAAGAGCTAAAGGTAGTTCGTTGTGTGCTTATTGTTTAATTGAGGTAGCATATGAAAAGCTGTATTGAGAAGAGTCAATGTGGCTCTTTGTAGAGTTTAATATATTTAAGAAGTTTCTAAAAACAAATGTAGACATTCAATGAAAAATTTAAGGAGTATCTAATCTATTTAGCTTTCTCATGTGTTAGATTCTCTAGAAGAAAATTATTGGGGCCTCCAAATTTGATATAATCAGTGTCTTTTACTTATTTCTTTTTGAATGTGGTATGAATTGTTAAAGATATAGCTTCTAAGATCTACTTTTTAGAAAACTATTCAGCCATTTATGTCAGATACTGAATTTTCAGCACTGATCTATACAGAGTCCAACAGTCTGGATTGTTCTTTTGATTGTGCAGAACTTGGCACTACAACAATGTACAGGTTATAAACCATCTGAACTGAAGGATTGTATTCTCTTAATCCATGAGTTGCAATCTGGTAGAAGGGAAGCAATTGGGCGGGCCCTAAGAGAGAGATATATGGATCACAAGGTACTTAGTTTTGATTTTAATATGAAATTACTTTCTAATGTACCAAGTAGTTTCTTACATTTGGAAACTCTTAGTGGCAGAATTCTTTTTAAGCCTAAATGCATTTTGCTGGGGCTTCTTCCTAAATGATGCAGCCCCTGAGCTGTACTAGGCTTTTGCTAAAGGCAATAGTTGACAATTTTGGGTGTGCTCGGTACGGAGGAAAACATTTTGAAAACAAGTTTTTCAATTTTTCCATGTTAGGTTGGTCAAAATTTTTGGAAAACATTTTCTCTAGGAAAACAAGTTCCTGAAAATGAGAAAAATGACTTCCCTAGTGGAAGTAGAGAAAACAAGTTTCACAAGTAACATTTCACATTGATTGTGTCCTTGCCACACTCCAACTCACCTCATCTTCATCCTCACCCTATAATTCCCATACCTATAACCCCACACCCCACACCCCTACCCACCCTCACCTCCCATAGTATTTGTCTAGATTATATACATATGCTTTTAGAATAATATTTTTTCGCTTATGTATCGAACACAAGAAACCCACTTATTTTTCTGTAACATTTTCCAAGAAGCCGAACACCTTTATCTGCATTCTTACGTATTCCACTCATGACCCTTCACCCAAAAAATATATTTGGATGCAGTACAAGTGTGTGGCTGCATTGCATCCTCCAGACATTCCTGATTGTTTTTTTGACGATGCTTGAACGAGATGCTCAAGCCATTTCCAGCTGCCCCAAAGATATAGTTCAACAAGCAATATACTGTACTGGATTTTTCTCGGAAGAACGCCAAGTCTTCATTTGTATTTTCTGATTGCTGCCAACAGATTTCAACTTCTGATTGTTTTCCCCGGCGAGGGACTTAAGGATTGCTTAGCTCCAGAGAAAAGACACAATGATGTGAAAATCATTCTTCTGGAATGTCTTGGGATAAGGAGGATGTATAGATTATGTTAGAGCAGAATGGTTTATACTATTATGTTTCAAACGTGGAAGTGGGAAATTTTGTAAATCTTGTTAGTTAAAATATACTGTTCATTGCTTGCTAGTTCCCCCCCCCCCCCCCCCCTGTATTTGGCCCTTTGCCAGTTCATTAACCAATCTACATATATTTATATCTTCTTAATTTAGAAATGGATTCAAGAATGTTACGTGTTGAAATTGTTATTTACCTTGTTAATGTTTCAAAGTGGTCTATCATATACGTTGAAGAGATGAGAAAATTTCTCAAATAGGAGAAATTGTTTCATGATTAACAGATTTCTTTAATCCAATAATTCTTAATTTGTACTTATTTTATTATTACTATGCCAAAAGCGATATATAATAGCCTAACAAGAAAGTATAAAGTGCGACAAACAGAAAATGATAGCAATCACCTTATCCATTTGTTTAATAAACCAGTAATACACTGACGACCAATTAATTCAACTCCAAGACTTGTATATCAAAGTATCAAACTTCCCATATTAATTTAAATTTTCTCTTAAATATATTCTATTTCCTTTTTCAACTCCCAACATGATAGGTCCAAGGATCAATAATGTTTATATTTACCCTCCGTTGAACTCAAACTTGCAACAATCAATTAATATTATTATAATTGTTATTGTTATTGTGAAGGGAAGGGATCCACAAGTGAAGGGATGTTTCTTCAGCTCCTGTATTGCATAAAACACATTCAACTAGCACTTGAATTCCACATCTTTCCAAGTCTATCTGCTGCGGCCAATCTCTTTTATATAGCTAGCCAGAGGTTGTGATGGTGCTTTGGAGTTGCTCTTGGTGTCACTACAAGACTCTTCCTGCTGACTTTTGGGAATTGTGGAAGGAATGATAAATAAGCTTTCTTGATACTGAATTTACCAAATAAAAACTATGAATCCAGCAGCTTACAAATTGCTGCTCTATCCAGATTTGAAAATCTATGAAATTTAAGTCCCCCCCCCCCCCCCCCGCTATTTTTAGGGGTCGTTTGGCCAGGAGATATTAGAGAAAATAATACTTGTATTAGCTTTGTTATTATCTAATTCTTGTTTGGTCGTGTTTTCAACCTATGTATAACTAATATATGTATTAGTTATAAACCTTATTCAGTACTATTTTTATACATAGTAAGCTATGACATTAATAATACCAGTATTATTCCTATTTTAGTATACCTTATTCATTCTAATAGTGTTAGATCATAAACTTGATCCATTATGGGAGCCCCAAACCCAAACCCAATCAAATTGGAGTCCAAGTCCATAATCAAGGTCCAAAAGTATAAGTCTTCTACCTAGAATCTTCTAGGGTGTGGTAATTATGCATGTGAATCATTTGGTAATTTAAAATATTGTTAGAAGGATGGAGAAGAATAGAGAAGAATGAGGTGTATGGTTATTGTAATTTTTTATTAGTTTATTTGTGTGGTGAAGGATTGTTCTTAAGTAATATAAATACCCCTCCCTATTTTAGTTTAGGTATCAAAAAAAATTAAGATTTTCTAAGTGAGTGAAGAAGCAAAGTCTTATAAGAGTGAGTTGTAGCATTTTGTTGTTGAGTGAGAGTGCTCTTGTAATATTTGGTTGAGTTTGAATAAAAGTTATTTGTGAGTGCTTCATTCCCAACAAAGTGGTATCAGAGCCAGTTGGAAAGTATACACTATTGCATATCAAATCGAAGGTCTCGACGATAGAATTTGACACCGCCAGAATCTCCCTGATAGGAGTTCAGACGCGCCGCCACGCGCCACCGGAAGAGTGCTGCCAGAAAATCGAGTTGACTCACCGAGTTAAGCCGAGTCAGCCGAGTTGACCAAGTCGTAAGCCTGTTGAACAAGCCGCTTGATCGAGCCGTCCAAGCCGAGTTGAATGAACCATCAAAGTCGTTGATCGTTGACCAAGTTAGGGTTGACTTTGATCGTTGGCCGAAAATTGAAAATTTGACCAGGTCCCTCCCAAGGTCTTTCGACGTTCCAGATTCATCCGCGCAATCGAATTTTGCAAATTCTCATTATATTGAGAGATATGGAAAATGGTATAGCACCATTCCAAGTCCTGACACTCAACAACAACAACTACGACAATTGGAGTATCAAAATAAAGGCACTTCTTGGATCACAAGATGTGTGGGATATCATAGAGAAAGGCTATAACGAGCCTGCGGATGATGCTGTTTTTGCTGCTCTTACACCAGATCAAAAGACAATTTTGAAGGATTCAAGAAAGAGAGACAAGAAGGCTCTTTACCTCATCTACCAAGCATTAGATGATGATGACTTTGAAAAGATTTTGAGTGCAAGCTCTGCTAAAGAAGCGTCGGAGAAGCTACAAACCTCTTACAAAGGATCCGAGCAAGTGAATAAGGTATGTCTCCAAACATTAAGAGGTGAATTCGAATCCTTACACATGAAAGTAACTAAGTCTATTTCAGATTATTTCTATAGAGTGGTAGTTGTTTCTAATCAATTAAAAAAAAATGGTGAAAAGTTAGAAGATGTGATGACAATAAAAAAGATACTCCGTTCATTGGACCCCAAATTTAAGCACATCGTTGTGACGATTGAAGAAACTAAAGACTTGGAAGAAATGATGATCGAACAACTCCAAGGATCAATGCAAGCATATGAAGAGAAGCATAAGAAGAAGAAAGGGTTTATTGAGCAACTCCTCAAGCTGCAACTCAAGGATATGCATGAAATCCAAGGCAATAATAGAAACCAACAATAAAATTGAGGAGAAGGCTAACTAAATGGAGGAGAAGACAGATAGCAAAGAAACTCTTCTTCTAGCACGAAAGGAAACTGATGGTGGCCAAGCAAATTCCTGGTACCTTGACAGTGGTGCAAGAAATCACATGTGTGGAAAGAAAGACATGTTCGTGGAGCTAGACGAGTCAGTAAGCGGAAATGTTTCGTTTGGAGATAATTCCACAATAGCAGTGAAAAGGAGAGGTAACATCCTTATCCGTTTGAAAGATAGGAGACATCAGTTTATTTCCAATGTCTACTATGTGCCCAATATGAAAAGTAACATCTTGAGTTTAGGACAACTGTTAGAGAAAGGTTATGATATTAATATGAAAGATTATAATCTTTCTATAAAAGATGACAAGAATAACTTTATTGCTAAAGTGCCAATGTCAAAGAATAGAATGTTCCTGATCAACATACAAAACGATGTTGCAAAGTTCCTGAAAGTTTGTCATAGAGATACATCATGGCTTTGGCATCTTCGATTTGGGCATCTCAATTTTGGAGGTCTAGAGCTGCTATCTAAGAAGGAGATGGTGAAGGGACTACCTCGCATCAACCATCCTGACTAGCTTTGTGAAGAGTGTCTAGTCGTGAAACAATTCAGGAAAAGCTTTCCAAGGGAGTCAGAGCCAAGAAGCCATTCGAGCTTATCCATACTGACGTGTTTGGTCTGATCAAGCCTAGCTCTCTTGGTAACAATAACTATTTTCTTCTCTTCATTGATGATTTTTCAAGAAAAACCTGGGTATATTTCTTGAAACAGAAGTCAGAAGTTTTTGAAGTTTTCAAAAAGTTCAAAGCTACAGTAGAGAGAGAAAGCGATAGAAAGATCAAAGCCATGAGATCCGATCGAGGTGGAGAATTTACTTCCAGGGAGTTTCAAGAGTTCAGTGAAGCAAATGGAATTCGTCGACCAATGACAGTTCCTGGATCCCCCCAGCAAAATGGCATGGCAGAAAGAAAGAACAGAACAATCCTCGACATGGCACGAAGCATGCTCAGAAGTAAGAAACTTCCCGAGGAGTTTTGGGATGAAATGTAGCTTGTGCAGTCTACTTGTCAAATCGATCACCAACAAGAAGTGTATGGGGAAAGACATTGCAAGAGGCATAGAGTGGAAGAAAGCCTGGCATTTCCCATGTGAGAACCTTTGGAAGTATAGCCCATGTTCATGTACCAGATGAGAGAAGAACGAAACTTGATGATAAAAGCGAGAGTTTTATCTTCATCGGCTATGATGCTAATTCGAAGGGCTACAAGTTGTACAATCCAGACAATAAGAAGATGTGATTAGTCGAGATGTGGTTTTGAACGAAGAAGGAGAATCGGATTTTAACTCTCATGTAGATGACTTCAATTTCTTTCCTCAGTTTGAAGAAGATGGGCAGATAATGAGGGAGCAACTAGGTGAACCTCAACAAGAGCTTGCAACTCCACCCACTTCACCAACATCAACCACTCAAGAGAAATAATAGAGAAAAAACAAAAATTAAAAATAATAAAAGAGGTTCTATCATAAGAAGTAATATCCCAACTTAAATACTTAAGATATAAGGCAAAAGAGATAAAATTAGAAGAAAAGATAAAAAAATTAGAACAACGATGTGAAAATTTTGATAAAACATGGATAGCTATGGGAAACGGATGGAAGAAAATAATTAATAATCTTGACTAATCCTAACGAAAAAATTAGTGCGATATGGGAAAAATTAATAGTAAAAGACCAAATGAAAAAATACATTGATAACAATGAATGACATAAAAGACAACCAAACCCTAATGCAACAAATGATAAGAGAAGAATTAACTAACCTGGAATGTATCAGAAATACCAACATTTAAGATAATATTAGAAAAACTTAATATAATAATAGAAGAGAAAAACAAAGGTAAAAAGTAGCAGGAGATATTGAACCAAGTACAAGTAAAGAAAATACGATAATTAGTACTACTGCTCAAAAAACCAAAATTAGTACCAATAGATGCTTGGAGAAGAAGTAAAGAACATATAATGGTAGATATTAGCAAAATAAAACCAAAATTAACAAAAGAAGTAGAAAAAACACTAGATAGTCTAGCGATACTAAATAAAAAAGGACAATTTTAATGGAAAATCAAGAACCTAGTGTACTTACATTTATAAAAAACAATAGAAAAATAAAATAGAAAAAGAAACATACAAATATGAGCCTGTAAAGAAAAAGACACTAAATGAAGACAAAAAAGAGGAAAATATGTATCTAAAAGACGTAGAAAAAATGACCTATGATTATTTAAATCTAAAACTAAATAAACAAGAACAACAAATATGTGAGTTAAAAATATAAAATACAAAATTGAAATAAAATAATAATGAAGAATGGTATAATAAATATAAAAAATATAAAAGAAAGTTCAAAGAAACAAAGAAAATGTTAAAAGAAACCAAAGTAGAATTAAAACAGACAAAAGAAGAATTAAAAGAGGTAAAACAAAAATTAGAAGTGTTAAAAGAAGAATTACATATCCTTAAAGAACATATAGAAAGGTTAAAAGGAAAAAAGAAAGTAAGAAAAACAAGGACAAGTGATGAAAGTAGTAAAAACACTATTAGTGATGAAGGAACATATAGTGATACAGACAAAGACAATAATACTAACCAACAAATACAAGCAGCAGAATTTATAGAAGAAGAAGAAGAAGAAAACTCAGAAATAGTAAAAGAAAACAACCAAATAATAAAGACTTTACAAAAAATGAAAAGAGTAAATGCAATCATAGAAGATGAACCTGAGAGTGATGTAGAAGATGAATTCAATAGACCCATAGAAACATAAATAGAAACAGATGATATAATGAACGAAGATACCAATGATTATACTGAAGAAGAATTAATATACCCTAATCTAGAAGTAATAACAAGAAAACAAACTAGATTACCAAAACATATACCAGTAGGACAACAAACTGAATTTAAAGATTTTGTAGGATCGATGGCACAATGTGTAAATTACAATGGATATTTCCTAGACCTAGACAATGTTTATGATGAACAAGAAATAGGTAGAAGAATAAATGATTGGAATCTTGGAATGTATACAGCTTTAATGAATTCTACACAAACCCTGGACTTAGATTACATGTATGACCTGATATCTAAAACATTAATTGGAAAGGTAGCATATTGGATAGAATCTATATCATACCAATTAAGAGGAGAAGTATTCAACCATGCAAAAGATTGGAAGTCTATGTTAATAATATTTGACAATATACTAAAAAGGAAATTTTTAGGAGAAAAATGGTTAGTAGCACGAGAAAACGTACTTGCAGAAAGAAAGATTGAAATAATAATGAACCCAAATAACATGAAATATTGTAAAATTAATAAACTACCAGAATATACAATTAGTTTTAGTAAGTTATTTTATGAAGCAAGATTCTTACCACAAGAAGGCTTAATATATCAACAACTCTATTATGACCACTTACCAACACCTTATAATACTGAGATATCAAAAGAATACATCCAACTAGAATCAAGAGAAAACACATTAGGAGAAAGAATAATAGTACTAAGAGCATACTTAATGCGAAAATGTGAAGAATTTAGAATGCAACAGAAGATTAAAAAAGATAAAAAAAAAGCTAGGATTAAGAGAAATATGTGGATTCACAGAAAGAAGACTAGTATTTTGATGTGATGATAAAAGAAAGGAGAGGAAATATAAGGAAAATAAATATTAGACAAAGAAATATAGGGGAAACAATAATTATAAAATTATAATAGAAAAAGAAATAATAGTAACAAACCTTATTACAAACCTTATAGGAAAAAGAGATTCAAAAGATACAAAAATACCCCTGAAACCCGAAAGATTTAAATACAAAAGAAAGTTTTGAAAGGGAAAATATGTAAAACCCGTAGAAACAGAAAAGGTTAAAGAATGTAAATGATGGAATTGTAACAGACATTATGCTAACAAATGCCCAAAGTTGAAGAAAAAGGAGTAAAATATATAAATACAACACAATTTATAATGAGTGTACAACAAATTAGAGAAGATAATGATAAATGGTATGAATACAGAGGCTTTTATGTCAATCAAACTGATGAAGAAAGTGAATCAGAAAATATTAACTACATTAACCAACACACAGATAGTGAAGGTAGTTCGGAATAAGATGAATCTACAAAAAGAAAAAAGAACATTATTAGAAGAAAGAAATTACTGGATACAATGTGAATGAGATGTTCTCTATAAGCTTGTTACGACTTCAACTACAAGTGAAACAGGAAATAAATATTACAATGATAGATATAAAAAAGTTACTAAAAACCTTAGTAGAATAAGGGAAAGATTAAATGAGATAAGATGGCAGGAAATAATAGAAGAAGCAAGAGAAGGACATATATATTAAAGAAGTACATGTGAAACAAGATGGTAGCAATTTACATAGAAGCTCATATAGAATATAAGCCTACTAAAATGATAAAAAAAAAATCTTTATTGATAGCGGAGCAGATATATGTCTAGCTAGAAAATAAGTACTAGAACCACACAGGTGGAAAAGAACTAGATCATATAAAGCAAGAGTATCAGGATTTAATGAACAATCAAAAGAATTAGATATAATAACAGAAAATATGAGAATCGTATTAGGAAAAACAATACACACATTAAGACTATGTATTATAAAATCAGATAGGGATAATAACCTACAGTTATTAAAAGAGAAATACCTTAATATATTAAAGACCAACTTTGGAGAAAATCCAATACAACTATGGGAAAAAGAAAAAATATATGCTGAAATTAAGCTGATAAATTCCAGTGAATTAGTTAGATCTAAACCTATCAGATACAGTCCAACAGATCAAAAAGAATTTGAAACCCAAATAAAAGAATTATTAGAACAAAAAATGATACAAGAAAGTAAAAGTCCACATAGTAGCCCAGCCTTTTTAGTAAGAAAACATAATGAACAAAAAAGAGGAAAAGATAGAATGGTAATTGATTATAGAGAATTAAATAAGAAAACAATATTTGATGGATACTTTTTACCATATAAAAGAAACCTTATAAATAGATTAGGAAATAAAAAATAGTTTAGTAAGTTTGATTGTAAAAGCGGTTTTTGACAAATAAAACTAACAAATGAATCAAAAATTCTAACAGCATTTAGTGCCCTTCAAGGACACTATGAATAGAATGTGCTACCATTTGGATTGAAAAATGCACCACAAATATTTCAAAGGAGAATGGACCATGTTTCAAAAAATTAACAGAATTCTGTATAGTATATGTAGATGACATATTAGTATATAATGATAATCTGGATGATCATCTAAAACATCTAGAACAATTCATAAAAATTGTAAAACAACATGGAATATTACTATATGAAAAGAAATTTGAAATCTTTAAAAATAGTATTGAATATCTAGGATATATTATAGACAGTGAAGGATTACAACGACAAGAACATGTTGTAACAAAGATAAAAAACTTTAAAGAAAAATTGGAGAGTAAAAAGGAAGTACAACAATTCCTAAGAGTAGTAAACTATGCTTCAGACCATATAAAAGATTTACCACTACTAAGAAAACCTTTACAAGAATTAACTAAGAAAAATATAACCTTTGAATGGAAGGAGGAACATACTAAAGCAATAAATCAAATCAAAGATAAAGTTAGAGCCCTTCCAAAACATAGAATACCAACAGAATTAAATCAATTAGAACTCTTTACTGATGCTAGTGATATAGGATGGGGAGCAGTCCTCATAGCATATGATGAAAATGATACAGATAAAGAAAAGTCACTAGTTTGTGGATATGGAGGAGGAACATGGAAGCCAAACGAGAAAAAATATCATATTAACGAAAATGAACTATTAGCAGTAAAGTTTGGAATAAAGAGATTCATTATCATTTATTACCAGTAAAATTTATTGTTAGAACGGATAATACCCAAGTAAAAGCTTTCATTACAAATAAAATAGACCCTTTACCAGAATTAAACAAAAGAAGAATGTGGCAATCATTATTTTATTGTTATGGTTTTATTGTCAAAAAAATATCTAGAACTAAGAATATTCTAGCTGATTTTCTTAGCAGGTACAACAATGTCAATCAGCAGTGACAAGTTCGAAGAATCTATTACCAATGTTACAAAAATCATCAAACAAAACCAAGAAATTATTACAACCAAAACAGAAGAAAATACACAGCTGATAGAATCCTTCAGAGACTTCAAAACCCTACAAACCTTGAAATCTTCCCAATCTTTACAGAAAAACCAAAAACTTTCACATCCAAGCTTGCAACTATGTCAACCACTATACCACCACCCATAACAACATCGTCTTCTCGGATGACAACAACAGTAACAATATGTGACAAGATGAAATTCTCACCTGAATATATTATAGCTTATGAACAAATAAACAAATTTTATGATTACAAATCAAATCCACACATTTTACGAAGTGCAAAACTAAGTAAATATCCAAGTTTTTATGTAACGAAAAATCAAACCCTGATATAGTGTTTAAACTATTTACTTATGGTTTTATAGATAAAATATTAGTAGATGAAACTTTTTACAATATTGCTAAGCTACCCAATGTTCTAGTAGAATCTGTCAGACTAATGATGGAGTCATTTGGAAGAGGTATCTACGGCATACAACTATTCGATGCCTCAACAGACTTGACAGAAAAACCTATTACAGTATGCCAATTATTTAAAATGGGAAGAAATAGCAACATAAGTGGAGATGTTAAAGACCTAAAGATGAAGATACCATGTACCCTAGAAAAATTTCAAGAATGGCTGAGCGCCAAAAGAGCCATCAGACTATCAACATTAAAATAAAAAAAATGAAGATATGTTAAGAGCATGTAAAGCCAGCATCATTGAAACTCCAAAGGAGGAGAAACTGAAGAACTTATTACCCTGTACTACAACAATGATGTACTATCTCAAGACACTGTACACCTTACAAACATGCATGACGGGATCATAAAGATGGAGCACAAACACTCTAGTGAAACGGTGGAGCAATACAAACTCTTGATAGACCAGAGGAAAAGACATGTTATGAGTGTAAAGGATGATACTAACCATATTACTATGAAAAAAGTAGGATCATCTAATGCTTTCGAATGAAACGGCCCGATGTAGTTAAACTACAGAAAGCCACGATGTAACAATTTGATATGGCCCAATGTAGTCTAAACTACAGTAAGCCCATATATTATCATATAGTACCAACATATTACTGAAATCAAAATGATATCGTTCCTATTCTATAGGAGTATCAAATGAAAAATCAAAATGATACCGTTCCTATTCTATAGGAGTATCGTCAGAGAAATATATATGAATTTTAATACCAGAACCCTTACACCATCAAAAAGATTAATACCAAAAATAGAAGGATCGAGATTGAGTATTACAAGAGAACTAATAATGTCACGACAGACTAGCGTTACACAACCTAGAATATTAGATTTGATAAATATAAACACAAATAGATTGAAGGTCAAGGTAATAATATTTAAAGGCATGATAACAACAAATTGCATAGCTGAAATAAATACTGTAGCTATTAAAAGTTTTATACATATAAGTAAGATTAATGAAAATGATTGTGATTTAATAGACCCACAAACTTATAATTATCCTGAAAATGAAAGAGAAATAATAATTACTAAAAGTATTAATTTAAGATTCAAAATCCAAGATTTAGAATATAAGATAAATATAGGAGTAATAGAATATGACAGTTTCAATGAACTACTTTTAGGAAGTGACTTTTTAACCATGATAAATTATAAGATAAATAATAACAGAATTGAAATAAATGATCAAGGAAAAACAAGATTCGTAAATAACGTATGAATATACAAAGAGAAATAATAGCGAAAAACAAAAATTAAAGGTAATAAGGACAGCTTTATCAGAAGAGATATTTTCCCAACTAAAATACTTAAAATACAAGGCAAAAGAAATAAAATTAGAAGAAAAGATAAAATAATTAGAACAACAATGTGATAGATTTGATAAAATATGGGTAGATATGGGAAAGGGATGGAAAAAGAGAATAAATAATCCTGATTAACCCTAACGAAAAAATTAATGCGATATGGGAATAAATAATAGTAAAACAAAAACTGAAAAATACATTGATAATAATGGATGAAATAAAAGAAAATTAAACCCAAATACAACAGGTAATAAGAGAAGAATTGACTAACCTATGGAATATATCTGAATTACCAACATTTCAGATAATATTAGAAAAACTTAATATGATAATAGAAGAGAAAAACAAAGGTAAACAAGTAACAGGATATAATGAACCAAGTACAAGTAAAGAAAATACAATAATTAGTACTACTACACAACAACCAGAATTAGTACCAATTGATGCGTGGAGGAAAAGTAAAAACCCTATAATGATGGACATTAGTAAAATAAAACCAAAATTATCCAAAGAAGTAGAAAAAACATTGGATAATCTAGCGATATTAAATAAAAAGGGACAATTTTAATGGAAAAACAAGAACCTAGTGTACCAAGTGTACTTTCGTTTTTTTAAAAAATGGGAAAAAGATAATAGAAAAAGAAAGATACAATTATGAACCCATAAGGACAAGAACACCAAAAGAAGATAAAAATTCAAAAGAAGAAAACATCTACTTAAAGGACACAGAAAAAACAACCTATGAATATTTAAACCTAAAATTAGATAAACAAGAACAACAAATATCTGAGTTAAAAACAGAGAATACAAATTTGAGATCACATAACAACGAAGAATGGTATGATAAGTATAAAAAATATAAACACAAATTTAAGGATACGAAGAAAATATTAAAGGAAACCAAAGTAGAATTAAAACAAACAAAAGAAGATTTAAATGAGGTAAAACAAGAATTAGAAGAATTAAAAGAGGAAATGCAGATCCTTAGAGAACAAATAAGAAAGTTAAAAGGAAAAAAAAAGAAAGAAAAAAATACTAAAACAAGTGATTAAAGTACAACTAGTAGTAACGAAAAAACTGATAGTGACTCAGACAAAGATAGCAACGATAAACCTGTTGGTTACAAAGGTGCAGGAAACAGAAATTACAAGTAACTGCTAAGTAATACAAGAACTGAAATTACAATTCAACAACAAACTGAAATTACAATAATGTCGAACAAGAAACTGGAACTGTTTTTGGTGTATGCTGAGTCGAGTATTTGCACTCTGTCTTTAAGACAATATTGCCCCGTATGTATCCTTTCTACGTCCTGGACAATTGTCTCCCAAGATAAAACAACAAATGAACAATTGAGCAAAGGAAACTCAAGTGATACCGTGAAGAATTTTGAGTAATGAAATGATGCTTGGAAGATTGTAGGAAGATGAATTAGTTTCTGTTTTTCGTTAAGTGTAAAGTATGCTCAATAATGGTGACAAGGGGTTCTTAAATAGTTGAAGGAGAGGCTAATGAACTGCCTCCATAAGTGTCATTACTGGCCAAGTAATGGCAATTATGGAGGAAGTAATTCCTCCAAAATAAATGGTGAAGATGTGCAACGGATTGGAAATTTAGTAAGAGTATTTCACAGCCAAAATAAATGGTTGAATTGAGTGCTGGTGGACGTTTCTGCTCACTGCCCAATTCTAACTTTCTTGAAACTTCAGGGACCAAACTGTACATCTTGAAACTTCTGGGACCAAACTGTATATATGAAAGAATTCTGGTCCAAACTGTACATATGAGACTTCAGGGATCAAACTGTACATATGGAAAAGTTTTTTGGTCCAAAAAAGATAATATCAGAAGAAACATAGCCCACGAGCCGTGAACCCGGACCGGACAGGACTGGCGGCGGCGCGCGTGTGGCCTTTCCTTGAACCGAAGAACTTCTAGGTCCTCCCTCCTTTAGACACATGGGATACCCCTTGGGGTCCTAAACCCCAAACCAACTTTGAGACTTATAAACAAAATAATTCATTCTTCCTCCACCGATGAGAGATAATTGATCACAATACCACACTTTTCCATGCTTCAAACACCTCACTTCGTGGACCAATATCTCTTTCATTTCTCAATGAAATTTGACGATCCTTTGCCCTACGGTTTTCTACTTACTTAGTAGATCATTCACGTGTGAAGAACCGGATTCTCCAACATGCGTAACACTAGTGTTTAAGCCGTTAAAGTTGGTCGGTCGCAACTCCCGCCAAAGGCAAATTTCCAACAAAACCGACTAACAAAAAAATACAAGTAGTAGAATTTATAGAAGAGGTAGAGAACGAAGAAAACTCAAAAATAGTTAAATAAAACAACCAGTTAATAGAAGCTTTACAAAAAATGAAAAGAGTAAATGCAATCATAGAAGAAGAACCTGACAGTGATATAGAAGATGAATTTAACAGACCTACAGAAACAGAAATAGACACAAATGATGTAATAAATGAAGATGCAAATGATTATCCTGAAGAAGAATTAGTAGACCCTAATTTAGAAATAATAGCAAGGAAACAGACTAGATTACCAAACCACATACCAGTAGGACAACAAGCTGAATTTAAAGAATTTGTAGGATCAATGGCACAAGGAGCAAACTACAATGGATATTTTCTAGACCTAGATAATGTTTATGATGAACAAGAAATAGGAAGAATGATAACTGATTGGAATCTTGGAATGTATATAGCACTAATGAACTCTACACAAACAGAAAAATTAGAATACATGTATGAATTGATATCTGAAACATTAATTGGAAACGTAGCATATTGGATAGAATCTAAAGCATACCAACTAAGAGGAGAAGTACTTAGCCATGCAACAGATTGAAAATCTATGATAATAATATTTGATATAATACAAAAAAGAGAATTTTAGGAGAAAGATGGCTAGTAGCTAGAAAAAACATACTTGCAGAAAGAAAAATTGAAATAGTAATGAATTTGAATAATATGAAATGTTGTAAGGTTAATAAATTACCAGAATATACAATTAGTTTTAGTAAGTTCTTTTATGAAGCAAGATTCTTACCAGAAGAAGGTCTGATATATCAACAAGTTTATTATAATCACTTACCAACACCTTATAACACTGAAGTATCAAAAGAATATACCTAATTAGAACAAAAAGAAAATACATTAGGAGAAGAATAAGAGTACTAAGAGCATACTTAATGCGAAAATGCGAAGAATTTAGAATGCAACAAAAGATTAAAAAGGATAAGAAAATAGGATTAAGAGAAATATGTGGATTCACAGAAAGAAGATTAGTATTTGGATGTGATGATAAAAGAAAATAAAGGAAATATAAGAAAAGCAATAAAAGATATCAAACAAAGAAATATAGGAGAAGTAACAATTAAAAAAATTATAATAACAAACCTTATTACAAACCTTATAGAAAAAAGAGATTTAAAAAGATATAAAAATACCCCTGAAACCAGAAAGAAATTTAGATACAAGAGAAAATTTAGAAAAAGAAAATATGTGAAACTTGTAGAAGCAAAAAAAGTTAAAGAATGTAAATGTTGGAATTGTAATGAAAAATGACATTATGCTAATAAATACTCAAAGCTAAAAAAAACCAAAGCTAAAAAAAATGGGTAAAATATATAAATACGACACAATTTATAATGAGTTTACAACAAATTAGAGAAGATAATGATAAATGGTATGAATACGAAGACTTTTATGTCAGTCAAACTGATGAAGAAAGTGAATCGAAATTAGAAAATATTAACTTTATTAACCAACACTCAGATAGTGAAAGTAATTCTGAGTAAAATGAACATACAAGAAAAAGAAAAAAGAAAATTATTAGAAGAAAGAAATTATTGGATACAATGAGAACAACATATTCGCTATAAGCTTGTTACAACTACAACTACAAGTGAAACAGGAAATAAATATTATAGTGATAGATATAACAAGGTTACTAAAAACCTTAGTAGAATAAGAGAAAGAATAAGCGAGATAAATTGGAAACTTATTAGAATAAGAAGGAATATAGAGGAAAAAATGGAAGATGTAAACGTTCGCCAAGAGGTAATAGAATTAGAACAAGATGAAAACCTCCAACAAAGGTTAAGAGAAATGAGTGTCGGATAAAATCCTAATACCTAATAAAATGGTAGCAATCTATATAGAAGCCCATATAGAATATAAGCCTAATAAAATAATAAAACAAAAAATCTTTATTGATAGCGGAGCAGATTTATGCTTAGCTAGAAAAGATGTATTAGAATCACATAGGTGAAAGAGAACCAGATCACATAGAGCAAGAGTATCAGGATTTAATGAACAATCAAAAGAATTAGATGTGGTAGCAGAAAACATGAGAATTGTATTAGAAAAAACAATATTCAGATTACCAATAATATATCAATGAGATAATATGAAACAACATGTATTATTAGGAAATAACTTCCTAGATTACTTTAAGACACATGTTATAGATATCAATACTTTTAGCTTACAAACACCTTGTAATAAATGGATAGTATTAAAAGAATATTAGCAATACATACATTAAGATTATATGCTATAAAAACCGATAGGAATAATAACCTACAACTATTAAAAGAAAAATATCTTAATATACTAAAAATGAACTTTGGAGAAAATCCAATTCAACTATGGGAAAAAATATATATATGCAGAGATCAAGCTAATGAATGAAAATGATATAATTAGATCCAAACCTATTCGATATAGTCCAACAGATCAAAAAGAATTTGAAACCCAATTAAAAGAATTACTAGAATTAAAAATGATACAAGAAAGTAAAAGCTCACATAGTAGTCCAGCCTGTTTAGTAAGGAAACATTGTGAACAAAAAAGAGGAAAAGCCAGAATAGTAATTGATTATAGAGAACTAAATAAAAAGACAACATTTGATGGATATTTTTTACCATATAAAAGAAACCTTATTAACAGATTAGGAAATAAAAAATGGTTTAGTAAGTTTGATTGTAAAAGTGGATTTTGACAAATAAAACTAACAAAGGAATCAAAATCTTTAACAGCCTTTAGTGCTCCTCAAGGACACTATGAATGGAATGTACTACCCTTTGGATTAAAAAATGCACCACAAATATTCCAAAGAAGAATGGACCAAGTGTTCAGAAAATTAACAGAATTTTGTATAGTATATGTTGATGACATATTAATATTTAGAGATAATCTAGACGATCATATAAAACATCTAGAAGAATTTATAGTAACTATAAAACAACTCGGAATACTATTATCTGAAAAGAAATCTGAAATTTTTAAAAACAATATTAAATATTTCGGATATATTATAGATAATGAAGGATTACAACTGCAAGAACACATAGTAATAAAGATAAAGAATTTCAAAGAAAAGCTAGAAAGTAAAAAAGTACAACAGTTCTTAGGAGTAATAAATTATGCTTCAGACCATATAAAGGATTTACCACTCTTAAGAAAACCATTACAAGAATTAACAAAGAAAAACATAACATTTGAATGAAAACAAGAACATACTGAAGATATAAAAGACATCAAGGAAAAGGTAAAAACATTACCAAAACACAGAATACCAACAGAAAAAGATCAACTAGAACTTTTTACTGACGCTAGTGATATAGGATGGAGAGCAGTCCTCATAGCTTATGATAAAGGAGATATAGATAAAGAGAAACCACTAATTTGTGGATATGGAGGAGGAACATGAAAACCAAATGAGAAAAATTATCATATTAATGAGAAATAATTATTAGCAGTAAAATTTGGAATAAAGAGATTTCATTACCACTTATTACCAGTAAAATTTGTTGTTAGAACTGACAACACACAGGTAAGAGCTTTTATTACAAATAAGATAGATCCTTTACCAGAATTGAATACAAGGAGAAAATGACAATCATTTTTTTGCGGTTATGAATTTATTGTTAAGAATATATCTGGAACTAAAATGTTTTAGCTGATTTTCTTAGCAGATATAACAATGTCGATCAACAGTGATAACATTGAAGAGTATATTACCAATGTCATGGATTCCATTATACAAACCAATGAAATCCTAATATCTAGATTACAAGAAAACACCAATATTATAAACCAACTTAGGGAAGCCATACAAGACTTGATAACCCTGAAAAGTTTACAAAATGAAACCCAATCCAAATTACCTATCACTACACCTGAAAGACCAAAAAACCATACTACCAAGACTTTGGCACCATTTGTATCAAAACTAACAACTATACCATCTTCAATACCATCCTCTTCACCAACAGTATCAATGGACGACAAACTGAAATAAACACCTAAATATATCAGTGCTTATGAAAAGATCAATAAATTTTATGATTATAAGACTAACCCTCATATTTTACGCAGTGCTAAACTAAACAAGTATCCTATATTCTTGTGCAGTGAACAAGCTAACCCGGAAATAGTATCAAAATTATTTACTTACGGTTTTATTGATAAACTAATAGTGGATGAGAGCATGTACAACATTGCCAAATTACCAAGTATTATTGTAGAATCTACAAAAGTTATGATGGGATCATTCAGAAAAGGAGTATATGGAATATAGATATTTGACGCATCAACGGACCTAACGGGAAAACCCATTGTGATATGTCAAATATTCAAGACAGGAAAAAATAGTACTATCAGCGGAGATGATGAAAATCTGAACATGGAAATACCATGCACTTTAGAGAAATTCCAAGAATGGTATAGTGCAAAAAGAACATTTGGATTATTAACCTTGAAAACCATATTAGAGGACATGTTACGAGCAAAGAAAGCATGTATTATTGGCGACTCAAAAGGAGGAGCAACGGAAGATATTATTGAAAGCATATTTATGTCCTAGAGATAATCTATATTAGGACATATGTACTTTATACGCATTCGTATTATTATTAATGGAGATTAATATTTTGGCATTTGCAATTATTGAAATATTAATTGATTATTTATAATATTCTATAATATGCATCCCTGGAGGTTACGCTGTTATTAATAATGTGAGCTATTAATATTATAACGTAACTCTTAAAATAGCCTCGACTAATGATCATCGAGAATGGGATATCAATGATATGTGATAAGTCGACATGTGGTCTGCATCACATCCTTAGAGGATGTAGTATGTCTCACATGATACGAGTAATGGCTACTCGTGATGGACACATGGATACTTTGGAAGTATTGGTATACCCTGCTGATATACTATTTGTTATACTTGTCTAAAGTATGATCAGTGTGTGGGAGATAGAAGTCCTTAGACTTGAGGTCAATACACACCGTGTCTACAAAGTAATATTCTTTGATCATGTCCTAAGTTCAAATGCCTTATAGATTGAGATACGGCTTGTATTGGGTACATTACGATATGGATTAAAGGTGGTAGTTGAGCCAAGATTAGGATTCATTCCTCGAATGTATATTCGAGAGAACACTCAGATTCTCAGTGATATTAGGTTGACTAAGTCGTTGGCCAACGCAATAGACATATTTAGGATATGGTCTAGTTGTCAACTAATATAGATGATAAACAATGATTAAGCCATTTGGATAGACACTTGACAAATCCTAAGCTTGATCGGGTGTATCATGAATGAAAGGATTTTATCTTACCACATAGAGGTTAAGTTTACTAGATTCATGTAAACGTACTTCACATATTGAGTTCGTCTTGCGGTGCCGTCTACGAGTTTCGCGTAGACCTTAATTTGATTAATGTCGATATGTGAAGGCTTGTAGGGTCACATCATGTCGATTGTCTTTTCGATCTAAGGATGTATTGAGAGGGTATTAAATATTCAATTTTAGAATCGAGATATTTAAATGAATAATGATTGTTTTAATTAAGTCAAAATTGGATTTTGGGATTTAATTAAGAATGTGCCGAAAATAAATCGAGACGGTGTAGGACCACGTCGAGCGCCGCGATGCTCACACCATAGGGTCGCGGTGCTAATGACCTAATCTGTCTCGATTTATGGGCCAGGCCCAAGGGCAAACCCTAATCCGGTTTGACCTAATTTTTCACCTATAAATACATACATTAATTTCATTATTCAACACACTAATTTCAGATTATTATTCTAAGTCTCAGAGACTTAGAATCAAAACACTCTCTCGAACCTCTGCTGGATTTTCTAGCTTTCTGAAAGAGAAATACATTGAAGCTTGGAGCTTGCAATCGTAAGGGCATTCGCGTGCGTACCTATAGTAGATAAAGATTCCAGATAAATACAACCTGTAAGTATTCATGCTTTATGATTACAAGTTTTAATTATCATATAACCAAACCATAATAAGTTGTTAGGGTAAGTAAGAACAAAATTTTAACTTCCGTTGTGCCTTACTTATGTGTTTTGAACCCAATAAATTCCTACAGTGGTATTAGAGCCAGGTTGGTTCAATGGTTATATAACAATTGAATAACAGAATAATATGGGTTAACCATAAAATTGGATTAAAACAAGGCTTCTTGAAATCCTACATGTCTTGACCAAATGTTAACCTTTTGATATCACCCTAAATTATCTCCTACGCTAACTCGAAGAAGTCATTTCGGTCTAACTCGAACTAAGCCAAAAGTGTGTTGTCCGGCTCATTGCACGGTGCACGGCAAAGAATGGATAAGAACGAATGATGGTCGATATGGGCGTTATTGATAATGGTGGGTGATGATAAATGATATGTGATTTGATCCCCAAATTGGATTTAAGACTCGAACGATTTTGAAAAATCAACACAGAAACGTTTGTTAGGACATCGACACCGCGACCCTATGGTAGGGCGCCGCGGCGCTTGCTATGGTTTTCAAGGCGGCGCCGCGGCTCCATGGTGGAGCGCCACGACGCTAATACTTCATTTCAAAATTTGGACTTACTGGACAGTAGGCATCGCAGCTCCATGGTGGAGCGCCGCGACGCTAATACATTTGTAGAAACCGAAAGGTTTCTGCCTTTGCAGCATCGTGGCTCCATGGTGGAGCATTGCGGCGCTAATGCATTTGCAGAAGCCGAAAGGCTTATGCCTTGCGACCCTAATGATTAGCGCTGCGGCCCCACCTGTCCAGAAATAAAAAAAAATCAGAGTTCCGAATGTTTAACCCAAGATTATTATAATACAGTATATTATTTGATAAGTATACTATTTATGTGCTAAATGTCAAATCATTTGTCATTTAAATTATTAGAATAACGTCCGCTGTAATTGTTTGGGCAGGCGACACCCAACATTTGATTAAACCATCTTATATCATGCATAATGGGTTGACGGTTCCCAACTACATATGTCATTAGTCTTGCATGGTATTAAGATGTCATATTGGATATGGCATAAAAGAGTTGATCTTGGTTAAAATCCTGAATTAAAATGTTCCCCAAAATTTTAAATACAAGTCTAAATTAAAACGCGTCATCCATTATAATTGTTAGAGTGAAAAATCCTTTTCGGCGAAACGAGTATTTATCCCAAAGCATTTTCTCTAAGTCTACGAAGACCCAGACTCTTTCATAGATGTGTTTTAATGTAAAGGTAAACGATAAACTTTTGTGGGTATTTACACCAAAGTGTTTGCTCACAAAGGCCAAATTTACTTAGATACATAAACGCAGTCGTGTAATGGGGTTGACTTGCTTAGACAAATCTTGGCGCCAAAGTGTCGGACTAATCTAAGGACGCAAGATTAAATGTAATATTTGATCAACCAAGAGTTGCAAATAGGTTTTGCAATTGGTTTAGAACCTACCAAGATGTGTTATTGAAGTTATCAGCCAAAGCAAACGTGGAGATAGCATAGGCTTGGATCTTGGCCCATTATGACCTCATTAATATAGGTCTGTATTCTACCATGGAGTTGTAGAAGTATGTTAAAATAGTGGGAGCTAATTAAACAAAAGTCCATGTTGATTAGCCTAAACGAATGTGTGTAATAGGAAATAATTTTTGAGTTTGATTTCCAGTCTATCTAATTCTTCAGATTATCAAAGATGTCGAGCTTATCATTGAAAATGTTGATTGAAATGAACAAACTTACTGGACCTAACTATCTTGACTGGCTAAGAAAATTGTGAATAGTGATGAGACAAGAGAAAATAAAATACGTGTTGGACACGGTATTCCCAACAGTCCCTGCGACAGACTCTACTGAATATGCCTCTTTTGATAAGGATGCTTACCAAAAACACCTAGATGATGCCACTTCAGCACAATGCGTGATGTTGTCTTCTATGTCTATGGAACTTCAGAGACAACATGAGAACATGGGTCTCAATGAGATGCTCGAACACTTGAAGAGTCTCTATGACTCACAATTCCAGACTATGGAATATGAGTTACTGATAGAACTATTTAAGTATAAGCTCAATGAAGGGGGCCAGGTCTCGCAGCATGTGTTGAAGATGATAGGGCTGATAGAGAGGCTTGCTTCAATTGGAACGAAGCTGGAAAAGAATGTCGCTACCACCCTCATCCTGAACTCTCTCCCTCATTCTTTTGAGAACTTCATAGTGAATTTCAATATGAATGGAATGAAGGCAAGTCTGCCGGAGCTGCACAACATGCTCAAAACCTTTGAGTCTTCCACTTCCAAAAGCAAAGTTGTGCTCATGGTGAGCTCTACTAGCCGACCCAAGCCGAAAGGTAAGGAATGGCAGAAGAAGAAGGGAAAAGCAGTCGCTGCGCCCTCAGCTATGAAGCCTAAGGGAGGTGTGAAGAAGAACAATGTAAATTTGGCTAAGGATGAATGCCTCAACTGCCACAAGAAGGGGCATTGGAAGAAGGACTGCACGGCACTAGGAGGAGGAAAAGTACCAGGTGTTTCTGCCTCTGGTGGACAAGGTATGTACGCCATTGAAATAAATATGTCTATAAATAACTCTCATTCTTGGGTATTGGATACCGCTTATGGCTCACACATTTGTACAAATGTGCAGGGGCTAAATTAGAGCAGGAAGGTTGGACCAATAGAGGTAGACCTACGTGTTGGAAATGGAGCACGAGTGGATGCTGAGCGCGTACAAACTTATAGATTAAATCTACCTTCTGGCTATTGTTTAGTGTTGAATGATTGCTACTATGTACCCTCGTTAACGAGGAATATCATTTCTATCCCAATTTTAGACATGTAGGGTTTTTCCTTATATATTTATAATGGCAGTCAAGTATTGTCTTTTGATAATATTATATATGGAACTGCTCCTCTTGTGGATAGATTATATACACTAAACTGTAGTCGAGAGATATTCAATGTACAAAATAAATGAGCCAAGATAAGTAATAGAAACTCTACCTACCTATGGCACTGCAGACTTGGTCATATCAACGAATCAAGGATAGCAAGGTTGAGGAAGTTAGACTACCTCAAACCATTTGGCTTGGAGTCTTATGGTAACTGTTAATCTTGCTTGATAGGAAAGATGACCAATAAACCACTTTCCGGGAAAGGTGTGCGAGCCAAAGAGGTGTTTGAGTTGGTCCATACTGATGTATGTGGGACATTCACGAGTCAAGATAAATGAGGCTTCCCATACTTCATCACTTTTACTGACGACTTCACAAGGTATGGATATGTGTATCTTATGAGACACAAATTCGAGGCTTTTGAGAAGTTCAAAGAGTACAAGTCGGAAGTAGAGAAACAACTTGCAACAAGTATCAAGACCCTTCGATGGGATCGAGGAGGTGGATACTTGAGCAAGAATTTTCTGGATTACTTAAAGCTACATGGAGTCCAATCAGAGTGGACACCTCCTAGAACACCACAGATGAATGGTGTTGCCGAAAGGAGAAACCGAACCTTATTGGATATGATTCGATCCATAATGAGCTCCTCAGCTCTACCGACATACCTTTGGGGACATGCTATACAAACCTCAATATATCTTCTGAACAGGGTTCCTTCCAAGTCAGTAGAAAAGATACCCTATGAGATATGGTGTGGCAAGAAGCAAGCTCTTAAACATATGAGACCCTGGAGGTGCCCTGCATATGTTAAGAAGATGCTCACTGACAAGTTGGAATCTAAAAGTGAGAAATATTACTTCGTGGGGTATCCAAAGGAAACTAAGGGATACTACTTCTATCTCCCTGGAGAACATAAGGTCATTGTTTCCAGGAACGCAACCTTCCTTGAAGAAGAATATGTCTACAAGGAACATAGTTGCACAGAGATAGAATTTGAAGAAATTCAAGATCCACAAGATAACACAAATATTGAACCCTTGTTGAATGACCTAAACAAGGATTCAGTGGGAGTATCTGGTGAAGAATGGGTACTTAAAGTGCGCCCTTCAGCCAGTGGGAGTGCTGTGAGAGATGGTGCAGAAACGCAAGGCTCTCATACACAACCAATGAAAGGTGATACAATGGTTGTACATCATTCCATTCAGGAAATACATGAGAATGACATTCCTGAAAGCTCTCAAGGTGATGGATTGTCCAGCACACAAAGACCTTCTCATAATCAGAATGCAACAAATACTGAAACGCAGAATAATCAACTCCGTACGACCACTAGGACTCATCGTCCGCCTGAAAGACTTAATCTCCTCATTGAAACACATAACGAGATAGATATTCCTGATGATGATGAACCTACAACCTACAACGAAGCTATGTTAGACATTGATTCGCAGAGATGGCAAGAAGCCATGAAATCTGAGATGGACTCGATGTACATAAATCAAGTTTGGAACTTGGTTGATTTGCCAACAGGGGTTAGACCCATATGATGCAAATGGGTCTTCAAGAAGAAGATTGATGCATATGGCAAGGTAAAGTCTTATAAAGCAAGATTGGTGGCTAAAGGTTATAATCAACGGACTGGGGTCGATTATGATGAAACCTTTTCACCCGTTGCTAAGATTAAGTCCATTCGGATTTTGCGTGCAATAGCTGCATATTATGACTATGACATTTGGCAGATGGACGTCAAAACTGCTTTACTCAATGGTAATCTAGTTGAGTAGGTGTATATGAAACAACTTGAGGGTTTTTCACTTGAGTCCAAACCAAATCTTGTATGCAAGCTACAAAAGTCCATTTATGGGCTTAAGCAAGCCTCGAGGAGTTGGAACATTTGCTTTGACAAGGCTATCAAGTCATTTGATTTCGTTAGAAGCAAAGAGGATCCATGTGTTATAGTAAGCGCAAGGATGGGAGTATTTCCTTCATTATCATATATGTAGATGACATATTGATAATGGTAGACAATAAGACTCTCCTGCAGTCAGTCAAGGAGTGGATGTCCAGTACCTTCATGATGAAGGATTTAGGTGAAGCCTGCTACATTCTGGGAATTAGGATCTATAGAGATAGACCTAATAGATTGTTGGGGCTGTCACAGTCAGTCTACATAGACAAAGTGCTTAGACATTTTTCTATGGAAAATTCCAAGAAAGATGGTCTACCTATGGGATAAGGCATCAAATTTTCTAAGAATGATAGTCTTTCTAATACTATAGAACTTGAACGCATGAAAAGGATCTCATATGCTTCGGCTATAGGATCGATCATGTATGCCATGACCTGTACTAGGCCAGATATGGCCTTTACGCTTAGTATGACTTGCAAATTCCAGCAGAATCCCTGGAAAGAACACTGGAAGGCAGTCAAGAGTATTCTTAAGTATCTTAGACGAACTAAAGATCACTTCTTAGTCTATGGTGGGGAAGAAAATCTAGATGCTACTGGGTATACTGATTCTAGCTTCCAGACTATCTTGATGACTACAAATCTCAGTCTGGGTACACGTTCATTTTCAATGGTGGAGCAGTAAGCTGGAAAAGTTCGAAACAAGCTACAACTGCTGATTCGACAATAGAAGATGAGTACATTGCTGGATCAAAAGCTGGTAAAGAAGCTATCGCAATTTCTGAGTTCCTGAATGAACTAGGGGTTATTCCAAGTGCCACTTGTCCAATAACGATTTATTGTGACAACACTGGTGCGATTGCGCAAGCTAAGGAACCAAGATCAACAAACAAAAATAAGCATGTACCAAGGAAGTACCACATAATCAGGGAGATGGTGGAGACTGCAGAGATTAGATTAGACTATGTTCCCACATACGATAATCTAGCTGACCCATTCACTAAACTATTAAGATTAGTCAAGCATAATGGTCATTTTGAGAATATAGGCATTAGATATGTTGGAGATTGGTTCTAGTCCAAGTGGGAGATTGAAAGTATATTTATGTCCTAGAGACAATCTATATTAGGACAAATGTACTTTATACACATTCGTATTATTATTAATGGAGATTAATATTTTAGCATTTGCAATTATTGAATTATTAGTTGATTGTTTATAATATTCTATAATATGCATCCCTGGAGGTTACGCTGTTATTAATAATGTGAGATATTAATATTATAATGTAACTCTTAAAATAGCCTCGACTAATGATCATCGAGAATGGGATATCGATGATATGTGATAAGTCGACATGTGGTCTGCATCACATCCTTAGAGGATGTAGTATGTCTCACCTGCTACGAGTAATGGCTACTCGTGATGGACACATAGATACTTTGGAAGTATTAGTATACCCTGCTGATATACTATTTGTTATACTTGTCTAAAGTATAATCAGCGTGTGGGAGATAGAAGTCCTTAGACTTGAGGTCAATACTCACCTTGTCTACAAAGTAATATACTTTGATCATGTCCTAAGTTCAAATGCCTTATAGTTTGAGATACGGCTTGTATTGGGTACATTATGATGTGGATTAAAGGTGGTAGTTGAGCCAAGATTAGGATTCATTCCTCGAATGTATATTCGAGAGAACAATGATTAAGATGAGATACAATGATTAAGACATTTAGATAGACACTTGACAAATCCTAAGCTTGATCGGGTGTATCGTGAATGAAAGGATTTTATCTTACCACATAGAGGTTAAGTTTACTGGATTCGTGTAAACGTACTTCACATGTTGAGTTCGTCTTGCGGCGGCGTCTAGGAGTTCCGCGTAGACCTTAATTTGATTAATGTTGATATGTGAAGGCTTGTAGGGTCACATTATGTCGATTGTCTTTTCGATCTAAGAATGTATTGAGAGGGTATTAAATATTCGATTTAGAATCGAGATATTTATGAATAATGATTGTTTTAATTAAGTCAAAATTGGATTTTGGATTTAATTAAGAATGTGCGGAAAATAAATCGAGATGGTGTAGGGACACGTCGAGCGCCGCGACGCTCACACCATAGGGCTGCAACGCTAATGACCTAATTTGTCTCAATTTATGGGCCAGGCCCAAGGTCAAACCCTAATCCGGTTTGACCTAATTTTTCACCTATAAATACAGACATTCATTTCATTATTCAACACACTAATTTCAGATTATTATTCTAAGTCTCAGAGACTTAGAATCAAAACACTCTCTCGAGCCTCTACCGAATTTTCTAGCTTTCCAAAAGAGAAATACATTGAAGCATGGAGCTTGCAATCGTAAAGGCATTCGCGTGCGCATCTATAGTAGATAAAGATTTCAGATAAATACAACATGTAAGTATTCATGCTTTTATGATTACAGGATTTAATTTTCATATAACCATATCAGAATAAGTTGTTGGGGTAAGTAAGAACAAAATTTTAACTTCCAATGTGCCTTAATTATGTATTTTTTAACCCAACAAATTCCTACAATTATCACCTTATATTACAACAATGACATTATGACACAAGATACCATGAGACTAATAGAAATGCATGACAGAATTATAAACCTGAAATATAAACATACAAAAGAAACAATTGACCAATACCAAAAGACAATCGGACAAAATAGAAGGCATGTAATAAATAATAGACCTACTACTATTACTAATACAATAAAAAAAGAAGGGAATTCTAATCCTTTTCCATAAGGATGTGTGAAATTACTAATTTGATAGGGATATGTAGCTTTGCTACTTGCAGCCTAATTTACTACTCTGATAGGGAGCCTGTAGTTTTACTACTTGCAACCCAATTTACTACTCAGAAAAGGGAGCTTGTAGTTTTACTACTTGCAACCCAATTTACTACTCTGAAAAGGGAGCCTATAGTTTTACTAATTGCAACCCAATTTACTACCATGTATTACTACGTACTACCATGTATTACAAACCATGACAAGAAAGACAATGGCAAAAGAATCTGATGGAAAGACCAACAATATTATCAAGAAGGACACCTAGAAAGCAACCGAAGAAAAAGGACAACAAAGACAAAAACTTTGAAAAATATCAGGCAATCATAGCAGACAAACTGTAGGACTTTAAACTTTTGGAAAAGTGATTACTATTTACTTTATGACTTTTGAGAAAGCAATTTTGTCATCTTATCAGCCGAGGTTATCTATATAAAGAGCCTCTTGTAACCGTATCATTCATTCGAAAAACTCTCTATACAAATCTTTATTTAAAAACTCTTTATGTCGAGCTAAACCCCTCCTTAGTCTACAATCTAGATCAATGAGAAAATCATAATACCAGAAATAGAATACTTTGAAAGATTATAATTAGAAACATATTAGTCTTTAAACCTACACCTTGATAAGAATTTTAGAAGATAGGTTGTTGAGAACTCCCAGGCACCTAGGCTAATTATCCCGCAATTTTGGTGGAAGAAGAAGAGAAGCAGAGCCAAAGGTAGGTTGAGATCTCCGGTGACCTGAAATTCTGATTAAGAGGTATGATTTCTAGAATATGTGTGTTTTAATTATGATTTTGATAAGTGTTAAACTCTGTAATTATGATGTTCATATTGGTTAAAGGTTAAAGACTTTTATTTTAAAAAAATGAATTTTGAATTGATACTATCCGTTTCCTTACTACATGCTTATTATTTGATAAACTTAGATAAAATTTTATTAATATGCCATCTATATTCCTACCCTCTTCAGGGTTACTAGATGATGAAAAGATATGCACAGAAATTAGAAAGTAAAAAAGAAGTACAACAGTTCTTAGGAGTAATAAATTATGCTTCAGACCATATAAAAGATTTACCACTCTTAAGAAAACCATTACAAGAATTAACAAAGAAAAACATAACCTTTGAATGGAAATAACAACATACTGAAGCTATAAAAGACATCAAGGAAAAGGTAAAAACATTACCAAAACACAGAATACCAACAGAAAAAGATCAATCATCATCTAGTAACCCTGAAGAGGGTAGGAATATAGATGGCATATTAATTAAATTTTATCTAAGTTTATGAAATAATAAGCAGGTAGTAAGGAAACGGGTAGTATCAATTCAAAATTCATTTTTTTAAATAAAAGTCTATAACCTTTAACCAATATGAACATCATAATTACAGAGTTTAACACTTATCAAAATCATAATTAAAAACACATATTCTAGAAATCTTACCTCTTAATCAGAATTTCAGATCACCGGAGATCTCAACCTACCTTTGGCTCTGCTTCTCTTCTTCTTCCACCAAAATTGCGGGATAATTAGCCTAGGTGCCTGGGAGTTCTCAACAGCCTATCTTCTAAAATTCTTATCAAGGTGTAGGTTTAAAGACTAATATGTTTTTAATTATAATCTTTCAAAGTATTCTATTTCTGGTATTATGATTTTCTCATTGATCTAGATTATAGACTAAGGAGGGGTTTCGCTCGACATAAAGAGTTTTTAAACAAAGATTTGTATAGAGAGTTTTTTGAATGAATGATACGGTTACAAGAGGCTCTTTATATAGATAACATCGGCTGATAAGATGACAAAATTGCTTTCTCAAAAGTCATAAAGTAAATAGTAATCACTTTTCCAAAAGTCTAAAGTGCTACAATTTGTCTGTTATGATTGCCTGATATTTTTCAAAGTTTTTGTCTTTGTTGTCCTTTTTCTTCGATTGCTTTCCAGGTGTCTTTCTTGATAATATCGTCTTTTGTCCTTTTTCTTCGATTTCTTTCCAGGTGTCCTTGATAATATTGCTGGTATTTCCATCAGATTCTTTTGCCATTGTCTTTCTTGTCATGGTTTGTAATACATGGTAGTACGTAGTAATACATGGTAGTAAATTGGGCAGCAAGTAGTAAAACTACAGGCTCCCTTTTCAGAGTAGTAAATTGGGCTGCAAGTAGTAAAACTACAGGCTCCCTTTTCAGAGTAGTAAATTGGGTTGCAAGTAGTAAAACTAAGCTCCCTATCAGAGTAGTAAATTGGGCTGCAAGTAGCAAAGCTGTGATCCCTATCAAAGTAGTAATTTCTCACATCCTTATGCAAAAGGATCAAAATTCCCTTCTTTTTTTATTGTATTAGTAATAGTTGTAGGTCTAGTATTTATTACAGGCCTTCTATTTTGTCCGATTGTCTTTTGGTATTGGTCAATTGTTTCTTTTGCATGTTTATATTTCAGGTTTATAATTTTGTCATGCATTTCTGTTAGTCTCATGTTATCTTGTGTCATAATGTCATTGTTGTAATACAAGGTGATAATATCTTCCACTGCTCCTCCTTTTGAGTCGCCAATAATACATGATTTCTTTGCTCGTTACATGTCCTCTATTCTGGTTTTCAAGGTTAATAATCCAAATGTTCTTTTTGCACTGAGCCATTCTTGGAATTTTTCTAAAGTGCACGGTATTTTCATGTTCAGATTTTCATCATCTCCGTTGATCGTACTATGTTTTCCTATCATGAATATTTGACATATCACAATGTCCGTTGATGTGTCAAATATCTGTATTCCATATACTCTTTTTCTGAATAATTCCATCATAAGTTTTGTAGATTCTACAATAATACTTGGTAATCTGGAAATGTTGTACATGCTCTCATCCACTATTAGTTTATCAATAAAATCGTAAGTGAATAATTTTGATACTATTTTCGGGTTAGCTTATTCACTTCACAAGAATATGGGATATATACACACAATATACATGTGTATATTATGTATATTGATGGTTTAGATTCTCGGTATTATTATTGCCCACCCCGGGTAGTCTCCTTTCTCCTTTCCATGTATAATTATGATAAGTGTACAATACTAAATATACTACAATACTATATTACATAATTGTACATGGAAAGGAGAAAGGAGCCCGGGTGGGCAGTAATAATACCGAAAACCGAGACCATCAATATACATAATATACATATAAATATTATATGTATATTATGTATATTTAACACACACCCGCAGTCATAGCGGGAGGTCTTCGAACGCTGAGACTGTCCCTAAATCTTCAAAAATGACCGAAGGAAGACCCTTTTTAAAGATGTCGGCAATTTAATACCTGGACGGGACATGGCAGACGCGTACCTGACCACGAGCAACCTTTTTGCGAACAAAGTAGATGGCACTAATATTATCACAATAAACCAAGGTCGCTTTCTGAATAGGACAATGACGCTCTAACAACAAATTACTTAACCAACATGATTCTGAGACCACATTAGCTACCCCTCGATATTCGGCCTCGGCATTGGAGCGGGATAAAGTTGACTGACGTTTCCCAGACCACGAGACCAAGTTATTGCCAAGAAACATACAATAGCCAGACGTAGACCATCTGGTTTCCAAACAGCCACCCCAATCATCATCTGTATATGAGACAAGTGCGGACTTCGATAAGGATATAAATGCAAGCCATAGTCAAGTGTACCCTTAATATACCGAATGATGCATTTGAGCGCATTCATGTACTGAACCCTGGGATCGTGCATAAACAAACACACATATTGAATGGCATATGTAATATCCGGTCTCGTGAATGTAAGATACTTAAAGCCCCCTGCAAAACTACGATAGCGGGTCGGATCCTTGTATGATGCGCCGGCCGCAGCACCAAGCTTAGGCTTAGTATCAACTATGGAAGTGGACTTACAGGACGACATCCCAGCCCTCTCAATGATCTCAGCTGTAAACTTCCTTTGGGATAAGAACAACCCACCTGCATGACGTGTGACAGCAATCCCCAAAAAATAACTCAATGGCCCCAAGTCTTTCATAGCAAACTCATAACTGAGCATTGTCATGATAGACTGGCGTAAGGCATCCGAAGAGGCAGTCAAGATAATATCATCCACATATAATAGTATATAAGCCAAGAAAGAATGACGATGATATATGAACAATGAATTATCCGACCTGTTATGAGTGAACCCAATAGTCGAAACATAGTCGGCAAACCTCTTATACCAGGCCCTTGGAGACTGATTAAGCCCATATAAGGACTTCTTCAACAAACAGACATGATGAGGATGTGTGGGATCCCTAATCCCCAAGGGATGATGCATATAGACAGTTTCCTTGAGATCACCATGTAAGAAAGCATTCTTCACATCTAGCTGATGAATAGGCCATGCCTTCGAAAGAGCCAAGATGAGCACAATGCGAATGGTAGCCGTCTTGACCACCGGACTGAACGTCTCACCACAGTCCATGCCAACCTACTGAGTCTTACCATCACCCACAAGCCGAGCCTTATGCCTTGCAAACGAACCGTCCGAATTGTCCTTATAAGCAAAAATCCACATAGACCTAATAATATTAACACCAAACAGACGGGGTACCAACTCCCACATCTTATTATCAATAAGAGCATTAAATTCATCCGTCGTAGCAATTTTCCAATTCGGGTCATTTAACGCAGACACAGGATTACAGGGTAAGGGTGATTTAAGAACATTAGAATTTAAATTAAAATGTCTTTTTGGTTTAAAAATACCCCATTGACTACGAGTGACAAGTCTATGACTCGGGGCAGAATTGAGTGAATTTTGGGAAATATCGGGATACGTGACAGATGGGCCAACAGGCAGTGGGTCTGTTGGCCCAGAATTGGGAACGGTAGGACTGTTGGAAGCCGAAACTGGACTAGTTACCGGATTGGGCTGGGAAACTGGCCCAATTTCAGAAACTGAAATAGATGATGGCCCAAATAGGGTACTGGAAATAGTGGTGGGAGATGTGACTGTAGGTGCAGCGGGCAGTGGGCCCGCTGGTGGATTTGGGGTCGGGATACGTCCGAAAAATGTTGAATAATATACGGGGATATATCATCATTCAAAATATTATACGAACTAGGCACGGGATGACTAACCTTAGCAAACGGAAATTGGGATTCATCAAAAATTACATGGCGACTAATGATGATTTTATTAGATGATAAGTCAAAACATTTGTAACCACGGTGATTTGACGGAAAACCCAACAACATACAAGGGGTAGACCGGGCCTAAAGTTTGTTAATTGTGGTGGACGAAAAAAGTGGATAACACAAGCACCCAAAGACCCTAAGATGGGAATACGAAGGAGTCTTATTACATAAATTTTGAAGAGGCGACGAATATGTCAAACCTTTGGAAGTAAGAACGTTGAGAAGATATGTAGCCATTTGTAGAGCATGATGCCAAAAATACGGGGGTACGGAAGCATGAATCAATAGAGTTCGGACAATGTTATTAATGGTACAAATTTTGCGTTCGGCTTTCCCATTTTGTGACGATGTATTAGGGCAAGAAAAATGAAAATTGATCCCATTAGTTGCACAAAATTCCCGAAACACCCCGTTGTCATATTCTCTGCCATTATCACATTGAATATTTTTTATTTCTCGTTCGAATTGGGTTCTAAAGAAAGCTCTAAATTTTAAGAAGATGAAAAAAACTTGAGATTTTTTCGCTATCGGAAAAGTTCATAAAATTTTTGAATAATCATCCAAAAAGAGAACATAATACCGGTGACCCAAAGAACTATGAACATGAGATGTCCATAAGTCGCTATGAATAATATCAAATGGCATTAAAGTATGAGAATTAGAGTCTACAAATGGCAACCTAACAATTTTTTCTAAAGAACAAGAATGACAAATCGAAGTACTACGCGTACGCTTACATGAAATAAAATTATTTTTATCTAAGGAAGACAAAATAGATGACCCTGGATGACTAAGACGAGCAGTCCACAAGGAAGGAGCAAGGGCTGCAAATGTTGACGGCAAGGCTTGACTCGATAGACCAAAACTTGGCGTGATAGAATAAAGATCCCCCCTACTGTCACACTTCATGAGAGGACTCCCCGTCTTGAAATCCTTCAAAGAGAAACCAAATGGATCAAATTCAATATAAACGGAATTGTCAGTGGTGAATTTACAGACAGACACTAAGTTTTTAATCAATTTGGGGGCATGTAGGGTATTTTTCAAGATAAGGGGTAGATGGGGGGAGACAAAGTTTTATGACCATAACCACGAATTGGAATAAAATTATCATTCCCAACAACTATGCCACGAGGGTTGGTCAAATTGGAATAAGATGAGAGAGTACCTGAATTGGATGTCATGTGGGTAGTGGCATCGGTGTTCATATACCAATTTCGGTCCGGAGGTTTTAATCCAAGTGTGTGGATTGCGTCTTCGATGTCGGTAGAAGTGGGGGCCACTGCGTGATGGGCATGCGGGGGCCAAGGCCCAAGTACCCCTACTTGCTGCCTCGGCCCCGATGAATTACTGAAATTGGGCCGATGCATGTTGGGCCTCGGCTGCTTCTGGCCAGCCTACTGCCAGTGAGGCTGAAATACTGGGCTGCCATTGTTTGGCCCAAATTATGGGGCCCACTGCCACTGCATAGGGGCATACTGCGTGGCCCAAAATTGCTATTGACTGCCCCGAGGGCCACTACCGCCACCACCACTGTTCCGGCTGCCGCCAGTGTTGCCGCCATAATTCTTGCCATAATTTTTCTTATTTTGTCCCTTTTTGCCACCACCACTATTGTAGTTTTGGCCCGAGTTATTGGAACCGGTAGGATGAAAAGTGGATTCAGTCATCATGACTACGGGACTAGCACCGGTAGGTGCCTTTTTAGCCATGCCTGCTTCTTCGAGTGTAAGTATAGAATGAGCCTGATAAAATTGCGGAAGAGGATTGCTTTGACGAAGAAGCGTGCCAACACCACTATAGGCCTCGGAGAGGCCTGAAACCATTTGGAGGACCAAACGATCATTCAAAACTGGCGCGCCAACGTTGCGGAGTTGGTCAGCCAATTCCTTCAATATTTTGCAATAAGCCGAAACGTTAGGAAAGTCTTCCATGTTGACGTGGGAGAATTCTTGCTCAAGAGTAACAGCTCTAGAATTTTGATTATCTTGGAATATATCATGTAGTATATCCCAAATTGCCTGCGCCGTAGCCTCAGGCTTAATAATTGTTTGGAAAAGGTCGGTAGAAATCGTGGCGTATATCTATTGAAGGACAGTGGCATCAAGAGTCGTCCACACCTTAGGATCATCCTCGCATCTTGGCACCTCCGTATCCTCAGTAGCTGCGGGGATTATGTGATGGATGAATTGATGCGAGCGTGCGTGAATTTTGAACAGTTCGGTCCACATCGCATATTGGACGTTTTCTATTTCAAGAACAAGAGGGATGTTATTCTTAATGTTAGAAACTGCAAGGGCAGGATGAAACGTGTTCCTTGATGTAGACATATTGATAGAACAATATGTGATTGAGGGATTTGGAAGAAAAAAATTGGGAAGGGAGGAGGTACCGGCGGGCATGAAATCCGAGAAAGATGGCTCGGAAAACGAGGCAGATTGCCGGAAGTTGGAGGATTTTTAGAGAGAGTATTTTAAGTCCTAGACTTCTGATACCATGAAAGAAATAATCCCTTGATTATTTTCATTACTTGAAAGAGTATATATACAATTTACATATTTCCATAATAGGAGAATCCTATTCCTATTCTATTCCTAAAATCTTATTCTATTAGGAGACTAACTATACAATTAAGGTAAGTGTACAATACTAATTATACTACAATACTATATTACATAATTGTACATGGAAAGGAGAAAGGAGATTGCCCGGGTGGGCAGTAATAATACCTAGAACCGAGACCATCAATATACATAATATACATATGTATATTGTGTGTATATTATGTATATTTAACATTCAGTTTAGCACTGCATAAAATATGAGGGTTAGTCTTATAATCATAAAATTTATTGATCTTTTCATAAGCACTAATATATTCAGGTGTATATTTCAGTTTGTCGGCCATTGATACTGTTGATGAAGAGGATGGTATTGAAAATGGTATAGTTGCCAGTTTTGATACAAATGGTGCCAAAGTCTTGGTAGTAGGATTTTTTGGTCTTTCACGTGTAGTGATAGGTAATTCGTATTGGGTTTCATTTTGTAAAGTTTTCAGGGTTATCAAGTCTTGTATGGCTTCCCTGAGCTAGTTTATAATATTGGTGTTTTCTCGTAATATGGATATTAGGATTTCATTGGTTAGTATAATGGAATCCATGGCGTTGGTAATATACTCTTCAAGGTTATCACTGTTGATCGACATTGTTATATCTGCTAAGAAAATCAGCTAAAACATTTTTAGTTCTATATATATTCTTAACAATAAAGTCATAACAACAACAAAAATGATTGTCATTTTCTCCTTGTATTCAATTCTGGTAAAGGATCTATCTTGTTTGTAATAAAAGATCTTACCTGTGTGTTGTCAGTTCTAACAACAAATTTTACTGGTAATAAGTGGTAATGAAATCTCTGTATTCCAAATTTTTTCTACCTCTTTGGATAATTTTGGTTTTATTTTACTAATGTCCATCATTATAGGGTTTTTACTTCTCCTCCACGCATCAATTGGTACTAATTCTGGTTGTTGTGTAGTAGTACTAATTATTGTATTTTCTTTACTTGTACTTGGTTCATTATCTCCTGTTACTTGTTTACCTTTGTTTTTCTCTTCTATTATCATATTAAGCTTTTCTAATATTATCTTAAATGTTGGTATTTCAGATATATTCCATAGGTTAGTCAATTCTTCTCTTATTACCTATTGTATTTGGGTTTGATTTTCTTTTATTTCATTCTTTATTATCAATGTATTTTTCAGTTTTTCTTTTACTATTATTTCTTCCCATATCGCATTAATGTTTTCGTTAGAATTAGTCAGGGTTGTTTATTCTCTTTTTCCATCAATTTCTCATAACTACCCATATTTTATCAAATCTATCACATTGTTGTTCTAATTATTTTATCTTTTCTTTTAATTTTATTTCTTTTGCCTTGTATTTTAAGTATTTTAGTTGGGAAAATATCTCTTCTGATAAAGCTGTCCTTATTACCTTTAATTTTTATTTTTTCGCTATTATTTCTCTTTGTATATTCATACTTTATTTACGAATCTTGTTTTTCCTTGATCATTTATTTCAATTCTGTTATTATTTATCTTATAATTTATCATGGTTAAAAAGTCACTTCCTAAAAGTAGTTCATTGAAATTGTCATATTCTATTACCCCTATATTTATCTTATATTCTAAATCTTGGATTTTGAATCTTAAATTAATACTCTTAGTAATTATTATTTCTCTTTCATTTTCAGGATAATTATAAGTTTGTGGGTCTATTAAATCACAATCATTTTCATTAATCTTACTTATATGTATAAAACTTTTAATAGTTCCAGTATTTATTTCAGTTATGCAATATGTCGTTATCATGCCTTTAAATATTATTACCTTGACCTTCAATCTATTTGTGTTTATATTTATCAAATCTAATACTCTAGGTTGTGTAACGCTAGTCTGTCGTGACATTATTGGTTCTCTTGTAATACTCAATCTAAATCCTTCTATTTTTGGTATTAATCTTTTTGATGATGTAATGGTTCTGGTATTAAAATCCACATATATTACTTCTGGTATAGTTATTTTGGAGTTTTATTTATGTTCTATCTGTTCTAATATTTCTCGGTACATTCTTGGTACTAATATATTCATTTCATGTTGTTTCTTTACATGGTGGTTTCCGGTTAGGGCATATATCATTTTTGTTTCAATACTTATGACTTTACTTCCCGGTGGCATTGTTATTCCATCTAGTTTATAATATAGTGTTAAGTCTAAGTCCTTGTGTTCATCTTTTAATGATATACTAACGTCTGGTTGTACCGTAAATTTTAGTTTTTGATATATGAAATTCTTTTATTACTGATATTAAAGCATCTTGTAAATTTTCTAGTATCCTATCATCTAATATGTATATTTGTGTAGGTGCATCTATGTTTTTCTGAAAGTATGCTTTTATAGTAAATTCTACTCCTCCAAAGTATATGTTTCTATATTTTCTAGCTTCTCTAGTAGATAGTTTTGCTAACTCTCTTTTTATTACTTCATCTGTTATCAAGTTTATTTTTGTCCTTCCATTTACACTCATTGTATCTATTATATTTTCATGTTTGTGTGCTATATATCTTATTTCTTTGTTTCTTTCAAACCATTTTGTTTTAAATATTTTCTTAATGGATAATTCCTCTTTTTCATCTTGTATTTTCTGATATGTTTCTGGTTTAAAGCTTAATGTTTGTGTTGATACTTCTTCATATCTATTCATCTGATAATATGTTTCTTTAGAGTCTTCTACTATTTATTTTCCGTTATCCATATTTTAATAGGTTGATGTACATATATTGTTCTTCTATAATATCGTTTAGATCTTTTAATTCATTGTATTTTCTAATTATTTCTCTTAATTTTTCCTCCAGCAGTTTCAAATTTTCTTCTTCCTTTTGTCTCAACTTTTCTCCTTTTAATGCTATTCTATTCCTTAAAGCTTTAATAGTTTCTTCCTGTTCATATATTTGTTTAGAATTTTCTTGTAAACGTTGATCTTTTTCTTATACAAATCTTTGTTTAAAAACTCTCTATACAAATCTTTGTTTAAAAACTCTCTATACAAATCTTTGTTTAAAAACTCTCTATACAAATCTTTGTTTAAAAACTCTCTATACAAATCTTTGTTTAAAAACTCTCTATACAAATCTTTGTTTAAAAACACTCTATGTCAAGCTAAACCCCTCCTTAGTCTATACTCTATATCAATGCGAATATCATAATACCAGAGATAGAATACTTTGAAAGATTATAATTAGAACCATATTAATCTTTAAACCTACACCTTGTTAAGAATTTTAGAAGATAGTCTGTTGAGAACTCCCAGACACCTAGACTAATTATCCCGCAATTTTGGTGGAAAAAGAAGGGAAGCAGAGCCAAGGGTGGGTTAAGATCTCCGGTGATCTGAAATTCTGATTAAGAGGTTTGATTTCTAGACTATGTGTTTTTAATTATGATTTTGATAAGTGTTAAACTCTGTAATTATGATGTTCATATTGATTTTTACTTCTCCTCCACGCATCAATTGGTACTAATTCTGGTGGTAGTTAGGGTTATTTATTCTCTTTTCCCATCAATTTCTCATATCTACCCATATTTTATCAAATCTATCACATTATTGTTCTAATTGTTTTATCTTTTCTTCTAATTTTATTTCTTTTGCCTTGTATTTTAAGTATTTTAGTTGGAAAAATATCTCTTCTGATAAAGTTGTCCTTATTACCTTTAATTTTTGTTTTTTCGCTATTATTTCTCTTTGTATATTCATACTTTATTTACGAATCTTGTTTTTCCTTGATCATTTATTTCAATTCTGTTATTATTTATCTTATAATTTATCATGGTTAAAAAGTCACATCCTAAAATTAGTTCATTGAAACTGTCATAATTTGTGGATATGGAGGAGGAACATGGAAACCAAATTAGAAAAATTATCATATTAATGATAAAAAAATATTAGCAGTAAAATTTGGAATAAAGAGATTTCATTACCACTTATTACTAGTAAAATTTGTTGTTAGAACTGACAACACACATGTAAGATCTTTTATTACAAACAAGATAGATCCTTTACCAGAATTGAATACAAGGAGAAAATGGCAATCATTTTTGTTGTTGTTATGACTTTATTGTTAAGAATATATCTGGAACTAAAAATGTTTTACCTGATTTTCTTAGCAGATTTAACAATGTCAATCAACAGTGATAACCTTGAAGAGTATAATATCAATGCCATGGATTCCATTATACAAACCAATGAAATCCCAATATCCAGATTTCAAGAAAACACCAATATTATAAACCAACTCAGGGAAGCCATACAAGACTTGATAACCCTGAAAACTTCACAAAATGAAACCCAATCCAAATTACCTATCACTACACCTGAAAGTCCAAAAAACCTTACTACCAAGACTTTGGCACCATTTGTATCAAAACTAGCAACTATACCATCTTCAATACCATTCACTTCATCAACAGTATCAATGGCCGACAAACTGAAATATACACCTGAATATATCAATGCTTATGAAAAGATCAATAAATTTTATGATTATAAGACTAATCCTCATATTTACGCAATGCTAAACTGAGCAAGTATCCCAGATTCTTGTGCAGTGAACAAGCTAACCCGAAAATAGTATCAAAATTATTCACTTACAATTTTATTGATAAACTAATAGTGGATGAGACCATGTACAACATTGCCAGATTACCAAGTATTATTGTAGAATCTACAAAACTTATGATGGAATCATTCGGAAAAGGAGTATATGGATTACAGATATTTGACGCATCAACGGACCTATCAGCAGAGATGATGAAAATCTGAACATGGAAATACCGTGCACTCTAGAGAAATTCCAAAATCCACTTTTACAATCAAACTTGCTAAACCATTTTTTATTTCCTAATATGTTAATAAGGTTTCTTTTATATGGTAAAAAATATCCATCAAATATTATCTTTTTATTTAGTTCTCTATTATCAATTACCATTCTGGTTTTTCCTTTTTTTTGTTCACTAAGTTTCCTTACTAAAAAGGCTGGGCTACTATGTGGGCTTTTACTCTCTTGTATCATTTTTAATTCTAATAATTCATTTAATTGGGTTTCAAATTCTTTTTGATATGTTGGACAATATCTAATAGGTTTGGATCTAATTATATCATTTTCATTCATTAGCTTGATCTCTGCATATATTTTTTCTTTTTCCCATAGTTGAATTGGATTTTCTCCAAAGTTCATTTTTAGTATATTAAGATATTTTTCTTTTAATAGTTGTAGGTTATTATTCCTATCGGTTTTTATAGAACATAATCTTAATGTATGTATCGGTAATATTCTTTTCAATACTATCCATTTATTGCAAGGTGTTTGTAAGCTAAAAGTATTGATAACTATAACATGTGTCTTAAAGTAATCTAGGAAGTTGTTTCCTAATAATACATGTTGTTTCATATTATCTAATTGATATATTATTGGTAATCTGAATATTGTTTTTCCTAATACAATTCTCATGTTTTCTGCTACCACATCTAATTTTTTTGATTGTTCATTAAATCCGGATACTCTTGCTCTATGTGATCTGGTTCTCTTCCACCTATGTGATTCTAATACATCTTTTCTAGCTAAGCATAAATCTGATCCGCTATCAATAAAGATTTTTTTTTATCATTTTATTAGGCTTATATTCTATATGGGCTTCTATATAGATTGCTACCATTTTATTAGGTATTAAGATTTTATCCAACACTCATTTCTCTTAATCTTTGTTGGACGTTTTCATCTTGTTCTAATTCTCTTACCTCTTGGCGAACGTTTTCATCTTCCATTATTTCTTCTATATTCCTTCTTATTCTAATAAGTTGCCAATTTATCTCGCTTATTCTTTCTCTTATTCTACTAAGGTTTTTAGTAACCTTGTTATATCTATCATTATAATATTTATTTCCTATTTCACTTGTAGTTGTAGTTGTAACAAGCTTATAGCGAACATGTTGTTCACATTGTATCTAATAATTTCTTTCTTCTAATAATTTTCTTTTTTCTTTTTCTTGTATGTTCATTTTACTCAGAACTACTTTCACTATCTGAGTGTTGGTTAATAAAGTTAATATTTTTTAATTTCTATTCACTTTCTTCATCAGTTTGACTGACATAAAAGTCTTCATATTCATACCATTTATCATTATCTTCTCTGATCTGTTATAAACTCATTATAATTTGTGTCGTATTTATATATTTTACTCCTTTTTTCTTTAGCTTTGGGCATTTATTATCATAATGTCCTTTTTCATTACAATTCCAACATTTACATTCTTTAACTTTTTCTGCTTCTACGGGTTTCTTGTATTTTCTTTTTCTAAATTTTCTCTTGTATCTAAATTTCTTTCTGGTTTTAGGGGTATTTTTATATCTTTTTAAATCTTTTTTTTCTATAAGTTTTGTTATTATAATTTGGTTTGTTATTATAATTTTTATAATTGTTACTTCTCCTATATTTCTTTGTTTGATATCTTTTATTGCTTTTCTTTGCTTTTATCATCACATCCAAATACTAATCTTGTTTCTGTGAATCCACATATTTCTCTTAATCCTATTTTCTTATCCTTCTTAATCTTTTGTTGCATTCTAAATTCTTCGCATTTTCGCATTAAGTATGCTCTTAGTACTCTTATTCTTTCTCCTAATGTGTTTTCTTTTGGTTCTAATTGTAAGACTTTGAAAGTATTTTCCTCAATGTATTCATCCTTAAAGGGAACAATATATACACAATATACATGTAATTAGGAAGAGTCAATCATGCCTAATCTTCCTAATCAATCCCTAATAATCTTCTACCTAATTAACATAATGTTTCTAATTAACATTTTACTACCTACCATATAAAAATGATACTACATTAATACATAATAATATTATGATTTATATAATATTCTAACACTCCCCCGCAGTCGAAGCTGGAGGGCGGTGAATGCTGAGACTGTCCCTAAAATCTTCAAATAATATCAGCGGAAGTCCTTTTGTGAAGATATATGCGATTTGATGACGCGTTGGGACATGTAGCACCCGCACTTGTCCGCGAGCCACCTTCTCGCGTACAAAATGAATATCTAACTCAATATGTTTAGTACGTTGATGGTGGATGGGATTCCCTGAGAGATAGATTGCACTAACATTATCACAGTATACTATTGTTGCAGTCGGAATAGGGCAATGAAGTTTAAGTAACAGGCTCTGAATCCAACATGAGTCAAATACAACATTGGCCACATCACGATATTCTGCTTCAGCACTGGAGCGTGATATCGTGGCCTGAATTTTTGAGGACCATGAGATTAAATTGTCACCAAGGAAGACGCAATACCCGGAGGTGGATCATCCTGTATCCGGACATCCTGCCCAATCTGCATCAGTGTAAGTAACAAGTTTTGAAATAGAGGATGGGTATAGATGTAATCCATACTCCAGAGTGCCCTGAATATATCGCACAATGCATTTTAGAGCATGCATATGTTCCTCCATTGGATTATGCATGAACAGACACACTTTTTGCACTGCATAGGTAATATCTGACCTGGTGAATGTGAGATACTGTAAAGCTCCTGCTATGCTGCGGTATAATATCGGATCATCAAAAGGTTTTCTAGAGATAACACTCAATTTTGTCTTTGTGTTGACCAGAGTTGCCGAAGGTTTGCAGAAAGGCATTCCAGCACGTTCCACGATTTCTGATGCATACTTCTTCTGGGAGATAAATAATCTACATGTATGTCGTGTCACAACGATTCCTAGAAAGTAGTATAGTGGGCTAAGATCTTTCATAGCAAATTCATAACTAAGCTGTGAAATGATATTCTTGCGAAGAGAGTCTGAAGATGCTGTTAGAATAATATCATCCACATATAGAAGAAGATAAATAGTATGATTACCCTGACGATAAATAAATAGGGAATTATCTGAATGGCTGTGCGAAAAACCCATGTGTGACACAAAATCTTCAAACCGCTTATACCAAGCCCTGAGGGCCTACTTGAGGCCATATAATTATTTGTTGAGCAAACACACATGGTTGGGATATTTAGGATCTCTGTATCCCAATGGTTGGTGCACGTATACAGTTTCATTGAGGTCCATGTAGGAAGGAATTTTTGACATCCAATTGATGAAGTGGCCATCCTTTTGAGAGAGACAGGCTGAGAACTGTTCTGATAGTTGATGGTTTGACCACTGGACTGAATGTCTCCCCGCAATCTACACCAACCTGTTGTGTCTTCCCATCACCTACAAGACGGGCTTTATGCCGCTCAAAAGTTCCATCAGATTTTCTTTATGGCTGAAAATCCACATAGATCGAATTATATTAGCATTAGATGGATGAGGTACTAAATCCCATTTCCTATTTGTAATTAGAGCATGATATTCATCATCCATGGCCATTTTCCAATTCGGGTCTTTTAGAGCAGATACTGGATTACGAGGCAAAGGTGATTTCGAGACCTGGGTGTGAAGACTCTATTTGGTATTGGGTTTGACAATTCCATGTTGACTACGGGTGATCGGATGATTTTTTGGGCCAGTGGACTGGACGCCACTGACCGAGGAGTGGGAAACCGAGGGTCCAGTGGGCTGTATTGCTTGTGCTGGAATTGGGCCCGTAGTGGTGGACTGGCCCAAACCGCTGGACCTGGAAGATTGTATGGCAGTGGGACTAGGCCTCGAAACTAAAGGCCCAAGCTGCTTCATTGAAATGTCAGTCAGTTGAGCCATCGATCATTGGCCCAATGGGCCTAAATTACGGTTTTCAACACTTGCAATAGTTACCGAGCTGTGAAAAAAATATGTTAGATACGAAAGTTTATCATCATCCAAAAAATCATAGGTATGAGTCCCGGTGGCATGTATCTTAGCAAATGGAAAAATTGTTTTATCAAAGATTACATGATGACTTATAAATATTCTTTTAGAAGAAATGTCGTAACATTGGTAACCGCGATGATGAGTAGGATATCCCAAGAAAACACATGGGGTAGACCGGGCTTGGAGTTTTGTGATTGTGGTGGATGGAAAGAGGGGGTAGCAAAGACAACCAAACACTCTTAAGTGATGATATGAGGGCTCTCGTAAATAAAGAATTTTTAGAGGAGCTTGGTATGATAGGTTTTTATGAGGAAGGACATTCAACAGGTAAGTGGCCATTTGGAGTGCATGCTGCCAAAATACAGGGGGAAGTGAAGCATGAGAAAGAGATGTTCTAACAATATTGTTTATGGTTCTAATTTTACGTTCCGCCTTCCCATTTTGTGATGAAGTATGAGGACAAGACAGACGAAACTGAAGACCATTTGTTTTGAAAAAATCCCAAAATTGTTTATTGTCAAACTCCCCCCCATTGTGACATTGAATATTTTTGATATCACGTTCAAATTGAGTTCGTATGAATGCTCTAAAAGTGAGAAAAGTGGAAAACACTTGTGATTTTTTTGACAAAGGGAATGTCCACAAATAATTAGAGTAGTCATCAAGTATAAGCAAATAATATCTATGACCAGAAGAACTCAAAACGGGTGATGTCCAAATATCACAATGTAAAATATCAAATGGCAAAACGGTGCATGAAGTAGAGGAAATAAATGGCAACTTAACATGTTTACCAAGTGTGCAAGAATGACACTTATTTGGAGTCAATTTTTGGGTACAAGAAATAAAATTATTTTGTTTAAGAGAAGCCAAAACAGCCTCTCCCGGATGTCCCAAACGTTGATGCCATAAAGATGGTGCCAAGGCTGAAAAAACATAAGGAAACTTGGATTGTTGTGTTGACAAATTTATTGGATAGAGCTCCCCTTTGCTATCACATCTCATGAGAAGCTTCCCCATCTGAAAATCATGCACGGAAAATCCAAAGGGGTCAAAACGGACAGATACCCAATTTCAGTTGTAAACTTTCTAACAGAAACCAAGTTTTTGATTAATTTGGGAGCATGAAGGACATTCTTTAATATTAGGGGTGGGTTTGGTGGTGACTATTTGCTAGAACCATAACCTTTTATTGAAATTGAATGGCCATTTCCAAAAATTATTCCATTATCATTGCTCAATTAAAATAGGATGAGATATTACCTTGGGGGGACGTCATATGGACGTCGCTCTGGAGTCCATATACCAATTTGAATCCGGTGGATTAAGTCCAAGAGTGTGTATGGCGGACTCAATTTCCGTGGGGTGGTCCCCTATTGAATGGGCCTCATGCCATTGGGTCGGCTGAGGCCCACTGCCACTGCCTGTGTTAACAGACCCAGTGAAATGGGCCTGTTGGGCCTGTTGCTGCTGCTGCTGCCAAATTGGTGGATAATAGCCACTGTTTTGCTAACGCTGGCCAGTGGGCCTTTGGGGCTGCCTGGCCCAATTTCCTGTTGGTGCTGGGCTGGGTGGTATAACCCAAGGCCAATGCCAGCCATTGGGCTGTTGCCACTGTCTGCCACCCCTGTCCACCACCGGAGTTGGTGTTGCTCCCATTATCGCCGCCAAATGAATTTCGGTGGCCTCCACCTTTGTGATTTCCGCGATTTCCACCCTTATTTTTATTGTTATGACGTCCTTTTTGTCCCTTATTTTGTTGAGAAGGGTAAAAAAAATTACCATCATTTGAAGGAGTGGCAATCATAGTGGAATTTTAAGTAGTTGAGGCCTTTTTCACCAAGCCTGACTCTTCAAGTACAAGCATGGACCTTGCTTGATAAAATTGTGGTACAGGATTACTTTGACGGATTAGAGTTCCCACGCCTCTATACGCGTCAGTGAGACCGGTGACCAATTGCAAGACTAACCGGTTATTAGTAACCGGTGAACCAACGTTTCTTAATTGATCGACCAACACTTTGAGTCGTTGACAATATGTAGAAACATTAGGGAAATCCGCCATGTCAATGGTTTAGAACTCCTGTTCCAATGTAACAGCGCGAGAGTTTTGGTTATCTTGAAAAATATCTTGCAAGCTTTCCCACGCCGCCATGGCTGTGGAATCCGGTTCCATTATCGTATGCAACAAGTCAGTGGAGATTGTTGCATAAATCCAACCAAGGACTGTGGCATCAAGTGTATCCCACAATTTCGTGTTTGCATCATTTGTTATGTCTTTCCCTTTATCATCTTTTGGAGGAATTATAAAATGAAGAACTTTGTGAGCATGACAACATATTTTGAATAATTCTGTCCAAGTCGCATAATGAATGGTTTCCATTTCTAGTTTGATGGAAACACGTGTTTTGATGTTTGAGACAGCAAGGGCAGGGGGAAAGGATGATTTGGTTTCAGACATAATTGGTTGTGATGAAGGATAATCAATAATGGAGTAAAAAAATGAAGAAATTTTCGGCCACTAGGGTTCTATGGAGGAAGATGACCGAAAAATTGGAAGAAAATAAACTAATTTTGGATATTTTCTTAAGCTCTTGATACCATGTAAGACTTTGAAAGTATTTTCCTGAATGTATTCATCCTTAAAGGGAACAATATATACACAATATACATATAATTAGGAAGAGTCAATCATGCCTAATCTTCCTAATCAATTCCTAATAATCTTCTACCTAATTAACATAATATTTCTAATTAATATTTTACTACCTACCATATATAAAATGATACTACATTAATACATAATAATATTATGATTTACATAATATTATAACACTAATTGGGTATATTCTTTTGATACTTCAGTGTTATAAGGTGTTGGTAAGTGGTCATAATAAAGTTGTTGATATATCAGACCTTCTTCTGGTAAGAATCTTGCTTCATAAAAGAACTTACTAAAACTAATTGTATATTCTGGTAATTTATTAAGCTTACAACATTTCATATTATTCAAATTCATTATTATTTCAAATTTTCTTTCTGCAAGTACGTTTTCTCTAGCTACTAGCCATCTTTCTCCTAAAAATTCTCTTTTTAGTATAATATCAAATATTATTAACATAGATTTCTAATCTGTTGCATGACTAAGTACTTCCCCTCTTAGTTGGTATGCTATAGATTCTATCCAATATGCTACTTTTCCAATTAATGTTTTAGATATCAATTCATACATGTATTCTAAGTTTTCTGTTTGTGTAGAGTTCATTAGTGCTATATACATTCCAAGATTCCAATCAGTTATCCTTCTTCCTATTTCTTGTTCATCATAAACATTATCTAGGTCTAGAAAATATCCATTGTAGTTTACTCCTTGTGCCATTGATCCTACAAATTCTTTAAATTCGGCTTGTTGTCCTACTGGTACGTGGTTTGGTAATCTAGTCAGTTTCCTTGCTATTATTTCTAAATTAGGGTCTACTAATTCTTCTTTAGGATAATCATTTGCATCTTCATTTATTGCATCATCTGTTTCTATTTCTGTTTCTGTAGGTCTGTTAAATTCATCTTCTATATCACTGTCAGGTTCTTCTTCTATGATTGCATTTACTCTTTTCATTTTTTGTAAAGATTCTATTATTTGGTTGTTTTCTTTAACTATTTTTGAGCTTTCTTCATTCTCTACCTCTTCTATAAATTCTACTACTTGTATTTCTTGGTTAGTCGGTTTATCGTTGTTATCTTTGTCTGAGTCACTATCAGTTTTTTCGTTACTACTAGTTGTACTTTCATCACTTGTTTCAGTAGTTTTTTCTTACTTTCTTTTTTCCTTTTAACTTTCTTATTTGTTCTCTAAGGATCTGCATTTCCTCTTTTTATTCTTCTAATTCTTGTTTTACCTCATTTAATTCTTCTTTTAATTCTGCTTTGGTTTCATCTAAATCTTCTTTTGTTTGTTTTAATTCTACTTTGGTTTCCTTTAATATTTTCTTCGTATCCTTAAATTTGTGTTTATATTTTTTATATTTATCATACCATTCTTCGTTGTTATGTGATCTCAAATTTGTATTATCTGTTTTTAACTCAGATATTTGTTGTTCGTGTTTATCTAGTTTTATGTTTAATTATTCATAGGTTGTTTTTTCTGTGTCCTTTAAGTAAATGTTTTCTTCTTTTGAATTTTTATCTTCTTTTGGTGTTCTTGTCCTTATGGGTTCATATTTGTATCTTTCTTTTTCTATTATTTTTCCCATTATTTTTTAAAAACGTAAGTACACTTGGTACACTAGGTTAGTGTTTTTCAATTAAAATTGTCCTTTTTTATTTAATATCGCAAGACTATCCAATGTGTTTTCTACTTCTTTGGATAATTTTGGTTTTATTTTACAAATGTCCATCATTATAGGGTTTTTACTTCTCCTCCACGCATCAATTGGTATTAATTCATGTTGTTGTGTTGTAGTACTAATTATTGTATTTTCTTTACTTGTACTTGGTTCACTATCTAATGTTACTTGTTTACCTTTGTTTTTCTCTTCTATTATCATATTAAGTTTTTCTAAGATTATCTTAAATGTTGGTATTTCAGATATATTCCATAGGTTAGTCAATTCTTCTCTTATTACCTGTTGTATTCCATAGGTTAAGTACGCTCTTAGTACTCTTATTCTTTCTCCTAATGTGTTTTCTTTAGGTTCTAATTGGGTATATTCTTTTGATACTTCAGTGTTATAAGGTGTTGGTAAGTTGTCATAATAAAGTTGTTGATATATCAGACCTTCTTCTGGTAAGAATCTTGCTTCATAAAAGAACTTACTAAAACTAATTGTATATTCTGGTAATTTATTAAGCTTACAACATTTCATATTATTCAAATTCATTACTATTTCAATTTTTCTTTCTGCAAGTATGTTTTCTCTAGCTACTAGTCATCTTTCTCCTAAAAATTCTCTTTTTAGTATAATATCAAATATTATTAACATAGATTTCCAATCTGTTGCATGGCTAAGTACTTCTCCTCTTAGTTGGTATGCTATAGATTCTATCCAATATGATATTTTTCCAATTAATGTTTCAGATATCAATTCATACATGTATTCTAATGTTTCTGTTTGTGTAGAGTTCATTAGTGCTATATACATTCCAAGATTCCAATCAGTTATCCTTCTTCCTATTTCTTGTTCATCATAAACATTATCTAGGTCTAGAAAATATCCATTGTAGTTTACTCCTTGTGCCATTGATCCTACAAATTCTTTAAATTCGGCTTGTTGTCCTACTGGTATGTGGTTTGGTAATCTAGTCTGTTTCCTTGCTATTATTTCTAAATTAGTGTCTACTAATTCTTCTTCAGGATAATCATTTGCATCTTCATTTATTACATCATCAGTTTCTATTTTTGTTTCTGTATGTCTGTTAAATTCATCTTCTATATCACTGTCAGGTTCTTCTTCTATGATTGCATTTACTCTTTTCAATTTTTGTAAAGCTTCTATTATCTGATTGTTTTATCTAACTATTTCTGAGTTTTCTTCGTTCTCTACCTCTTCTATAAATTCTACTGCTTGTATTTCTTGGTTAGTCGGTTTATCGTTGCTATCTTTGTCTGAGTCACTATCAGTTTTTTCGTTACTACTAGTTGTACTTTAATCACTTGTTTCAGTAGTTTTTTCTTACTTTCTTTTTTCCTTTTAACTTTCTTATTTGTTCTCTAAGGATCTGCATTTCCTCTTTTTATTCTTCTAATTCTTGTTTTACCTCATTTAATTCTTCTTTTAATTCTGCTTTGGTTTCATCTAATTCTTCTTTTGTTTGTTACTTGTTTTACCTCATTTATCGTTGATACAATTCTTGTTTTATCTCATTAAGAGAAATATGTGGATTCACAGAAAGAAGATTAGTATTTGGATGTGATGATAAAAGAAAAGAAAGGAAATATAAGAAAAGCAATAAAAGATATCAAACAAAGAAATATAGGAGAAGTAACAATTATAAAAATTATAATAACAAACCGAATTATAATAACAAACCTTATAGAAAAAAAAGATTTAAAAAGATATAAAAATACCCCTAAAATCGGAAAGAAATTTAGATACAAGAGAAAATTTAGAAAAAGAAAATATAAGAAACCCGTAGAAATAGAAAAAGTTAAAGAATGTAAATCCTGGAATTGTAATGAAAAAGGACATTATGCTAATAAATGCCCAAAGCTAAAGAAAAAAGGAGTAAAATATATAAATACGACACAATTTATAATGAGGTTATAACAGATCAGAGAAGATAATGATAAATGGTATGAATATGAAGACTTTTATGTCAGTCAAACTGATGAAGAAAGTGAATAGATATTAAAAAATATTAACTTTATTAACCAACACTCAGATAGTGAAAGTAGTTCTGAGTAAAATGAACATACAAGAAAAGAAAAAATAAAATTATTAGAATAAAGAAATTATTGGATACAATGTGAATAACATGTTCTCTATAAGCTTGTTACAACTACAACTACAAGTAAAACAGGAAATAAATATTATAATGATAGATATAACAAGGTTACTAAAAACCTTAGTAGAATAAGAGAAAGAATAAGCGAGATAAATTGGCAACTTATTAGAATAAGAAGGAATATAGAAGAAATAATGGAAGATGAAAACGTTCGCCAAGAGCTAAGAAAATTAGAACAAGATGAAAACCTCCAACAAAGATTAAGAGAAATGAGTGTCGGATAAAATCATAATACCTAATAAAATGGTAGCAATCTATATAGAAGCCCATATAGAATACAAGCCTAATAAAATGATAAAACAAAAAATCTTTATTGATAGCAGAGCAGATTTATGCTTAGCTAGAAAAGATGTATTAGAATCACATAGGTGGAAGAGAACCAGATCACATAGAGCAAGAGTATCATGATTTAATGAACAATCAAAAGAATTAGATGTGGTAGTAGAAAACATGAGAATTGTATTAGGAAAAACAATATTCAGATTACAAATAATATATCAATTAGATAATCTGAAACAACAGGTATTATTAGGAAATAACTTCCTAGATTACTTTAAGACACATGTTATAGATAGCAATACTTTTAGCTTACAAACTATCACGACCCGACCCGACGGGCCGCGACTAACCGCCCTAATGACGTCATTATACTAACTTGTCACATATAATCCAACTAACAGTTAATGAGTCTGAAATCCGGCAGCATAACGCCGCAATAGCAACATATGTCAGGGTAGGCAAGCCGACAAGGCTGCCTTTACCCCTGAATATACCTGTCTCCTGAGGAGTCACAACTAGCCAACACAATATAACAGACAAGCTGACAAGGCTGCCAACAAATAATATAACAGGCAAGCCGACAAGGCTGCCAACAGATACTAACGTATATACATGGAAACACCCCAACACAGAATACAATAGCATGACTGACCAAAACAGAGTCATAACCCTTACATAAGTACAACCCACCACCGCTTCTGCACTCTATAAGAAGAATAACGACATATGACGGACAGGCCCCGTCGTGCCCTAAATACAAACATAAGTCTAAAAGAGGTTCGGTACCAAAATGACAAAGCCCTGGATCAAAGGAGCTTTCCAACTCACGAGTAGGAACCTAGGCCTGAGGTTCACCAAACTGAAAACATGTACCTGCGGGCATGAAACGCAGCTCCCCCCCCCCCCCCGAGGAAAGAGGGGTCAGTACGAAATAATGTACTGAGTATGTAAAACATGAAGCTGTAAAAGAGATCATAAGTAGCCAACAAAAACAGAAGATCAGTATAAAAATAAGGATCCAAATCCAACTGTGCCATAAACCATAAAAGTCAGTTGTGCCTTATAAAAATGAGAGTCAAGGCAAGAAAACATGAATGCCTGTCCATATACATATATATACCTGTGACGTAACCTGACCCACTAATGCGGGACTCGGTGGAATCATATCATAACCCGGCCCATGCTGGGACTCGGTAAAGTCATATCTCATCTATGGATCCATCCTACGTAACCCGGCCCTCTAGTGAGGGTCTCGGGGAACAATGCAAGGCTGTGCACGAATCATAACCCGGCCCGGGACTCGGTGAGGTGAAGTAATAACACTTAGCACGAGTAGATTTCATGAGTAACCATATGTAAGTAAAAATTATCATTTGACTCTCAATCAAATCATTGTAATAAAGTCATAATAACTCTTTGCTGAAAAATCATAGGCACTTCTCATAACAATCCTTTTTAGGAATTAAACTGTATAAGAATTAAGTACGTCCGCCGTACTTTCATTAAATCATGCCAAAAAGAAAGAAGTAAGGGTTTCACATACCTCTTAGACGAACTAATCAACCCAATATTAGAGTATGCCTCATTTTAGAACTTCAACCTTGTTGTCGAATTTATCTAAGTTCCACAGGTCCTTGTAAGCTCTATGAATGATTATCTACATCATACGGACGAATTTCATCACAATCGAATCAACACATTAAAAACAGATTCTTAGGGACATTCTAACGAACACCTTGAACGCGTAGAACCTATATTCCTTCTATATCGAAATCTATGGAAGTAGTGAAACATCCAACTCTCTTAATCCTCCTTCTTATACTACTACAATCTCCAAAACAGTACCACAATTTCACATGCAATCCCAGTAACTCCCAATTACAGCAGTCCTAACGATACCCAACCCAAATTCGCATTCTCGACAATCGTCTTTAGAACTAATAGCAAGAATGACTTCTGAAAATTGTACAAACTATTAAGAACAAGGAAGGCTACCTCATTAAACACATCGACGAGAATCGTTGGGAAACCCTTTTGCCCGACACAACTTCCGACAACCAGAAACAGACCCCGACATCGATTCGCGCCAGAATCCTTTCGCATTCAAGGTTTCTTGTTTAGCTTCTGAGTTTCTAAGCTCGTTCTTGGCTTCGATTCTACTGGAATCAAAGCCTAGAACACCAAGAATTCTCCCTCGTTTTGGTTATATGGAAGCTCCCGAAAATCCCCAATTTTTGGTAAAAATTTCAGAAAACCCATCAACCGAGACTTCCTCTATCCGCTAGAAATGTGACCATTAATTCCTCACAGATTCTTGATGAAGATGAAGGTTGAAGAGATGGAAGTGAAGAAATGGAGAGAAAAAAAAATGGAGAAGGAGCCCTTATGGGCGCTGATATCGTCGACCGGTTTGGGGCTTAGCCACCCCCAAATCGTATATAAAATCACACTTACCAACTCCCACTATAAATTGTCCCCTCCCTAATTAATTAATCCCACAATTAATTAATTATACACACAAATAAATTTCCGGTCTCCAATTATTTAAATTCCGACGATTACTAAAATCCTCTTATGTCAATATCATAATTCATGTAATAAAAATACCAGTCTATACTCTCTTCGGGGACACACAATTATTATTCAACTCCGTCGTCACTCTTACTAAATCCCAAAATTATTTTGGGATCACGCCCTTTTATATACTAATCCTCTTATTAATATACACAAGTACAACAAAATTTTTCCCGGGTCCGGGTCTACTCACCTACGTTGTGAGTTCAACCACTACCCGAAAATACGGGGCGTTACATCCTCCCCCCCCTTAGAAACATTCATTCTCGAATGTCGGTACGACATTTCTAACCTTTGACACCATACAAAAAGAATACCCAAATTTGTCATTCCAATTCATAAATAAAAAAAAGATAAACACTCATGGATTAATTTAGACTATCTTTTAAACTGTGAGGAGATACATATCAATTTATGACTACTTCTAAAGAATAGACTCAAGTTTCGTATGCAAACCAAGATAAACACATGGTGACTACATTCCTTAAATTCAAACAATAGGTAAAGGAGGTAGAAGATCCTAATATCTAATTTTAGAGTTCTATACGCAACATAGTTATTTATAATAGCTCACACATCAATACAATTAGCCATGTAACTATTTTTATACTATTGCAGTTGATTCTTTTATTGCACTGGTCTTGGGCTAGAGTGCAGCAACACAACTGCTGATTTTTCGCTCTGCCTCTGCCCAGAATTTTGCAGCAACAACTGCTTCAAAATTAGGGCAGCAACATGTGTTTATGCAGGGCACAACTTCTACCAAACTGAAGCAGTGATTACTGAGTAATAACAAAGAAACAAAGAGCCAATTAGCGACCAAATAGCGGTCAAATGGTAGCCAACCAACAAAGACTCAACAACAGTCAAAATATCACCAGAACAACGGCTAAATAACAAAGAAATCGAGCTCAAATAACGACCAAAATATCACCACAACAAAGGCTAAATAACAGCAGAACTGAGCTCAAATAATACCAAAATATCAGCCACAACAAAGCTAAATAATGCAGAAACAGAGCTCAACAATAGTCAAAATATCAGCCACAACAAAGACTAAATAACAGCAGAATCGAGCTCAAATAGCAGCCAAAATATCAGCCACAACAAAGCTAAATAACGGCAGAATCGAGCTCAAATAACAACCAAAATATCAGCCACAACAGCAGCTAAATAACAGCAGAAACTGAGCTCAAATAACAACCAAAATATCAGCCAGAACAGCAGCTAAATAACAAAAGAAACTGAGCTCAAATAACAGCCAAAATATCAGCCACAATAGCAGCTAAATAACAGCAGAAACTGAGCTCAAATAACAGCCAAAATATCAGCCACAACAGCAGCTAAATAACAGCAGAAACTGAGCTCAAATAACAGTCAAACATCAGCCAAATAGCAGCTAAATAATCAGCAGGAACAGAGCTCAAATAACAGTCAAACATCAGCCAAACAACAGCTAAACATGGTAGATAACTGCATCAGAAAATAACCATTATGCAACTAATGGAACACAACCCCCCCTCACCAGCAGTAACCAGTCCCCTTTTGGAACAACAACCACAGCCTTAAAGCATAACCAAACAGTCCTAACAGCAACTATAAATGAGGCAGAATATGCAGCAATGACTTGCACTAAAGCACAGTAGATCAATAACTTTTTCAGCAAAACAGAACAGTCCTATATGGCTATATGTGTAGCAAAAATAACAACCACACATAACCACAAGTTACCTCAAAAGCCCAACAGCCCTTCCCAATTTTTCAGCAGTCCAGGGCATCAGGACCACATGTAGCAGCAATCAGTAAACAAGCAGCAACTATGACTCAGAATCCAGTATTTTAAGAGTCACACAAGTCTTAACAAGGAATGTAGGTAACTAGGAGAGCACAACATGCTTGAAAACAGGACATTTGATACTGAAAAAGAGCAGCAATATCTATCACAAATGAGGCAACAACATATGTTTAAAGGGCCACAGGGACAGTAGTAGCAGCAATAAAACAGCAACTAATCAGCAGCAACAAGACTAGTCCAATCATGCTAGGCCTTTCCTAAACAAGCTGGTCCTTAGGCAACATAAAAATAAGTAACTAAATGCAATCTACTCTGGTTAGGTATGCAGAAATGGGGCTTGACCATGCTGAGCCTCTATTTCAAGCATAAACAGTCTGCACCTAACCTATGATCACACCATATCCAGGGGCCAAAACAAATACCTTAAGAGGCTGCATACCAACAGTTCACATAAGCAGAATTACAGGGTCCAGAAGAATATTTTTTTTTGAATCACCCCTTTAAAGGCTATCATGCTGAAATTAGCCTAAGTTTATCATTTTAACTTGTTTGGAACACATGTCTACTAGCATAGTGGTTCTAAGCTTTTATTCCTAACTTATACATGCACTTAAACTAGGTGGATTGGTTTACACATTGGCAATGATAACATGGATACATGAATGGGTGCAGAAATACTCTTTTCTAGGTATTCATAACATAACTTCAAAGTTCAGACCACATAAAGTTCAAGTTACAAAAACATAGATACAACAAGTACATACCTAAGAAAACAAATTAGGAACTAAACTTCCCTTTGGACATATCACAACCTCTTGGGTTAGTGTTAAGCTCATAAGGTCCAATAATAAACTAAAATAAGTCCTTTGGTTTAAAAAAAAAATTCCAGTTTATATCACAGTATGTATCCATAGAAGTAACAAGATATTAATAGCACAGACAGGGCATCATGTAGTCATAATTGAAGCTAAACATGTCATTGGAGACCACATTGTAGGCTACATCATTTCAAATTATTGGATACCATATGGAAAAACCAAAAACAATAAGATAACATATCCTCTAAGCTTATACTCAACAAGGGTTACTATTGTAATTATATGAAAAAATGTAATAGAAGCCACACCGGTCTTTTTACTATAACCAATAAGTTATAGGTTACTCCTAACTTTAGGTTAGATTCATATCAAGTCGGAATTGTCTCCAACAACACTAATCACTCCAAAATCAATCCAAACAAGGTTATTATCGCTTAACTTATGCATACAATAGTTTAAAAGTCATTTCATGATCCAACTAAAATTTCACCAGACTATACAACAACATTATCAATCAACATACAAAATCCACATATTCCTTTTGATTAACCAAAGAACATATAACCATTTAGGCTCCTAAACTACCCTTCAGATCACGACAGTACTTAAACAAGACACACATCCATTTCAAAGTCATTAGATGATCCTATCATAATTATAACAACATTCTTATGCTAAATCTTAGTTCCTTTATTATAGGCAGATAAATAAATAAATAAAAACATTAAGCCCTTCAATCATTTCCATACCAAATGTGACCTTTACAACCAACATAGTCATTATGTAAGCATAATTTTTAACTTCAACGACTGGTGTTTAATTAACATAACCTGTGTAGTTGAGTCATGGATTAATCGAACATAGTGTCTAAGAGGTTTAATATACTTCTCAAGCCACTATAGCAACATACCAAAATAATTTGTTCAGTTAACCAAGGGAACAAACCTCATGTTCATGTATTAAGCATACTAAATTGGTACATGTGCTAGTGATGGTTTGACCTAACATACTATGGACACCACAGGACTTAAACAATCCAAGAGGGATTACAATGGACTAAAACTAGTATACCAATTACTTCAAAGTCATTTAAACGGATCATACAAGGTCAAATAACCCTTAAACTTAACAAGACAACCACTTAACACACAAATAATCGTCACACAATACTCTAACAGTGTTTTCATCAACTGAACATGCTAGACATTAATAGAGTAGTCACAAATAGCCACAATATTCACGTATATTACATAATGCTTGGCATAATATATTCAAGGTTTTATAGTTAACTAAATAAGTAAACCGTTTATTGCAGCAACAAGTCATTCCTGGAATTATGTAAATACTCAATTTTCCACTCCCTTAAGCAACTACTGACAACATGTTTAGCATACGAATCTATTCCCTATTTAAGAGATAAAACGTAGACTTGGGTTATTAAAACATTTTGCATTCTACATTATGATACGCAAAGACAATTACGGGGGAAATCTTAATCAAACATAAAAGATATCTTGGCAAGTCTAATTAACTGTTTAGGGGTAGTCCCACTGAGCAAAATTGGCGAAGATAGGTCCTAACACAAGTGATTTATACTCAACCCACATACTATACAGGGACATTAACAGACCACCCTAAGAAGTATGACCAAGACAGAATACATTTATACATAACATAGATAGCATAACTCATAAAAAAGCTGGAACACATCAACTTAAACAGGGTAATATTACAACATGTAGAGGACCATCTACTCCTAAGCCCCATCCACATGTAGGACAACCCTTTAACGACTATCAACTACCTGCTGAACTAATTTCAAGGACTTATCCAGACAACTTGCTCTGGAGACAACAAACCTTATATGTACAACAGTAGCGATTCCAGTTTTTGGCATATCTCATATTCCTTTTCATATAAACATAGGCATACCAATGAGTCATCACAACTAATAGACTTCACATATACCATGTACTTTAACCCAGATCAAACATAAGATATTTTACTCAAGAAGGCCTTGTATATCTAAGGTCTCAACGATTATCTAATATTCTAAGAGTCAAAAATATTCCATGTCCCAAACTTACATTATTTCTTCCCGTATACGAGTAAGATAGTTTCTCATAACCTCGAATTCATATTGCCCTTCTAGCGGCTGTCACTTTCTTTGGAGGCATAGTTGTAACACATTAATACGTCAGAGAGGGAATAACCTAATAACATAGCTATATCGCACGATCTTAGAGTAAGAAGAATAGAAACCAATCCTAAATGTCCGGCAGCCTCCTGCGTATAAGTATGGTGCACAACATACCCATACGCAAGACTCTACTAGACACGGTCTGTAGACATTCCGAGGACTAACTGCTCTGATACCACTTTTGTCACGACCCGACTCGACGGGCCGCGACTAACCGCCCTAATGACGTCATTATACTAACCTGTCACATATAATCTAACTAATAGTTAATGAGTCTAAAATCCGGCAGCATAACGCCGCAATAGCAATATATGCCAGGGTAGGCAAGCCGACAAGGCTGCCTTTACCCCCGAATATACCTGTCTCCTGAGGAGTCACAACTAGCCAACACAATATAATAGATAAGCTGACAAGGCTGCCAACAGATAATATAACAGGCAAGCCGATAAGGCTGCCAACAGATACTAACGTATATACATGGAAACACCCCAACACAGAATACAATAGCATGACTGACCAAAACAGAGTCATAACCCTTACATAAGTACAACCCACCAATGTCTACAAACCTATATAAGAAGAATAACGATATATGACGGAACAGGGCCCCGTCGTGCCCCTAAATACAAACATAAGTCTAAAAGAGGTTCGGTACCAAAATGACAAAGCCCTGGATCAAAGATGCTTTCCAACCTGCTGAGTAGGAACCTAGGCCTGAGGTTAACCAAACTGAAAACATGTACATGCGGGCATGAAACGCAGCCCTCTCGAGGAAAGGGGGGTCAGTACGAAATAATGTACTGAGTATGTAAAACATGAAGCTGTAAAAGAGATCATAAGTAGCAAACGGAAACAGAAGATCAGTATAAAAATAAGGATCCAAATCCAACTGTGCCATAAACCATAAAAGTCAGTTGTGCCTTATAAAAATGAGAGTCAAGGCAAGAAAACATGAATGCATGTCCATATACATATATATACCTGTGACGTAACCCGGCCCACTAATGCGGGACTCGGTGGAATCATATCATAACCCGGCCCATGCTGGGACTCGGTAAAGTCATATCTTATCTATGGATCCATCCTACGTAACCCGGCCCTCTAGTGAGGGTCTCGGTGAACAATGCAAGGTTGTGCACGAATCATAACCCGGCCCGGGGCTCGGTGAGGTAAAGTAATAACACTTAGCACGAGTAGATATCATGAGTAACCATATGTAAGTAAAAATTATCATTTGACTCTCAATCAAATCATTGTAATAAAGTCATAATAACTCTTTGCTGAAAAATCATAGGCACTTCTCATAACAATCCTCTTTAGGAATTAAACTGTATAAGAATTAAGTACGTCCGCCGTACTTTCATTAAATCATGCCAAATAGAAAGAAGTAAGGGTTTCACATACCTCTTAGATGAACTAATCAACCCAATATTAGAGTATGCATCATTTTAGAACTTCAACCTTGTTGTCGAATTTATCTAAGTTCCACGGGTCCTTGTAAGCTCTATGAATGATTATCTACATCATACGGACGAATTTCATCACAATCGAATCAACACATTAAAAACAGATTCTTAGGGACATTCTAACGAATACCTTGAACGCGTAGAACCTATATTCCTTCTATATCGAAATCTATGTAAGTAGTGAAACATCCAACTCTCTTAATCCTCCTTCTTATACTACTACAATCTCCAAAACAGTACCACAATTTCACATGCAATCCCAGTAACTCCCAATTACAGCAGTCCTAACGATACCCAACCCAAATTCGCATTCTCGACAATTGTCTTTAGAACTAATAGCAAGAATGACTTCTGAAAATTGTACAAACTATTAAGAAAAAGGAAGGTTACCTCATTAAACACATCGACGAGAATCATTGGGAAACCCTTTTGCCCGACACAGCTTCCGACAACCAGAAACAGACCCCAACATCGATTCGCGCCAGAATCCTTTCGCATTCAAGGTTTCTTGTTTAGCTTCTGAGTTTCTAAGATCGTTCTTGACTTCGATTCTACTGGAATCAAAGCCCAGAACACCCATAATTCTCCCTCATTTTGGTTATATGAAAGCTCCCGAAAATCCCCAATTTTTGGTTGAAATTTCAGAAAACCCATCAACCGAGACTTCCTCTATCCGCTAGAAATGTGACCATTAATTCCTCACAGATTCTTGATGAAGATGAAGGTTGAAGAGATGGAAGTGAAGAAATGGAGAGAAAAAAAATAGAGAAGGAGCCCTTATGGGCGCTGATATCGTCGACCGGTTTGGGGCTTAGCAACCCCCAAATCGTATATAAAATCACACTTACCAACTCCCACTATAAATTGTCCCCTCCCTAATTAATTAATCCCACAATTAATTAATTATACACACAAATAAATTTCCGGTCTCCAATTATTTAAATTCCGACGATTACTAAAATCCTCTTATGTCAATATCATAATTCCTGTAATAAAAATACCAGTCTATACTCTCTTCGGGGACACACAATTATTATTCAACTCCGTCGTCACTCTTACTAAATCCCAAAATTATTTCGGGATCACGCCCTTTTATATACTAATCCTCATATTAATATACACAAGTACAACGAAATTTTTCCCGGGTCCGGGTCTACTCACCTACGTTATGAGTTCAACCACTACCCGAAAATACGGGGCGTTACACAAACACCTTGTAATAAATGGATAGTATTAAAAAGAATATTACCAATACATACATTAAGATTATGTTCTATAAAAACCGATAGGAATAATAACCTAAAACTATTAAAAGAATAATATCTTAACATACTAAAAACGAACTTTGGAGAAAATCCAATTCAACTATGGGAAAAAGAAAAAATATATGTAGAGATCAAGCTAATGAATGAAAATGATATAATTAGATCCAAACCTATTAGATATAGTCCAACATATCAAAAAAAATTGAAATCCAATTAAAAGAATTACTAGAATTAAAAATGATACAAGAAAATAAAAGCCCACATAGTAGTCCTGCCTTTTTTGTAAGGAAACATAGTGAACAAAAAAGAGGAAAAGCCAGAATGGTAATTGATTATAGAGAACTAAATAAAAAGATAATATTTGATGGATATTTTTAACCATATAAAAAAAACCTTATTAACATATTAGGAAATAAAAAATAGTTTAGTAAGTTTGATTGTAAAAGTGGATTTTGGCAAATAAAACTAACAAAGGAATCAAAATCTTTAACAGCCTTTAGTGCTCCTCAAAGACACTATGAATGGAATGTACTACCCTTTGGATTAAAAAATGCACCACAAATATTCCAAAGAAGAATGGACCAAGTGTTTAGAAAATTAACAGAATTTTGTATAGTATATGTTGACGACATATTAATATTTAGCGATAATCTAGACGATCACATAAAACATCTAGAAGAATTTATAGTAACTATAAAACAACACGGAATACTATTATCTGAAAAGAAATCTAAAATCTTTAAAAATAATATTGAATATTTAGGAAATATTATAGATAATGAAGGATTACAACTGCAAGAACACATAGTAACAAATATAGAGAATTTCAAGGAAAAGCTAGAAAGTAAAAAAGAAGTACAACAGTTCTTAGAAGTAATAAATAATGCTTCAGACCATATAAAGGATTTACCACTCTTAAGAAAACCATTACAAGAATTAACAAAGAAAATCATAACCTTTGAATGGAAACAAGAACATACTAAAGCTATAAAAGACATCAAGGAAAAGGTAAAACCATTACCAAAACACAGAATACCAACAGAAAAAGATCAACTAGAACTTTTTACTGACACTAGTGATATAGGATGGGGAGCAGTCCTCATAGCTTATGATAAAGGAGATATAGATAAAGATAAACCACTAATTTGGAAGAGGAACATGGAAACCAAATGAGAAAAATTATCATATTAATGAGAAAGAATTATTAGCAGTAAAATTTGGAATAAAGAGATTCCATTACCATTTATTACCAGTAAAATTTGTTGTTAGAACTGACAAGACACAGGTAAGAGCTTTTATTACAAACAAGATAGATCCTTTACCATAATTGAATACAAGGAGAAAATGGCAATCATTTTTTGTTGTTATGACTTTATTGTAAAGAATATATCTGGAACTAAAAATGTTTTAGCTGATTTTCGTAAGAGATATAACAATGTCGATCAACAGTGATAACCTTGAAGAGTATATAGTACCAACGCCATGGATTCCATTATACAAACAAATGAAATCCTAATATCCATATTACAAGAAAATACCAATATTATACACCAACTCAGGGAAGCCATACAAGACTTGATAACCCTGAAAACTTTACAAAATGAAACCCTATCCAAGTTACCTAACACTACACCTGAAAGACCAAAAACACCCTACTACCAAGACTTTGACACCATTTGTATCAAAACCGGTAACTATACCATCTTCAATACCATCCTCATTATCAACAGTATCAATGACCGACAAACTGAAATATACACCTGAATATATCAGTGCTTATGAAAAGATCAATAAATTTTATGATTATAAGACTAACCCTCATATTTTACGCAGTGCTAAACTGAGCAAGTATCCCAAATTCTTTTGCAGTGAACAAGGTAACCCGGAAATAGTATCAAAATTATTCACTTACAATTTTATTGATAAACTAATTGTGGATGAGAGCATGTAAAACATTGCCAGATTACCAAGTATTATTGTAGAATCTACAAAACTTATGATGGAATCATTCAGAAAAGGAGTATATGGAATACAAATATTTGATGCATCAACGGACCTAACGGGAAAACCCATTCTGAACATGAAAATACCATGCACTTTAGAGAAATTCCAAGAATGGCTCAGTGCAAAAAGAACATTTGGATTATTAACCTTGAAAACCAACATAGAGGACATGTTACGAGCAAAGAAAACATGTATTATTGGCGACTCAAAAGGAGGAGCAGTGGAAGTTATTATCACCTTGTATTACAACAATGACATTATGACACAAGATACCATGAGACTAACAGAAATGCATGGCATAATTATAAACCTGAAATATAAACATGCAAAAGAAACAATTGACCAATACCAAAAGACAATCGAACAAAATAGAAGGTCTGTAATAAATACTAGACCTACTACTATTACTAAACAATAAAAAAAGGGAATTCTGATCCTTTTGCATAAGGATGTGAGAAATTACTACTTTGATAGGATCATGTAGCTTTGCTACTTGCAGCCCAATTTACTACTCTGGTAGGGAGCATGTAGTTTTACCACTTGCAGCCCAATTTACTACTCCGAAAAGGGAGCCTGTAGTTTTACTACTTGCAACCCAATTTACTACTCTGAAAAGGGAGCTTGTAGTTTTACAACTTGCAGCCCAATTTACTATCATGTATTACTCAGTACTACCATGTATTACAAACCATGAGAAGAAAGACAATGGCAAAAGAATCTGATGGAAATACCAGCAATATTATCAAGAAGAACACCTGGAAAGCAACCGAAGAAAAAGGACAAAAGATGATATTATCAAGAAGGACACCTGGAAAGCAACCGAAGAAAAAGGACAACAAAGACAAAAACTTTGAAAAATATCAGGCAATCATAGCAGACAAACTGTAGCACTTTAGACTTTTGGAACAGTGATTACTATTTACTTTATGACTTTTGAGAAAGCAATTTTGTCATCTTATCAGCTTAGGTTATCTATATAAAGAGCCTCTTGTAACCATATCATTCATTCAAAAAACTCTCTATACAAATCTTTGTTTAAAAACTCTCTATGTCGAGCTAAACCCCTCCTTAGTCTATAATCTAGATCAATGAGAATATCATAATACAAGAGATAGAATACTTTGAAAGATTTTAATTAGAACCATATTAGTCTTTAAACCAACACCTTGATAAGAATTTAAGAAGATAGTCTATTGAGAACTCCCAGGCACCTAGGATAATTATCCCGCAATTTCGGTGGAAGAAGAAGGGAAGCAGAGTCAAGGGTTGGTTGAGATCTTCGGTGATCTGAAATTCTGATTAAGAGGTACGATTTCTAGAATATGTGTTTTTAATTATGGTTTTGATAAGTGTTAAATTCTTTAATTATGATGTTCATATTGGATAAAGGTTATAGACTTTTATTTAGAAAAATGAATTTTGAATTGATACTACCCATTTCCTTACTACATGCTTATTATTTATAAACTTAGATAAAATTTTATTAATATGCCATCTATATTCCTACCTCTTCAGGGTTACTAGATGATGAAAAGATCTGCACATAAATTGTATCAGAGCTTGTAAAAGGAATAAATTTATAAATAATGAAAACACATCCATCGTTTATTAAAGTTAATTTGTTAAATAAATTGTTATGGAAATGTTATGAAATGAAACGTCTTTTAATAAACTTTAGGAAAGAAAATGAGATTATAATGGGTTTTCAAGATGAGATGTTAGCAACAAAACGAAAAAAAGATATAACATATGAAAAAGAAATAGAAAAATATTCTGAAAATGAGATAGAAGAAATTAAAACACACATAGAAGATGTGGTAACAACATATAGAATGATAATAGAGATAAATACAAGAATAAATGAACAAAACATTATGATATTAGATTTAGAAGCAGATATACGAATGGAAATAGAACACTATGGATGAAAAAAGAATAATAGAACAACAAAATAAGTTAGAAGAACTTATAATGATAGAAGATAAACCTCTTACATTATATAGAGATATAAACCAACATATAGTAAGTTGCAGAATAAGTATAGATCTAATAAATGAAAAAGATCAACGTTTACAAGAAAATTCTAAACAAATATATGAACAAGAAGAAACTACTAAAGAATTAAGAAATAGAATAGCATTAAAAGGCGAAAAGTTGAGACAAAAGGAAGAAGAAAATTTGAAACTACTGGAGGAAAAATTAAGAGAAATAATCAGGAAAGACAATGAATTAAAAGATCTAAACGATATTATAGAAGAACAATATAAGTACATCAACCTATTAAAATATGGATAAAGGAAAAGAAATAGTAGAAGACTCTAAAGAAACATATTATCAGATGAATAGATGTGAAGAAGTATAAACACAAACATTAAGCCTTAAACCAGAAACATAACAGAAAATACAAGATGAAAAAGAGGAATTATCCATTAAGAAAATATTTAAAACAAAATGGTTTGAAAGAAAAAAAGAAATAAGATATATAGCACACAAGCATGAAAATATAATAGATACAATGATTGTAAATGGAAGAACAAAAATAAACTTGATAACAAATGAAGTAATAAAAAGAGAATTAGCAAAACTATCTACTAGAGAAGCTAGAAAATATAGAAACATATACTTTGGAGGAGTAGAATTTACTATAAAAGCATACTTTCAGAAAAACATAGATACACCTACACAAATATACATATTAGATGATAGGATACTAGAAAATTTACAAGATGCTTTAATATCAGTAATAAAAGGAAATTTAATATATTAAAAACTAAAATTTACGGTACAACCAGACTTTAGTATATCATTAAAAGATGAACACAAGGACTTAGCCTTAACACTATATTATAAACTAGATGGAATAACAATGCCACCAGGAAGTAAAGTCATAAGTATTGAAACAAAAATGACATATGCCCTAATCGGAAACCACCATGTAAAGAAACAACATGAAATGAATATATTAGTACCAAGAATGTACCGAGAAATATTAGAACAGATAGAACATAAAAGAAAACTCCAAAATAACTATACCAGAAGAAATATATATGGATTTTAATACCAGAACCCTTAAACCATCAAAAAGATTAATACCAAAAATAGAAGGACCTAGATTGAGTATTACAAGAAAACCAATAATGTCACGACAGACTAGCATTACATAACCTAGAATATTAGATTTGATAAATATAAACACAAATAGATTGAAGGTCAAGGTAATAATATTTAAAGGCATGATAACAACATATTGCATAGCTGAAATAAATACTGGAGCTATTAAAAGTTTTATACATATAAATAAGATTAATGAAAATAATTGTGATTTAATAGACCGACAAACTTATAATTATCCTGAAAATGAAAAAGAAATAATAATTACTAAAAGTATTAATTTAAGATTCAAAATCCAAGATTTAGAATATAAGATAAATATAGGAGTAATAGAATATGACAGGTTCAATGAACTACTTTTAGGAAGTGACTTTTTAACCATGATAAATTATAAGATAAATAAAAATTGAATTGAAATAAATGATCAAGGAAAAACAAGATTCGTAAATAAAGTATGAATATACAAAGAGAAATAATAGCGAAAAAACAAAAATTAAAGGTAATAAGGACAGCTTTATCAGAAGAGATATTTTTCCAACTAAAATACTTAAAGTACAAGGCAAAAGAAATAAAATTAGAAGAAAAGATAAAACAATTAGAACAACAATGTGATAGATTTGATAAAATATGGGTAGATATGGGAAATGGATGGAAAAAGATAATAAATAACCCCGACTAATTCTAACGAAAAAATTAATGCGATATGGGAAGAAATAATAGTAAAAGAAAAACTGAAACATACGTTGATAATAATGGATGAAATAAAAGAAAATCAAAACCAAATACAATAGGTAAAAGAGAAGAATTGACTAACCTATGGAATATATCTGAAATACCAACATTTAAGATAATATTAGAAAAACTTAATATGATAATAGAAGAGAAAAACAAAGGTAAACAAGTAACAGGAGATAATGAACCAAGTACAAGTAAAGAAAATACAATAATTAGTACTACTACACAACAACCAGAATTAGTATCAATTGATACGTGGAGGAGAAGTAAAACCCCTATAATGATGGACATTAGTAAAATAAAACCAAAATTATCCAAAGAAGTAGAAAAAACATTGGATAGTCTATCGATATTAAATAAAAAAGGACAATTTTAATGGAAAAACAAGAACCTAGTGTACCAAGTGTACTTACGTTGTTAAAAAACAATGGGGAAAAGATAATAGAAAAAGAAAGATACAAATATGAAACCATAAGGACAAGAACACCAAAAGAAGATAAAAATTCAAAAGAAGAAAACATTTACTTAAAGAACACAGAAAAAACAACCTATGAATATTTAAACCTAAAACTAGATAAACAAGAACAACAAATATCTGAGTTAAAAACAGAGAATACAAATTTGAGATCACATAACAACGAAGAATGGTATGATAAGTATAAAAAATATAAACACAAATTTAAGGATACGAAGAAAATATTAAAGGAAACCAAAGTAGAATTAAAACAAACAAAAGAAGAATTAGATGAAACCAAAGCAGAATTAAAACAAACAAAAGAAGAATTAAATGAGGTAAAACAAGAATTAGAAGAATTAAAAGAGGAAATGCAACTCCTTAGAGAACAAATAAGAAAGTTAAAAGGAAAAAAGAAAGTAAGAAAAAATACTGAAACAAGTGATGAAAGTACAACTAGTAGTAACGAAAAAATTGATAGTGACTCAGACAAAGATAGCAATGATAAACCGACTAACCAAGAAATACAAGTAGTAGAATTTATAGAAGAGGTAGAGAACGAAGAAAACTCAAAAATAGTTAAAGAAAGCAACCAGATTATAGAAGCTTTACAAAAAATGAAAAGAGTAAATGCAATCATAGAAGAAGAACCTGACAATGATATAGAAGATGAATTTAACAGACCTACAGAAACAGAAATAGAAACAGATGATGCAATAAATGAAGATGCAAATGATTATCCTAAAGAAGAATTAGTAGACCCTAATTTAGAAATAATAGCAAGGAAACTAACTAGATTACCAAACCACATACCAGTAGGACAACAAGCCGAATTTAAAGAATTTGTAGGATCAATGGCTCAAGGAGTAAACTACAATGGATATTTTCTAGACCTAGATAATGTTTATGATGAACAAGAAATAGGAAGAAGGATAATTGATTGAAATCTTAGAATGTATATAGCACTAATGAACTCTACACAAACAGAAAAGTTAGAATACATATATGAATTGATATCTAAAAGATTAATTGGAAAAGTAGCATATTGGATAGAATCTATAGCATACCAACTAAGAGGAGAAGTACTTAGCCATGCAACAGATTGAAAATCTATGTTAATAATATTTGATATTATACTAAAAAGAGAATTTTTAGGAGAAAGATGACTAGTAGCTAGAGAAAATGTACTTCCAGAAAGAAAAATTGAAATAGTAATGAATTTGAATAATATGAAATGTTGTAAGATTAATAAATTACCAGAATATACAATTAGTTCTAGTAAGTTCTTTTATGAAGCAAGATTCTTACCAGAAGAAGGTCTGATATATCAACAACTTTATTATGATAACTTACCAACACCTTATAACACTGAAGTATCAAAAGAATATACCCAATTAGAACCAAAAGAAAACACATTAGGAGAAATCATAAGAGTACTAAGAACATACTTAATGTGAAAATGCGAAGAATTTAGAATGCAACAAAATATTAAAGAGGATAAGAAAATAGGATTAAGAGAAATATGTAGATTCACATAAAGAAGATTAGTATTTGGATAATAATAAAAGGAAATATAAGAAATTTATATACAAGAAAGAATAAGAGAAAATATAGATATAAAAATACCCCTCAAACCAAAAAGAAATTTAGATACAAGAGAATATATAGAAAAATAAAATATGTGAAACCAGTAGAAGCAGAAAAAGTTAAAGAATGTAAATGCTGGAATTGTAATGAAAAAGGACATTATGCTAATAAATGACCAAAGCTAAAGAAAAAAGGAGTAAAATATATAAATACGACACAATTTATAATGAGTTTATAATATATCAGATAAGATAATGATAAATGGTATGAATACGAAGACTTTTATGTCAGTCAAACTGATGAAGAAAGTGAATCGGAATTAGAAAATATTAACTTTATTAACCAACACTCAGTTAGTGAAAGTAGTTCTGAGTCAAATGAACATACAAGAAAAAGAAAAAAGAAAATTATTAGAATAAAGAAATTATTGGATACAATGTGAACATCATGTTCGCTATAAGCTTGTTACAACTACAACTACAAGTGAAACATGAAATAAATATTATAATGATAGATATAACAATGTTACTAAAAACCTTAGTAGAATAAGAGAAAAAATAAATGAGATAAATTGGCAACTTATTAGAATAAGAAGAAATATAGAAGAAATAATGGAAGATGAAAATGTTCGCCAAGAGGTAAGAGAATTAGAACAAGATGAAAACCTCCAACAAAGATTAAGAGAAATGAGTGTCGGATAAAATCCTAATACCTAATAAAATGGTAGCAATCTATATAGAAGCCATATAGAATATAAGCCTAATAAAATGATAAAACAAAAAATCTTTATTGATAACGGATCAGATTTATGCTTAGCTAGAAAAGATGTATTAGAATCACATAGGTGGAAGAGAACCATACCACATAGTATCAGCCTTTTCAGTAAGGAAACATAGTGAACAAAAAAGAGGAAAAGCCAAAATGGTAATTGATTATAGAGAACTAAATAAAAAGATAATATTTGATGGATATTTTTTACCATATAAAAAAAACCTTATTAACAGATTAGGAAATAAAAAATGGTTTTGTAAGTTTGATTGTAAAAGTGGATTTTGGCAAATAAAACTAACAAAGGAATCAAAATATTTAACAGTCTTTAGTGCTTCTCAAGGACACTATGAATGGAATGAATGGAATGTACTACCATTTGGATTAAAAAATGCACCACAAATATTCCAAAGAAGAATGGACCAAGTGTTTAGAAAATTAACAGAATTTTGTATAGTATATGTTGACGACATATTAATATTTAGCGATAATCTAGACGATCATATAAAACATCTAGAAGAATTTATAGTAACTATAAAATAACACAGAATACTATTATCTGGAAAAAATATGAATCTTTAAACACAATATTGAATATTTAGGATATATTATAGATAATGAAGGATTACAACGGCAAGAACACATAGTAACAATGATAAAGAATTTCAAAGAAAAGCTAGAAAGTAAAAAAGTACAACAGTTCTTAAGAGTAATAAATTATGCTTCAGACCATATAAAAGATTTACCACTCTTAAGAAAATCATTACAAGAATAAACAAAGAAAAACATAACCTTTGAATGGAAACAAGAACATACTGAAGCTATAAAAGACATCAAGGAAAAGGTAAAAACATTACCAAACACAAAATACCAACAGAAAAATATCAACTAGAACTTTTTATTGACGCTAGTGATATAGGATGGGGAGCAGTCATCATAGCTTATGATAAAAGAGATATAGATAAAGAGAAACCACTAATTTGTGGATATGGAATATACTCCCAGGAGCCTAGGCCATTATCTCGTCAACGGACCTAACGGGAAAACCCATTGTGATATGTCAAATATACAAGACAAGAAAAAATAGTAATATCAGCGGAGATGATGAAAATCTGAACATGAAAATACCGTGCACTTTAGAGAAATTCCAAGAATGGCTCAGTGCAAAAAGAACATTTGGATTACTAACCTTGAAAACCAGAATAGATGACATGTTACGAGCAAAGAAAGCCTGTATTATTGGCGACTCAAAAGGAGGAGCAGTGGAAGATATTATCACCTTGTATTACAACAATGACATTATGACACAAGATACCATGAGACTAACAGAAATACATGACAGAATTGTAAACCTGAAATATAAACATGCAAAAGAAACAATTGACCAATACCAAAAGACAATCGGAAAAAATAAAAGGTATGTAATAAATACTAGACCTACTACTATTACTAATACAATAAAAAAGAAGGGAATTTTGATCCTTTTGCATAAGGATGTGAGAAATTACTACTTTGATAGGGATTGTGTAGCTTTGCTACTTGCAGCCCAATTTACTACTCTGATAGGGAGCCTGTAGTTTTACTACTTGCATCCTAATTTACTACTCTGAAAAGGGAGCCTGTAGTTTTACAACTTTCAGCCCAATTTACTACCATGTATTACAAACTATGACAAGAAAGACAATGGAAAAAGAATCTGATGGAAATACCAACAATATTATCAAGAAGGACACTTGGAAAGCAACCGAAGAAAAAGGACAAAAGATGATATTATCAAGAAGGACACCTGGAAAGCAATCGGAAAAGGACAACAAAGACAAAAACTTTTTAAAATATCAGGCAATCATAGCAGACAAACTGTAGCACTTTAGACTTTTAGAAAAGTGATTACTATTTACTTTATGACTTTTGAGAAAGCAATTTTGTCATCTTATCAGCCGAGGTTATCTATATAAAGATCCTCTTGTAACCATATCATTCATTCAAAAAACTCTATACAAATCTTTGTTTAAAAACTCTCTATGTCGAGCTAAACCCCTCCTTAGTCTATAATCTAGATCAATGAGAATATCAAAATACCAGAGATAGAATACTTTGAAAGATTTTAATTAAAGATTTTAATTAGAACCATATTAGTCTTTAAACCAACACCTTGATAAGAATTTTAGAAGATAGTCTATTGAGAACTCCCAGGTACCTAGGATAATTATCCCGCAATTTCGGTGGAAGAAGAAGGGAAGCAGAGCCAAGGGTGAGTTGAGATCTCAGGTGATCTGAAATTATTATTAAGAGGTATGATTTCTAGACTATGTGTTTTTAATTATGATTTTGATAAGTGTTAAACTCTGTAATTATGATGTTCATATTGGTTAAAGGTTATAGACTTTTATTTTAAAAAATGAATTTTGAATTGATAATACTCGTTTCCTTACTACATGCTTATTATTTGATAAACTTAGATAAAATTTTATTAATATGTCATCTATATTCCTACCCTCTTTAGAGTTACTAGATGATGAAAAGACCCCCACAGAAAAATTCGTCTTTTTGTGCAAAGAAGACGCCTGCAAAGATGCTTGTGGAAGAAAGCAACCGGCCTCAATGTAAAAGCCGTCAGACCCACGAGGAATCAAAGACAAAAGATGACAGCCAATAAACGTTGAATAAATGGCAACAACGACAAACAACTTTAAGAAAAACATGAAATGACAAGAGACAAAGTACTATTTACTTTAAGACTTTTGTAACATAAATACTTTTTGCTTTTAGACTTTTCACCATGCCAAGAATGTAAGGCAACTGAGGTTATCTATAAAAGGAGCTTCTTTGTAACCTTGAAGGACAACTTCTGAATACAAAAAAATCTTCAATCTTCAAAATATTCTCTCTAATGTCTAGCTAAACCCCCTTTTAGTCTATAACTCATACCAAGAACGATATCATAATACCAGAGAAAAATACTTTGAAAGCCTATACTTAAAACCATATTAGTTCTCCAACCTTAGCTTGTAACAGAATTTTAGAAAGAGTCTGTTGAATATACTCCCAGGAGCCTAGGCCATTATCCCGTCAAGAGAAAAGAAATGGAGTCGAGGGCCATGGCAAGGTTGAGTAATTCCGGTGATCTAAAAATCTGCAAGAGGTATGATTGTTGAACTATGTATTTTTAATTATAATCTTGATAAGTATAGTCTCTGCAATTATGATATTAATATTGGCAGGAAGTTATAGACTTCTATTTTAAAAATGAATTTTGAGCTGATAATATCTTCTTCCTTACTACATGTTTATTATTTGATAGATTCTGATAAAAACTTACTAGTATACCATCTATCTTCCTACCCTCTTCGGGGTTGTTAAAATCCTGCAAAATTCGAACCTATTATTACTTAGTTTTGCACTTCGTAAATTGGTATCAGAGCTTGTAAAAGAAACTATTAGCAGTAAAGTTTGTAATAAGGTTTGTTACTATTATTTCTTTTTCTATTATAATTTTTATAACGTCATCGTCAAGTGGGAGTCAAAGTGAAAGAGTTGTGCAACGTACAAGAAGCCTTAGAGATCTCTATGAGGTAACTGAACGACAAGATAATCTTACATTATTTTGTCTATTTGTCGATTGTGAACCAGTGAGCTTTCAAGAAGCAGTACACGAAAAGAAGTGGAGATATGCGATGGACGAAGAAACCAAGGCCATCGAGAAGAATTACACATGGGAACTTACCTCACTTCCTAAGGGACATAAGGCGATAGGTGTCAAATGGGTGTACAAAATAAAGCAAAACGCTAAAGGAGAGATTGAAAGGCACAAGGCGAGCCTAGTTGCTAAAGGCTATAGTCAAAAGGCTAGAATTGATTATGATGAGGTATTTGATCCTATTGCTCGATTGGAGACTATAAGACTAATCACTTCTTTGGCAGCTCAAAACAAGTGGAAGATACAACAGATGGATGGAAGTCTATCTTCCTAAATGGAGTTCTTAAAGAGGAAATATCCATTCAGCAACCATCAGGCTACGAAGTCAAAGGCCACGAAGACAAGGTGTTGAAGTTGAAGAAGGCTCTTTACGGGCTAGAACAAGCACCAAGGGCATGGAATAGCTGAATCGATAAGTACTTCCAAGAAAATGGCTTCAACAAATGCCCCTACGAGCACACTCTATATATCAAGATCAAAGATGGAGATATTTTAATCGTGTGCCTCTACGTGGACGATTTGATCTTCACCGGAAGCAACCCAAGCATGTTCAATGAATTCAAGGAAGTAATCACGAAAGAATTCAATATGACAGACATGGGGCTCATGGCGTACTATCTTGGCATTGAAGTTAAGCAACAAAATTATGGAATTTTCATTTCACATGAAAGCTATGCAAAGGAGATTCTGAAGACGTTCAAGATGGAGAACTATAAGTCGATAAGAACACCGACGGAATACGGAATCAAGATGTCCAAACATGAAGAAGGCGAAAGTGTAGATCCAACATTCTTTAAAAGTTTGGTGGGAAATCTTCGATATCTAACTTGCATGAGGCCTGATATTCTTCACGCAGTTGGACTGGTTAGTCATTACATGGAATCTCCAACAACCACCTATTTTAAAGCCGTAAAGAAAATTCTTCGTTATCTGAAAGGTACAATTGACTTTGTCTTATTCTATTCAGTTTCTAATTATTACAAGCTTGTTGGATATAATGATAGTGATTGGGTGGAGATATAGATAATCAAAGGAGCACTACTGGATTCGTATTTTTCATGGGAGATACTGCTTTCACATGGATATCAAAGAAACAACCGATTGTCACATTGTCCACTTGTGAAGCGGAATATGTTGCTTCTACCTCATGCATTTGTCATGCAATTTGGTTTAGAAATATATTGAAGGAGATAGGCTTGATACAAGAAGATCCTACCAAGGTTTGTGTCGACAACAAGTCAGCCATTGCCTTAGCAAAGAATCCAGTATTCCATGATCGAAGCAAGCACATCGATATTCGCAACCACTATATAAGGTAGTGTGTTGCAAGAAAGGATGTGCAAGTTGAATATATGAAGTCACAAGATCAAGTTGTCGATATTTTTACCAAGCCACTGACAAGCGAAGACTTCATAAGATTAAGGAACTTACTAGGAATCACAAGATCAAGTTTAAGGGGGGTGTTGGATCATAAACTTGATCCATTATGGGAGCCCAAACCCAAACCCAATCAAATTGGAGTCCAAGTCCATAATCAAGGTCCAAAACTACAAGCCTTCTACCTAGAATCTTCTAGGGTGTGGTAATTATGCATGTGAATCATTTGGTAATTTAAAATATTGTTAGAATGATGGAAAAGAATGGAGAAGAATGAGGTGTATGGTTATTGTAATTTTTGATTAGTTTATTTGTATGGTGTAGGATTGTTCTTAAGTAGTATAAATATCCCTCCCCATTTTAGTTTAGGTATCAAGAAAAATTAAGAGATTCTAAGTGAGTGAAGAAGCAAAGTCTTATAAGAGTGAGTTGTAGTATCTTGTTGTTGAGTAAGAGTGCTCTTGTTATATTTGTTTGAGTTTGAATAAATGTTATTTGTGAGAGTGTTTCATTTCCAACAAATAGACCCTATTTATTTAATACAACAAATCAAACAATCGATAAAAATTATGCTAATAACTAATCCAGTAATACTAATTCCAACATTACTAATACACCCTATTAGTACTATTCTTATACGTCCCTCCCAAACGACCCCTTAGTTTACACAGAATGTCCCATGCTACTAGTGATTTAATGCTTCCTCTCCATAGGAAAGTTTTGCATATAGTTGTGGTCAGTTGAGTTAGAAACCTAAATGACGGAAAAAAGTCCAAATGGACCAAAGTAAGGTGTGAACAAAAAAATTGAAACCAGTTACTTATAGCGCATGAAATATATGAAAACTGAAATGGCCGTTAGGGTGTTTTATGGCCCATATAGCGCATGAATTTCATGAGTTATACAGGTCCTGCACCCTGCACCCTTCACCCTTCACCCTGCCTTTCTGAAATGATTCTACTCCCAATTCGTACTAAATCTGATCTTGAAAAGTGCAACGTGTTAAAATTTCATGAGCTATATTGTACTTTTTTCTCACATTTTTTGTCTGAAAGCTCATGCAAAATCTATTTAAATTAGACTTGGATGGGGTAAAAATTCATCCTATAGATTTGAAAGAACATTGCATTTAATCTTCATATTCATCTCCTTGATATTTTCTGTCTCCTTAAAAAATGTCGAATGTTGAGACCGTTAAGGTTGCGTTGTACTAGGACTATGAGATTGTTCATGAGTCTAATTTAGTGCATTATAGTTGTCCCCAAAAAACCAATGTTAAATTTTCAATTTCATTAGACTACACTGTTGGAAATTTGCCTTTGGTGGGGAGGTGCGTCCACCCATATTTAATGACTTAAACACTAGGGTTCCGTATGTTGGAGGCTTTGTCTCATCACACGTGCATAATCTACTAAGTGAGTAGATGACCGTAGGGACAAGAATCATCAAATTTCGTTGAGAAATGAAAGAGATATTGATCCACGAAGTAAGGTGTTTGAGGCATGGAAATATGGTGTGGGACAAATCTACCACATCGGTGAGAAAAAGAAGAATTGTACTCTTTATAAGTCTCAAAATTGGCTAAGGGTTTGGGACCCCAAGGGGTAACCCATTTGTTTGAAGGAGGGAGGACCTAGATGTGCTTGGGTTCAAGGCTAAGCCCACACGTGCACCGCCGCCGCACGCCCGTCCCGTCCGATCACGGGTCATGGGCTTCTTCTGATAGACCCCCAAATTATTTAATATTTACAGTTTGGTCCGTAGAGTTTCTGAAAGATGAAATTGGGAACGACGGAAGGCAGAAAGTTTTTGCCTACCGTTTGGGTTGATTTTTGGAGCGTTATTGCACATTACCCAACCATTACTTGGCTGATTAACTCCCTCCTTCAATGGCCATAAACAACCATTACTTAGCTGATTAACTCCCTCTTTCAATGGCCATAAACAACCATTTTCTTAGCAGTTGAGGAGTCCCTCCCCTTATGCTATATATTGGAGCCTTTTGGCTCAATTGTGTGTGACAGAAATGAGACAACAACATATAAACATAGAGATAAACAGAAGAGAGAAACAACACACATTCTGTCCAAAAACGTGAGCAGAAATAGTGTAAAAAATAGAAACTCTTCCTTCCTTTTCCATTCTTCAGCAAGTCATTTCGTGTTTGTTTTCTTCGTCAGAATCAACCTATTTGCTTTGTAGTGTTGATTAGTTGATGTTTTATCTTGGGAGACTATTTCTCGTTAACGTAAAAGCATATATACGGAGCAATCTTGTCTTAAAAATAGAGAGCCATCTCTCGACTCAGCCACAGTTGTAATAATCCAGATTTAGAGTTTCTTGATTTCAGGTTATCAAGATTCAAGACTCAACAACCTTGCGGCAGTTCTGAATATTGGCTATTTGTTTATCCTTTCGAACACTTGTAATATTTATTTACTTCCCGTAATGTTTTACGTATCCAACAAGTTTAAGACAAGATTCTATTAGTGTTCGAAAGATGTCGGTCGAAAGTTGTGTGACCAAATCTGGATATGGCTGTGGTTTTTCTGGTAGAAGAAAGTGATGATTATGTTGTTGAAGGTCAACGTGTTCATGGTGTCACCGCTCTTGAGAGTGGTGGGAACAAGCGCTCACGAGAGGCTGAGGATGTCAACTGGGACAAGAGAAGAAGGCTGAAGATGTGGTTCTATCTTGTAGCAGAAGGCCTATATCTGTCCCAGACAAAAGATCCGAATTATGGTAAGGAGGAAATGGACACTCAGTCCGATGAAGTGACTAAAGTGGGCCAGAATCCGAAATTGGGATAAGTTATTTTTCTTCCTTGTCAAGAATAAGATTAAATGATGTCGGATTAAAAAGGGCTTAAAGTAAGGAAGAATATGAAAATGTTTTCACGAAATAATTTATATTCCTTACGCTTTAAAATCAGAAGTTTAATCTCACATTCCTTCCCGTTTAAAGATTGGACTTTGTAAACGACTTAAAAAGATCAGTTCTTTTGAGTGTAATTATTAAAAGAGTGTAAAGTATGTTCGCACATACGAGGGAAAAAGATCCACTGACTGTGCGAAAAATGTTACCACTCTTAAGTAAGCGCCAACAATTGTCTGGGCACCAATCTCAAGGGAAGAAGACTAAAAGATAATGTCTTATCTAAAGACGTTGAGCCTGTCACACTATTTGGCAGAAGATCCTTCATAGGATGATATTGGACACTCAGTCATACAAAGCCTACAGGCGACTGGAGTGGGGCCAAAATTCCTTTGATAGGATGACATTGGACACTCAGTCATACAAAGCCCACGGGGGCCTGGAGTGGGGCCAGATTTTATTTCATAGGAAAAATAATGGACACCTAGTAAGGTGGGCCAGAGTTTCCAGGTCTTAAATGATCTGAAGGCCAAAAGAAATGCATAAAAGAAATTGGACACTCAGTCTGCCAAAACAACTGGAGTGGGCCAGAGTATCCAGATCATATATGATCCGGTTACGCCCTAACCACGGGCAAGAGGTTGTTCATGTGAAGCAACGCCACCTCTAAAGTAGAAGGGGTTGGAGAGGTTGTCCTTAATAGGACTTCAAGGAATGTGATCACTCTAAAATGAGGTGATACATGTCCCAAACTTGGTTTAAGGGACGCTGTTGGTGAAGCTGGTTTGAGACTAGTCCAACAGGTCTGTAATAACTAAGAATGGTACAGTATGTCTGTAGCTAAATGTATGATATATTTGTAATCCGTGCATCTATGCCATCATAGATTAAGACACGTTAAATAGAAAGTCATTCAAAAGCTAACGAAGTTGAGATTGTTGCTTTCTGTCGACATAAATCCTCAAAATGAATGTTTGGTAGGCTAAGAGGCAAAATCACCTTTCCATTCCGTCAAAGGAATAGCGAAAGAAGCACTGCTCCTCTAGAACTTAGTCACACCTACTTGGGTGATTTGAAGTTTATACAAAATAGAGGGGGGAGACAAGTACTTTGAGACCTTCATTGATGATGGTACAACGTATTGCATCCTTTGTTTGTTGAAAAGCAAAGATGAAGTTGTTGAAGCGAATAAGCGCTACAAAGCAGAAGTTGAAAATCAACTAAGCCTACGGATTGAGGAATTCGTAGTGAAAGAGGGGGAGAATGTGAAGCATCGTTCATTAAATGACTGCTCATTACTCACCTCAGTCTAACGATGTTAGCCAAGTACAAAGTCATACGCCCAAATTATGTGGGGCAAGGCAATCCTTACCGCTAATGTGATTCTCAACAAAACTACGTATAAGGATAAGGATAACCCTTCGTGTGAAACATGGAAATGATCTCACATACAAATGTTGTGATGTGGGGTGTCTTGGTAGAAGTTGGGATACCGAAACAGGTCAAGTTGGACCTAAGACTGTAGATTGCATATCCATTGGATCTGCAAATAACAGTAGTGTTTATCGCCTTTTGGTGTCCAATAATGCTGAATTCTTTGAAGATAACTTTCCTTGAAAAGAAAAAAGAAGTAATTGCTCGAGGTTGGCAAGAACCCGCGAGGGCCTGACTGTCCGGAACTAGATGTTCCATATCTACAGGACTCGAAAGTTGCTGACTATCCGGAACTTAATATTCCAGATCTGCAGAACTCAGGAATTCTAGATATTGAACCGAGACGGAGCAAAGAGGGGACAAAGACTTGTTCTAGGCCTTCTAGCTTGTATGATTAAGAATGAACCATGGACAATTAACAAATAATTGTCATCTCCAATATGACATTATATTGAAAATATGTCAAACACTAAAGGTGACAACTCAAAATGTCACAATATGAAAAAGAGCATACGAGAAGGGGTATGTTAATGTAAGAGTATCCAATTTATAATTGTAAAATAATTTTGAATAAAATTACATAAATATCAATTCTTAAAACTATTATAATTAACCTAAACAATCAAAGAATTTTGGCCAAAACAACAAAGGTTTAAATATGAAATAAAAATTCATTTCTTGATGTTCAAAAATAAAAACAAGATTTTTTCAGGTAAGTGATATTTACATTTTTAAAATAAAGAGAAGGAAAATCTAAATACTTATTACATGTGATTCAGCAACTAAGTCAATGTAATGATATTATTTTATTCTTTAAGTGAATGTTGCATCTATTTATTTGCCCATTGCTATTTTACATAATTTTCTCTATTCGTATAAGAAATTTAATTTATTGATACGTGCCATGCACGTACGCTGAAACTAGTATCTTCATAAATGCATTTAATGCATTCTTGAAAGATGTATAGTCAAGTGAATAACGGTCTCCTGTTGGGATTCGAACCAGACCCTTGATTCTTACTCCTTGGTGCCCCCGATGTGAAGCTAGTATTATCAGTCACATCGAAACCTGATTTCCGACTCACCTCTTTCTGCCACGTGTTACAATATAATTCGTCCACCTCTATAATACTATTTTTTGCCATATACACATTGTTTCATCTAATACAAATCAAACATTCCATAAAGCAATACCAAATTTTATACAATAATATTTAATCAAATAATCCAACCAAATGATTATAAGTTTAATTTTATAGTAAATTTAAAATTCAGCTGGAGTCCTGCAACGTTGGTTCGAATTTTGACGGGAGTAATTTACTTTTTTTTGGGATAGGACTTGTAGCTGATATCTGCTCTGGTTTCAAACCTGATGACTGGAAGCTGAATATCATTTTTTTTATAGTAATAATAAAGACTCCTACTCGACCAAGTCCTGAGGACCGGAAAAGTTCACTTTTGACTTTGGCGATCGTATAATGGAGTGGGAGAGTGATAATAAAGAACTAAAGGCTGCCGGAGCTGAACCTCTTCCGGCCGGCCGGCGAGGACTCCGCATTCATGGTTGGGAGATCGAGTCTCGCAAGCTTCCCATTCTCAACTCTATTCATCTTCAACGGTTTGGTTTTCTCCTTTCCCCTCTCCCAATATACAATTCAATTAACCCTCATTTGTTTTTCACTTGCCTTAATGCTTAGTTTCTGTTTGTTTCTTGTATTAATGTTTAAAACCACAAGCATCTAATTTCTTACTCTCTTTTAACCTTATATGATTCTGCTTTCTATTTAGTAGCAAAGACATTATGGTTTAACCAACATATTTTTTCTTTCTTTCTATTAACGCTGGCGTCTCGGCCAACTTGAGTACTCGACTATTCCATCGGGCATAGGTACCGGCAATGGAGGAGCCAAGAATTTTATTAAGTGGTGTCAAAATATAAAAAAGTAGACATACGTAGAAAATAAGGGGAGTCAACATGCACGCAAGGTTGTGACCTAGTGATCAATGAAGTGGGTTGAGCGTCATAAATTCTAAGGTTCAAATCCCAGTAGAGACAAAAACACTAGGTGATTTTTTCCGATATGTTCTAGCCTTGGTGGACAAAATTACCTGGTATCTGTTGCTGGTGGGAGGTGTCAGATATCCCGTGGAATTAGTCGAGGTGTACGCAAGCTGGCCCTGACACCAAGGTTATAAAAAAAGGGGGAGTCAACATATAGTATATATACATAAATCTAAAATTTTGATATAGTTACCCGTGTAATTTTCCGGTGAAGGGGTATCAATTGACACCCCTTAGCATAAGGTGGCTCCACCACTGGTACCGGATAATATGGGTTAACTGATATTGATAAATGAATCTGCCAGCCATGGACAATTGCATTGTTTCATATTATGCTTGGAAATTAACCTATGATAATCCTCCTCCTTTATCCCAACTTGGAACCAGTATGCTGTGCCAAACTCACACAACAGAGTTTCTAATTAACTAAAGATTGAAGCCAGGCGCAGTAGAAGTGTAGTTCTTGAGTTAGACTCAAACATGAAATAGGAATTCAAAAGGAACCAAATTTACGGTTATGTGATTACGTGAATTCCTAAGCGAACAACTATAACCTGAGCAAGATTTTTCCTTTCCGAACTTTTCTTTTCTTCAATGTGTACTAGACGTTACTTTTCATTCATAACAGACATGAATCGTAATTGACGTGGAATTTTATTGAACATTTGTTTCTTCAATACCTTGCCAAAAGCTTCATGAAAAGAGATGTATCATCATGAAATTAATGGTTGGAAATACTTGTGAAATTCAAGTGACTTGTCTTATTGTTGGAATGATACAGTGAAAAATTAGCTGCAGATTCTTTATGCTTATACATAGAACCATTGATACATTGTTCTTGTTAAGAATCTGATATCTTCTTAGTTGGAAGGGTCTAGTTCCTCTCGAAATGCTAATGCTCATTTATATTATATGCATATACAGATGGGAAAAAGAACTTCAGACGTCTCACATGCCGGAGATGGTATTTGGAGACAATTATTTGGTGCTTAAACATGTGAATAGTGGCACGAAATTCTTTTTCAACGCATTTGATGCTTTAGTTGGTTGGAAACACGAGGCATTGCCGCCTGTTGAAGTTCCAGCGGCTGCAAAATGGAAATTCAGGAGGTGCTCTACGTTGTTCTCTTCTTTTAAACTAATGCTACATCAAGGATTCTGCATATGTTTCTCCAGATTTTCCTTTAACTTTTCTATATATTAAAAGATGTAGAATAATAACGGAAAACCAGAGGTAGCTATATGGCTGCACTTTGATTTTGGTGGTTAGACTTCGTGCACTTCGATTGTTGAAAGTTTTTTTGTTTCAGTTAAGCTGAAAAAATGTTACTCGATAAGGAAGTCATTTAAGTAGCTCCAAGAGCATTCATCTTTTTGTTCTTTTGTTGTTATTTGTTGGTAAGAGTGGTTATTTTTTTTTTGGGGTGGGGTGGGTTGAGAACTTCTCAAAACTTTGAACTGGGAGTGCAGAATCCTCAGGCATGCAAGTTATGTACCCTTGAACATTAACATCATGCATTAGGTTGACAGTAGTATAATGGTTTTGTATGTTCTATCTTGCTGTTCCTTCATATCTGGTATTAATTATTCATATTAAATTATAGAGGAGGAATTAAACATCTGCAGATAAGAACAACTCTATTCACATGGTATGGTTAAGGTGTTTCTCTCAATTCAAGTGCGAGAGTGCCTCATGATCTGAGAGAATGAATTCTTGATGAACATGCTCCAATTTGACCAACAACGAACAATTTAAACGAATAGATAATTTTTAAAGCTACTTCAGAAAACTTCCGCTGCTAAAGAAAAACATCAATCTTCCATTTTGTCCAACAGTGACTGCTGTGTCCATGTGGACAGCATCAAATTAAGGGGCAGACAATGCTTCTTGAAAATATGGCTGTCACTAACTCTGGAACGTGATGATAGCTATTTTATATTAGTTAAAGACACTTGCAATGGCTTCTGTTAGGATGTTCGTTTCCAGTAATCGGTGATTGGACTCATTGTACTATTGAATTGTGAATCGATCTCCCCCAAAATGATGCTAACTTACAATAACAACATACCCAGTGTAATCCCACAAGCCCTCAGTACCACCCCTAATACCTCTCTTGTATGCCCTGTTGACGGAGAAAAAACTATCACTGTTGTGTCTCCATCTGATGGTGTCAGGACCATCAACTATACCAGTGAAGGCCTCAATGTCCATCAATAGCTTGGCCACCCTTTCCATCTCCCAATGATTTAAGTTTCTCCTAAAGTGTAGATTTCATCCTTGAGGAGACCAACAATCATTTACTGTTTCATTCGGGTTTGAGCAAATGGAAAATAAATTCGGGTAAGAGTCCTTCAGAAAAACTTGATCCAGCCAAACAAACATCCATCCAGAATAGTATTTTATTGCCATTTCCCTCTCTTAGACATATGTCTTCCTTCAGCTTATCCCACAAACTTCTGATGGATCTCCAAACCCCCACCCCATAGGTACTAGAGACCTCGAACACCAGGTTGTTGTCCGTATTTGCACTGAATAGCTTCCTTCCATAGGGATAAATCTTCTTCATTATACCTCCATAGCCACTTCTTCGGAAGACTATTATTATGGATCCTCAGGTTTCCGATGCCCATCCCCCTTTGTTTCTTGCTAAGCTGAACTGTTTTCCATTTTACCAAATCATAGCCCTTGCTATCTTTGTTTCCTTGCCACAAAAATTCTCTTCTTAGCTTGTTTAATTTCTTTACCACTTTGGTAGGGATCGGGAACAATGACATCACATAAGTAGGCAAAGAGTCTAAAACGGAGTTATTCAGTGTGAGCCTACCCCCTAAAGAGAGATACTGGGCCTTCCATCTTGCCAACTTGCTCTCTGTCTTACTCTATAATTCCATCCCAGATTTCCTCTGCCTTGTGTCTGTGTCCCAGAGGCATGCCAAGATAGACAGTTGGCAAATTCTCCACCGTGCACCCAAGGATGCCAGCCAAGTATTGGATATTAGGAACTTCCTTAATAGGAAAAGGACTGCTCTTTCTCCAATTCACCTTTAACCTAGAATAAGCTTCGAAAACTATCATTATATGGCTATAAGACTCTTGAAACTTGTGGCCTTAAACACGCCATAACATATTTGTGGTTATAAAAGCTTGTCATTAAGGGTAAAATGGGAAGTTCAAGTTAAATTGTTTCCAAATATAGAAAGCTGCCGTTTTTTTGAAACGGACTAAAAAAGAAAAGTTGTTACATAAACTGGAATGGCGGGAGTATAGAGAGAGGGAGAGGGAGAGAGAGAGAGTGTCAAGTGTCTTAATTGTTGCCATTATTCCTGTTAGATCTTCACAATAATCACAGAACTGACAAACATCTCTAGCATCTCTTAGATCATTGAGGTCCGGAACTGAACTGAAATATCATGTACTCTAGGTAATCTGTTAAATTACTTTGCTGATGTAGAAATCTTGCCAATTATAATTGTCAATTGAATGGGTGTAATTTAGGTTCTAAATCGCAAGAACTTATCTGTTTTTACCTGAGCTGATCTCCATCAAAGTAGATCATGCCTTTTACTCTGTTCTTTTTTAAATTTTCCCTTTGTACATGGTTTGCGACTTCAGTGCAATATTAAAATATCTATAGTCTGGTTCTTGACCAGGGCAAATGTATTTCTTTTATTTTCTATGGTAAAGGTGAGTGCTCTGATAATGTTTTCTTGCTTACCTTTTCTTTCTTTCCTAACTCCTTTTTTCCATTTTCCTTTTCTTTTATCTTTTTGGTTTCTGCAGTAAACCTTTGCAACAGGTGGTGCTCGACTATGACTATACCTTCACAACACCTTACTGTGGAAGTGAAACTGTTGAAAGAAATGTTGAGGTTTCTACTTTGTGCCCTTCAAATAAAACTTCTTAAAGATTGAGAAGGTTTTGTCTTTCAAAATTCTCTTTTGTAGGATTTGCTTAACCCAATTGACAATTAGTCTCAATGTGTTTAGCTTAGTAGACTGTTTTATCAGTTGAATCTGTTCTTCTACCTCTAGTTTTTGACTTAGATGTGGTGCATTTCAGGTTTACAACTTCGCAATGATCTGCGCTTAGTTGAAGCATTGTATAATTTGAATAATTACTATGCTATAGATAATTGTTATTCAGCTACTCATTCAATTTTTTACATAGTTTTGACACCATCTTGGTGTGTTATTGCCTAAAATATCTTTGATCTATCACCAATAAAGACCTTTCGTTATTTTCCTTTCTCAATCATGTCCTTTAATTACAGCTCCTTTGCTTTCGAAAGCTGTTTGACTTATTCTTGGTGCTGTTGTGTGATCAGTGTGAAAGTGCAATACCTGATGAAGGCAGCAGCTGCATTCAATGGGAGGATTGCAAGGAGAAAATTGATTTGGTTGCATTGGCTTCTAAAGAACCTATTCTCTTTTATGATGAGGTTGGTGACTCAGATTTTAGTGATTTCTGGGTCATGTAACTGAGCAGCATCATTCATGTCAACTTGACATTTTCACCTTTTTAGCACCAATGTAACTTTTATTTCAATTTCAACAGATAATCTTATACGAAGATGAACTGGCTGATAATGGGATTTCACTTTTGACTGTTAAAGTGGTAATGTTCTCATGGTGCTTTTACCTTTTAAAAAAAAATGTTCTCATGGTGCTTTTTTATTAAACTGTGTCAATATTTCAAACTTCCACAACATTAACTGGTTATAATAGATTTGGACTGACTTTTTTAAGTTTCTAGAGAGTCATGCCAAGTGGTTGGTTCCTGTTGCTGCGTTTCTGGGTGAGTGACTCTGCCACACATTTTCCACATAAACAATATTATGGTTTACTGACGAAACCATTGCATCAGAAATACTGTTATGCCTTTCATTTGATGGTTGGACATGTTCCTACAGCTTAGAGTTGATGGAGTGCTTATGAGATTACGAGACACTCGTTTCCATTGTTTGTTTGGGGAGCATAACAAATCCGTTATTCTTCGTGAAAGCTGCTGGAGAAAAACCACATTTCAGGCCTTGTCTTCGGTGAGTTTAACACCCTCCTCTCTTCCACCCTCTCCATGCACAACCACACACACGTGTCCAGTATAAATCTATCTATGAGGGTGTCTAAATTCTTTTCCTTTTCAATGTTGTGGACGCTGCAACCGGTGTTGTATTCTGAATTTTGCTAGCTCATAGTAACTGGTAAAGTTGCCTCCATGTGACCTGGAGGTCATGGGTTCAAGCCGTGGAAACAGCCTCTTGCAGAAATGCAAGGTAAAACTGCGTACAATAGACCCTTGTGGTCCGGCCCTTCCCCGAACCCCGCATATAGCGGGAGCTTAGTGCACTGGGCTGCCCTTTTTTTTATTGATATTTTCCCTAGAAATTCAGATCATCATAGGTTGTTTTGCTCATGTAGGAAATTATTAGTTATGCCAGTTTATCTTTAAAATTTTAGTGAAATGGTTGGTTCATTCATTATTAATATAGGCTGATGGTATGTTACACGATTTCACAACAGCTTTGGATCTTGTGGTGGGTAGATAAGTTTACAGGTAGCAGAGAGTGAAGGTTTACTTCTGTTGTGAGAAGAAGAAACCAGATCCAAATGTAGTAAAAGGAGGTGGAGGATTTAGAAAGAGACAAACAAGTAGGAAGAAAAGGGTGCACCAGTGGAGGTGGAGATCTGGCTATACCAGACGGGTTGCAAATCTTACACATCTCATTCTGAAATTCATAATGATGTTAAATACATATCTGTTGCAACTATCTCTGTGTGCGCGTGCTTGATGTTTATTGCAACTAATGAATTAAAGATCAAGAACTTTTACTGCCTAACAAAGTCAGGAACAAGTAATGGCTAGACATTTTAAGACCTCCCATGGTATTCACTGAGACTTTACTAGACTAATACGAACAGACTTAACCGCAATAAGAATTATCCTACCATGCATAGCACCCTAATAACCAAAAAGGTTCAGGGACAAAAGTTGTGCTTCCTTTTACCAATATTTCAAAAGCATACTTGAGAACACATCATTCAAGTTTTCCTTATCCAAAAAAAACATACTTGAGAACTTGAATATAAACTCTCAAAACTATCGGCAGCCACATATTTATGTGGCATATTGTCACGATCCAAATCACGGGTCATGATGACACCTACACTATCCCACCGGTAGGCGAACCATCTCCAAATTATGAAATCATTTTTGCAAGTGAGAAAATATAGGAGAAAATATTATTATTGAATTGTTGTATATCTACATGATTACACTGAGCTCTATTTATAGATACTCCATTACAATCCTTTTCCTTGTAGGATACTATATATGAAATCATATTTCTATTCTAACACTCCCCCTCAAGTTGGTGCATACAAGTCATATGTACTGAGCTTGTTACATCGGGAAAATACTGTTCGTGTGACACTGTTCACGAGGCATTGTTCACGCCTACTTTTTTGCGAAAATATTTTATTTATAATATCTGAAAGTTTTCTACAATCTTCACTCTACCATTATCTTTGGCCAGACGGACGACACATTGGCTAGTGCCGCCCGCCGACAGCGGAAACTCTTTGATTCTCTACTAAGATCGTAAAAGCTCTGATTCCATGTGAGAAAATATGGAAAAAAATATTATTATTGAATTGTTGTGTATCTACATGATTACACTGAGCTCTATTTATAGACACTCCATTACAATCCTTTTCCTAGTAGGATACTATATATGAAATCTAGGGGTGGGCAAAAAATCCGGAGGACCGAAAAACCGAACCGAACCGAAATTCGGTTCGGTTTTTTCTGGTTGTTTTTTTTTTAAAAAACCGATTTTTTGAAAAATCGAACAGAATAAGGATTTAGTGATTCGGTTCGGTTTTTTAATTTTGGATACGAACCGAACCTAAAAAATCGAATTAAATATATAATTTTTCTTATTTTTTATTTTAGGCTACTACTATCTCTTGAATCATAGCCATTGAAGTCAATCTATGAAGCTTTTATGAAGTCAAATGCAGCATGAACTTGATTAACATATCACAGAAGCATTGACATAAAATGTAGGGAGAAAAGTAGTTGTAAATTGGTGAAACTTTAAATGGTCATAACTTTGAGCTCGGATGTCCGTTTTCCCAATCAATTTGTGTTTTCCCCCAAATCGGTTTCTAATTTTCCTTTTTCTTTAGTAAACATCTCACGATACACAATAGATTTCAACGTCGAAATTTCATGGTAGTGTAGGTGTGAATGCCAATTTCAGTTTTGGAAATTCAATTTTTTTTTTAAAATAAAAAATTCCTCGTCCCGACCCACTAGAAAAAACCGATATAATCCGTTACGTTCGGCGATATAAATCGAACATATCATTTTAAAAAAAAAAAGTTATTTTCCGTTTTTTTTTTTAAAAAACGATTTTTATTCGGTTTATATTTTTCGGATACAAAACCGAACCGAACCGATATACGCCCACTCCTAATGAAATCCTATTCCTATTATACATTACAATCGTTTTCTAAGTAGGATACTATATATGAAATTCTATTCCTATTATACATTACAATCGTTTTCTAAGTAGGATACTATATATGAAATCCTATTCCTATTCTAACACCAAGCAAGCGGAAAGTTAAGTAGAATACGATTTTCTTCAAGTCTCAATATCATAAAATACTGGAAAGTTATAAGTAGAGTCCATTCTCGAAATCGGGTCTAAGTTGTACAAGAGCACTAAGCAAATATGATACATGTCTCATCGGACGAAATAAAACTATCTGTGGAAATCAATACAAAAAGTAAGTAAAGAGCAGAAATCCAGGGGCCACGGATCAACCATGTAGCTCACCCTGAAAGTCTGGGATGCTGTGCCTCAGGATCAACCATGAGGTCTCGAACTGGAACCAGGATCTGAATCTGCACAAAGTGCAGCAAGTGTAGTATGAGTACAAATCACTAGTATCCCGTAAGTATCATAGGCCGATAACGAAGTGACAACGCATATATAATATAAAAACTGACACTCCACACATCCCATTAGAGCATTTATTCCTTTGTGATATGAAGAAGTAAAGTCATGGTTAATGTAATGCAATCGCTAAACATGTAGTCAATTAGAACAGTTAAAGGAGTGAATGAATGCAATGCACTTGGTCAATACAAACCCGATGCACACATGCTAAGGGCTATGCCACATAGCTATGACTCATGGGGACTCGCGAGGTCCATATACCACTCATCACCATCCAGAACCATTTCCCCTCGGAGTCTGAGAATCATATCTTATCTGATCTTACCATAGCACATCACTCGGAACCAGTACTCACTTCAATAGTATGTATGTATGAATGAATATAGCATGCATGGTGTCATATGCCAATAATATCAAGAGAGTCTGAAAAGGTAAGCGATTGTTATGCTATTACATAATATAAATTCAATTTCAAGAATGATTCCTCTTCCATGATTTTTAGTAAGATGTAAAATGATGAAGGTGAATCGAACATAAAATCACAATTATAACTCAAACATGGCTATCATAGCCCACATAAGCAATAACCATACCAATCAACGCATTTATCACCACCTCTAATACCCAAAAGCTCACATGCACACCCTGTCAACATTTATATTTTATATATGCATCTCCAATCAGAGTCTAAACGAGTAAGCCATAACCTACCTCGAAGACCGAGTGGGAGCCACGAACCCTCAAACTGGAGCTTTCCTCTTCTGGAGTGCCTCCGAACGCTCAACGTCTATCAAATATAAAATTTACATTAACAACCGACTTCGTAGACACCCATAAAGGGTAGCTCAGTGCACTAAGCTCCCGCTATGCGCGGGGTCCGGGGAAGGGCCGAACCACAAAGGTTTATTGTACACAGCCTTATCCTGCATTTCTGCAAGAGGTTATTTCCACGGCTTGAACCCGTGACCTCCTGGTCACATGACACCCATAATGGCTACATGAAAATTCGGGTCAAAACCTCCCCAAAATTGGCCCAGACCCACGTCGGCGAAATCAGAAATTTCTTTCAAAAATATTTCACCCTAAGCCTAATGATCTCAAATTTAGAAAACCCAATCAAAAAGCCTTGATCTAGGCATTCAATTTCCCCCCCATTTTTTCCTTAGGGCTAAGATCCCCAATTTCTACTAACCCACATGAAAACAAAGCTAAATAACATATTAAATCATTGGGAAAAGATAAAATAGAGATCATGATCTTATCCCCACTAAGAATCGAAGTCCTAGCACTTGAAATCACCTCCAATCGAGCTCTCAATCCCAAAATATGACCTAATGAAGTCTAGGATCGTAATAGGAATTTAATCAGTGATTCCCTTCATCGCGATGTCAGACAGACACATCGCGACCGCGATGAGTCTTCTGCAACCCGACTCAACTGGACTCTATGCGATCGAGGGGCACCTCATGCGACCGCGAAGACCCGCAATTCGCCCAGTTCTAATGCGCGTCACCACGCGACCGCGAAGCATACCCACACGATTACGATAGCCTGTCCCTCCTTGGCCACGTGATCGCGAAGAAGGGTGCCTGGCACAAAAAAAAACAGCGATCACCCAATTCCAAAATCTTTCGTTCCAACACCTGACACACGTTCGGAATCCCCCGAACACAAACCAAACATGCAACCTGAGTATAAACGACACTACGAATTTGTTCGCTCACTCAAAATACTGATCCGGCATCATTAAAGCACACTTTTCCACAAAACACCCTTTCTCACAAACCAAAACATAAGAACCAAATATACCCAAAACCTTCGCGAACCTCTTGGGATACGTACCAACCATCCAACTAAGCCATAAATCACGTTTCAGACTTAATGGAACTGTCAAAATTCAATTTCCGATACGTTTACCTAAACGTCAACTTTTAGTCCAACTCCTCAAAACCAAAACTTAAGAAACTTCAAAATTTTAATTTTCTTCTCCGATACAAATTCGATTTTCTCGATTAAATACGCCAAAATAAAACTAAGGGAAGGTCACTTTGGGAAAAAGTCTAAAAGTACAAAACGACCAAATGGGTTGTTACATCAGATACTAATCAAACAAACGTTCGTCCTCAAACGAAAAGAAACGAAAGGAAAGATACCTGAATGAATGAACAAATGGGGGTATGTACTCTGCATATCAGCCTCGGTCTCCCAGGTAGCCTCTTCGACCGGACGATGCTTCCATTACACCTTTACTGAAGCTATATCTTTGGACCTCAACTTCCTAACTTGCCTGTCCAAAATTGCCACTTGCTCTTCCTCAAACGACATATTTTGATCGAAAAGCATAGAGTCCTATTGGATGATGTAGGACCCGTCAGAATTGTACTTTAACATAGAGACATTAAAATACAGGATGAACACCCGATAAACCTGGTGGTAAAGCCAACTCGTAGGCTACCTCACCAACACGCACGCTGAAGGATCTCGAAAGGACCGATAAACCTCCGGCTTAACTTGTCCTTCTTCCCAAATCTCATCACACCCTTCATGGGCGAAACCTTCAACAGAACCTGATTACCAACCATGAACTCTATATTGCGAACCTTTCGATCTGCATAATCCTTCTGTTTACTTTGAGCTGCGAGGAGCTTCTCCTGAATCAACTTCACCTTATCCAAGGAATCTCTCAAAACGTCTGTGCTCCACGGTCTCACTTTGAATGCATCGAACCAACCAATCGGAGATCGACACCTCATACCATACAAGGGCTTAAATGTTGTCATCTCAATACTCGAATGATAGCTATTATTGTAAGCAAACTCCGCCAAGGGCAAAAATTGATCCCAATGGTCACTAAAATCAATCACGCACGCCCACAACATATCCTCCAGAACTTGAATAGTCCGCTCGGACTGATCATCCGTCTGCAGGTGAAAAGCTGTGCTGAGATCTGAGTTCCCAATTCCTTCTGCGAAGTCCTCCAGAAATGAGGTGAAGTGTGTGCCCCAGTTTGAAATGATAGAGATGGGTACCCTATGCAATCGAACAATCTCTCGAATGTAGATCTTTGTCAACTTTTCTGAATTATAGGTAGTATGAATCGGAATGAAATGCGCGGACTTTGTCAACCTGTCCACAATAACCCAAATTGCATCAAACTTGCTCAAAGTCTTTCTATTTTTCATATAAATATGAATCTAGCCAGTAATCCTACCACAAAATCCATAGTTATCCGCTCCTATTTCCACTCCGATATGGACATTCTCTGTGTCATAGCACCCGATTTCTAATGTTCATACTTTACCTGTTGGCAATTCAAGTATTGGGTTACATACTCACTATGTTATTCTTCATCCTACACCATCAATAGTGCTGCTTCAAGACTCAGTTCATCTTTGTAGCACCAGGATGGATGGAATACCTCGAACTGTAAGCCTCTTCCATGATCAACCTCGTCAATCCACCAACACAGGGAACACAAATACGCCCTTTTATCCTCAAATGCTTCTCATGATCCTCCCTAATGCGAGAATAAACCAAGTTGTCGTCGATGAAGACGATGATGAAGGAATCTAAATAGAGCTTGAAAACCCCATTCATCAAATCCATAAAAGCTGCAGGAGCACTGATAAGTCCAAAGGGCATAACCAAGAACTCGTAGTGACCATAGCGGGTCCTGAAAGCCGTCTTCAAAACATCCTCTCCTAATCTCCAATCAATGATACCTTGATCACAAATCGATCTTAGAGAAGACTAATGTACCCTAGGAGCTCTGATACCAATTCATCACGACTCAAATCACGGGTATGATGACACCTACACTATTACACCGGTAGGCAAACCATTCCCAAATTATGAAATCATTTTTGCAAGCAAGCGGAAAGTTAAGTAGAATACGATTTCCTTCGAGTCTTAATATCATAAAAAAATACTAGAAAGTTCTAAGTACAATCCATTCTCGAAATTGGGTCTAAGTCGTACACGAGCACTATGAAAATCCGATGCATGTCTCATAGGACGAAATAAAACTGTCTGTGGAAGTCAATACAGAAAGCAAGTAGAGAGGAGAAGTCCGGGGGCCACAGATCATCCATATAGCTAACCCTGAAGCTGATCAAACAAGTCATCAATGTGGGACACCGAATACTTGTTCCTGATAGTAATCTTGTTCAATTGCCGATAGTCGATACACATCCGCATGGTTCATATCGTTCCTTCGGGAAAGGAAGTTGGTGGATAAGGGATGTTTGGCTTATTTGACCTATATTCGGGATACTAGCGTGGATACTCCTACACTTGAGTCGGTACCGGTAGTGAGAGAGTTTCCGGAGGTTTTTTCAATAGACTTACCTGGTATGCTGTGTGATCTAGATATTGACTTCTGTATTGATTTGGATCCAGGCACTCCGCCTATTTCTATTCCGCCATACAGGATGGCTCCATCAGAGTTAAAGGAACCTTTGCAGGACTTGTTGAGCAAGGGTTCATCAGACCTAGTGTTTCCCCTTGGAGTGCTCCCGTACTTTTCGTGAAGAAGAATAGTACCATGCGAATGTGTATTGACTATCGACAGTTGAACAAGGTTACTATCAGGAACAAGTATCCGATACCCCTCATTGATCAGCTTCAGGGTGAGCTACATGGCTCATCCGTGGCCCCTGGACTTCTCCTCTTTACTTCCTTTCTGTATTGACTTCTACATACAATTTTATTTCGTCTTATGAGACATGTATCAGATTTGCTTAGTGCTCTTGTACGACTTAGACCCGATTTTTGGAATGGATTGTACTTATAACTTTTCAGTATTTTATTATATTAAGACTTGAAGAAAATCATATTCTACTTTAACTTTCCGCTTGCTTGCAAAAATAATATCATAATTTGGGGATGGTTCGCCTACCGGTGGGATAGTGTAGGTGCCATCATGACCCGTGATTTGAGTCGTGACACATATCACACTATTTCTCTTTATTTATAACATAAATAGTTCCATATAAAAGCAACTTTTAGGGACACCGTGAACTTTCCCTTGTTAGAGTACATTCCATGTCAGTTTTATTGTGGTTAAGAAATTAGAGAGAGGGAGAGCTTTAGTTGGTCCATTTAAGTTAAGGAGATCTCTCTTCGTGTGTGCCTATTGTTAGAAAAATCATTATTTTACAGGAGTGTTGTGTCCAATTAGCACTACACCTTAGATTATATGTTGGGATAGTTGTGATGTAAGCTTGTGTTGCTTTTGTGTTATAGTTAGTTTATTTGTAGCATTCCCTTACTAATCTTCTTAATATCTGCAGAAAGGATACCCCTCTGATCTTGCTGCATATAGTGATCCAAGCATCATCGCTGAAAGGCTTCCTATTGTAATGCAGAAGACTCAAAAGCTCAATATTGGAGTGCCCTGTAAGCAGTAGTATGATCCTAGATTGCTGTATAAGATCTTTTTTATTGTCCTTTTATGGAACTTAATGTACATTCTGTTATTTATCCTCAAGCAAGTTATGAGAATCACTACCTTCGAGTGCTTTCACTTTGTCCTTCATCTGAATGTTGATCTTTCCGCATTGTAAGTGTGTGTATCTGGATTTGGGGAGCGATCGGCACTGCATGCAAAGAATGCAAGGCAGTGGTTGGAACATCAGAGAAGTGGGAGTTTAATGGCAGAGAAGTGAGAATGATTCGAGACTTCCTAAGAATATCAAAAGGCATTCTGACTCCGAAATGTCTTTTCTCACTCAGACCTTTCTCACTTGAACCTCTAATAAAAGCATTTAACTGTTAAAACTCTCAATATGGAGCTGCAATGACTATCATTAAATTGTCCTAAACAGCTGACAGAAATGATATTGTGCACCCCATCTGGGGCTTTTATGTGGGTATTTCTGTACTTTCTGTGTGAAGAGATAGTGGAGAATCAATTGATATTCATGTTTCGCCTGATAGAGGGGACTCAGTGAGAAATGGTCAAACATGGAACCCAGCATATTTTTTGTCATACTTCTTCCCTTAGCATAACATTTGGCAACCAAACGAATAGTTGGTGAAGTTGCTGATAAAGGAGCAAAGCTGTTAAACCAACAAAATAGCACCCATCAGCAAATTACCCAGTTTTTTCCCGAAATTACTTTATTAGAACTTCTACAAGTGATAGATTTCAACTTTTGGACGTGGGTTCCATCTATATGAATACGAAATCCATTAGGGGTTGACTGGTTGATGGGTTATACTATAAGATTCTTGAATTGTACCATTATTATCACACATTAAATTTGACCCAATAATTTGGATTCTGGACCTGGTTAGATTAGATAATAGTTAACTTTCAATGTTCTAAGACGGGATTAGGGGTAACTTCTTTTAGATCTTCAAGACCGGAATGTATCACTGATAACACCAAAAATTCACAGAAATTGTGGGGGTGGGTGAGGTTGCAGGGCCAATGCAATGCTAGCCCCTTTTCTTTCTGTGTTGCCTCCAAGTCCATAATAGGGTACTGATGCGTCGTTTTGAGAGTTTAGAAGTGTAGTACTTCCTCAGAAAATCTAAAGAGAGAATGCGTAATATTCAATAAGGGAAAACATGTTTGCTAGGAACGACTTTGAGATGCTTGAAACTTGAAAAACGAGAAGCTCAAGTTTCATTTGTTGGTAGCTGTGAGATAGTATGTTATCAAGCTTGGATTGTGCCACTCAGGTTTGCAAGTGCATTAGATAGAACTAATATTTGGTGCTTTAGTGAGATGTGAATTTATAGTGCTGTCTCTTATATATTATACAATGTGAAATTCAGATAGATAATGACTATCAGATCTTGAAGAACTGTCTTCAGAATTCATTGTCAAAAAAAAAGTCTTCAGAACGTGCCAGTAAGATATAAAGAAGAGTATTTATAGTTACTCACGTGATGTTTTTTGGTGTCAACCTCTCAAACACTTAATAGAGAGCACTTGTGATGTGAAGTGAATATTTTAGGTCTTATTTTGGTTGGTTTGACATTAAACTAAAGATGAATCACCCATTTTCATTTGTGGCTGTTAGTTTACAAAAGGTTCTATGAGAGGTGCAAGCAATGGCTTTCTGTTTGTAATCTGCTGATGTCATGTAGCAGTAGAACTTTAAAGTAGGTGTTTTAGAGAAGGCTTGCTAACATTTGCTGATTAGTAGGGGCTCAGATTTCTGTTCCTGGGACGTGAAAGTGAAGAATCAGTCAAACTGACGTGTTGAAAGTACTAGACTTGAAGTCCAAATATCATTCTATTTGCAATGTACTATGTGACATCTTAGTCATGAACATTGTTGGCCACTATCCGAAGAACAAGAAATGATGGAAGCAAACAAAAAAAGTGAAGACAGTCATTTCCTTCTTCCTACATCTTCTTTTGAGAAGGAAATGGAATTTCTATGAAGGTTCCCTCCATAGCCTCCATCTTCCATTAATGCTGCAAAACAAGTGTGTGTCGCTCAATGTATGCTCTCACTCCTTGCAAACATATTATATCTTCAAACTTCATTAGTAAAGAAAGGTTGAATGTTGTTGCTTTTGGTATAAGTTCTAGATAAAAAATATCTAACTTCTTGTAGCATAAACATGGTACTTTCTAGATTACAGATCATAAACAGAAAAGAAGATTACAAACACAAGCTAGAGAACCTTCTCCTATGTATTTGATGGAGATTATGGTGTTATGTTGTTCCAGGTGCTGTAGGAACAAAAGCACTGAAGTACATATTACACTATCGGTTTCATATCTGTACATGAAAAAAGCTTGAAATTCTTGATGTTGATCCTTACACTAGGGTCTGGAAAAAAATCCCGATATTAGGGAGCTGTACTGCAATAGGATTCTTTTGCTCTTAACTGTAGCCCACAGTTCATCAAATCAGTTCATGTACTGATTGAAGCTGTATCAGCTGGGCAAATAAAGAGTTCATGTGGGACGGGTAACAACAACAATAACAACTATGCCTCAATTTTTAACAATTTGGGGTTGGGTTAACTATATGAATGAGGAGAATAATTACAGCTTTAGATTCAGGTCAAGCTTAGTGGGATTTGAGGCATGGTCTTTTGTTTGCTGCTGATTTAGTTGAAAACTTCCTGGCCACTTCAGATCAAATGATCTGTCCATTTGATTGGTATGCGGTGTCCTTTGATATCCTGCACTAGCCTCGCTGAACGTAGCCACAGTTGGACTTGCATATCTGCCGGATTTATGCACAAGTGAGTGGGGAATCATACCAAGTGATCTGAACATGGGGTTATTGATTGGCAAAGCCATCATTTTCATCATCCTCTGGAATTGATACTGTCTTACTGCGCCTCTTTCCCTCTTGTGAGCATTCTGGTGGCCTCCTAGTGCCTGTGAACTGTAGAACTTCCTCTTGCAGAAGTTACATGAAAAAACCTTTCCAGAAGTTGGTGTATGTGACTCAGATTCTTTAGATATTGAAGGCAAGTTTCTTCCTAAGCTCAAATTCAACCATTCTCCTTGATCAAGCACTAAAGTTCCTTGATTTCCGTCTTCAGCACTTCTCATTCCCAATTGCTATTGTAATTGAGCAGAAGTTGCTTTTTTCTTCTCCCACAATTTTCACCGAAGAGCCGCTTGAAATTTTGTGGATGTACAAAGATGCTTTATGGAGATACTAGCCAAAAGGACTCTTAACGGGCTCCAGACAGAGAGGCAAGGAATAAAAACGAGATCACACAGGAGGTGAAGGTCAGATCAGATAACTATGATTTCACTGCCCCCCCCCCCCCACAGCTGATGCTTGGTGTTCTAGGGGACAATGCTTAGATCATGTTTCACTGCAGTCTTTGTCAAGCCTAGATTCCTCACTGATTTCTCTAGTCTGTTCAAATAGTTCTACCTTTAATTAGGTAACTGCTTAAGTAATTCTACCTAATCATACAGAGGGTAGAATAAGATTATCCCATAATGAATTCTTTTGATATATCAAACTTTAATTATCTTCCGTTAGAGTTACTAAAATAAACAAGGTGGAGATTTTCGTATAAAAAAGAAATGAATAAGACTTCATCAAAAAAAAAAAGGAAATAAACAAGATGGACAATCCAATTATGATTCCGTTTTTAGTCTTATCATAGTCCAATAGTTTGTTTTGTCTTCTGGCTGCTGCTTCTATTATTCGTTATAGCTTAAAGGTATATTGTTTATGCTTGTTTCTGGTAGCAGCCATATGTTTATGACTTAGAAATCATGCAAGCGAGTTTGTAGGTTGACACATGTCGAAAGGTCTGGGTTTTTAATGGACCTCACTGCCTGAAGCTTTTAGTTTAGTTTTGTTATATTATCAAGAACTAGATGGTTTACAGGACAGAGCTTTTTACCCTGTATCCAAATATTACTCTAGGATGCTGAATGTGTTTTCATCATTTCCCCTGTTTTTTCTCCTTGTCGTGTGTTAAAATTGTACCTGCAGAAACTTTCATTATCAAGTAGGTGATAAGTATTATAAAGATGGAACCCTCCTGCAAAAATTTCTTTCCTGTATGGAAGAACTAGTGTATGAGAAGCTTTTGAACAGAATGTAGATGTTGGAGTGAGTGGTGACACTGTGTTATACTACATTGAATGTGATTGATACAATGTTGTGGAGTGGTAGGGCCAAAAATTTGGCAATAATGGTAACAAAAATAGGAAAAGGATGAGACTTGGCCAACTTTGTTTAGTATTTTCTTCTGAAGGTAGAGTATCTATGTGGATGTCTTCATGTTGGGGTTTCTTTCCTGACATGTTGTGGGCATTGTATACGAAGAGTAGGAATTCCTGTTCACCATGAGAAAGAAACTTTTCCCGTCCAATCAGCTAAGTGTTTGTGGGCAGAGTTATCCGGTGATTATGTTGGTGGAAGATAATCAGAGGCAGAGCTACAACCAGCAAAGGACGATCAGTTGAACATCTTTTGCCTGAAAATTAAATTGTATATGTAAGGTCAAATTTACTGATTATATATATTCAAATCTTGAATGCCCATAGTGAAATTTTTGGCTTTGCAACTGGAGATAACTGGTGTTTTGCACATTGCTTCGGACGGCACTGTTATAAAAAGCTACTAAAATAAAGATACCTTTTCTCTATCTGTTTTTTTTCTCAATTATTAAGCTGCTGGAATGTGATTCAAACAGAACATAAACCAGGTGTAAACGTTTCATGCTATCAACAGCAGCGCAAAACAGATGAAGATTGAATGACCATTATTGATTCAATTTTTATCTCTATCCAGCTGTGGAGCACATGTTTCTGATTTTTCATTTGCAAAAATGTTCTCTCAATTATGCGAGTTACTAATCTTTTTTTTAAAAGTTACCCAAGTTACTAAGGGGTTATTTTTCTTAAAGATTAAGATGTTTGAATTTGAATATACATTAAATATCCACAGGTGTGGTTTAGTAGTCAATGAAGTGGGTTGAAGATCACAAGGTCTTGTGTTTTAATTTTCAGCAGAGATAACAATACTATGTGATTACTTCCAATTCGTCCAATCCGTGGTCGATAAAGTTACTCAGTATCTATGATGGTTGGAGGTAAGTAGGTATCCTGTGGAATTAATTGAGGTGCGCACAAGATGATCTGGACACCATTGTTATAAAAAAAAAGAATATACATTTAAATATTAAAACATGTCTTTAGATTTGAGTACTAAATAATTAAAATTATTTGTTTTGCTTTGTCAGAGCATATTTCGGCCCCAAGTTCCCTAGCGAAATGATGAAATATGTGGTAGTAGAGATTCTTCTACTTGTACCAAGTTTTCTTTATTTCATTCTTTGGGTGTTGGACAAGGTGTGGGTATGGGTGTGGGTGTGGGTGGGGGGGGGGGTTTAAGGTCATTGGCCTAAGTTTTGTTCCTCGTGAAACTTTTTGGCATACATCATTGGCTAAAAAGTGGACCATATTTAGCTTGGTTTCTATTTCAATATCCGAGCTTCTAATGTGGTCCAAACTTTAAAAAGTAGTACCACTTAGTTACAAAGACTTTGGGCTTGGGATATGCTGGAAAAAGAAGAATCTCCAAAGTAGAAACTTTTCATTTGTTACTTTTTTATCCGCAATTATCGTAATGGAATTTTTCTATTACTTTATGCGTTTCGTTATCCAAATTCTGACTCAATTAACTCAATTTTTTTTCAAAGTAAGGATCACTAAAGTGCTCAATATCAAGAGTTTCTCTATTCTAGATTCGAAATATTTCCACCATTCTTTGAGACTTTGACGGTATACTTAGAACTTATTTACAACTGAATATTTTCCGGGATGTGCTGCTTTTGGGGTATTAATCGATTGAAAAAATATTATTCTCATCCCAATGAGTACATGACAATAGTTCAGTACTATACTCTCATCATCTAGCCATAGTTATTAATATGTACACTTAATCATGGTAGATTAATATTATTGTATAAACATGAATTGCGGATGAATTTTTGCTGAATTGATGCCTCAAGAGAACTACGTAACATATGAAGTCTTTAAGTGATTAATGCATCGATAGATAAATGATGAATCAAAGATGAGGTGGTGGTACTTTTAGAGTTTTTTTTCTTCCTTTTGGCTAAAGAGGAAAGAGAAGATAATGAAAGCAAAAGACGAACACGAAAAAAAGGTTGGATGTACTAGTACAACATTTTGGCCATTTCCATTGAATTTGAGAAGTGGAATGTCATTATGTCAACACTGCCAAAAATCAGTAAAATTTCGATTGCCTGCACGAAACCAGCATATTTTGTAGAAAGGTACAAAAACTGAAAGGCATCATATTCACTCAACTTTGTTCCTAGGATAGGGTTCTTTGCATAGGCATAAAAATATATGGACATACAATTTGTGAGTGGACCTGATTTCTCTAGCTCTTCAACTATGTTTATTTCCTCAGTCTCCACTAATGGTAAATATAATAGGATATAAATTTGACCAAAGAGAAACTTGTGTAGGTAAAGATAATAAGCACACCTCAATAGTATAACATTTGACGTTGTGTACTTTTTTCTATTAGCACACGTGTATAGTCATAATTAGGGTACATATTTCTCATATTTTGTATTGTATAATTATGGTAGGATTGAGATCCTTGTTAGAGAGGGATTCAATATTGTACACCTATATATATTTGTATTAATGAGAAATGCTCCACAAGAGATTAATTCAATCTTACATAATATCAGTAGCCAAAACCCTACAAACCTAGAAAATTCCTCCTTGGCCGCCGTGACCCCCCCCCCCCACCCACCCACCGGAACTCACATCGGCCCCTACACCCTAAAATTTTCTTGGTTTTGTTTCTCTATTCTCCTCCCCTCTAAATGGATCCTTTTGCTACTCCCACACCTTCTGACACTTCCGCTTCTACCCAGGTCGTCCTTCAAACACCTCCCACAACCCCTTCTTCACCATCTTTCCATCCGGCTCTCGCCGTTACAAATACCATGAATTTCATCCATCTCATTCTTAATCAGGAGGATGGTCAATATTGGTCGTGGGTGGAACTGTTTAAAATTCATGCATGTGTCTACCATGTGCTTGATGACATCGACGACTCTGTTCCTTGCCCTCCCGAAATTGATGACACAACATGGTGTCGTCTTGATGCTGTGGTTAAACAGTGAATATATGACACTATATCTAAGGACCTACTTCTCACGATCATGAAAACGGGGGCTTCCGCCCGTGATTTGTGGACAAGATTGGAAGAATTTTTTCAAGACAACAAGAACACTCGCGCAGTGTACTTGGAAGAGCAATTCAACAATACCCGTCTGGAAAATTATTCCAATATGCCCGAATATTGTAAATGGTTAAAACTAGTGGCAGACCAATTGTCAAATGTCGGATCTCCCGTTTTTGAAAAAAAATGGTTTTACAATTGGTTGCATGCCTACCAAAGGGTGAATATGACACTCTTGCTACAATAATACAACAGGCTGACCCTCTACCCAGTTTTAACAAGGCTCGTTTGCAATTGCTATTGGAAGAAACACGTCGTGTGAAGCAAGATGAGCACAACCAAAAAGCCTTGGCGGTTGACACATCTACACCAACCAACACCGCCGCCGGCCAACCTCCACTGCCGGATAACAGTCAGCCGCGGCAGAACCGCGGCGGCAGCGGCGGCAGAGGCCGCGACAGTGGTCGTGGCGGTAAGGGCTGTGACGAGGGAGGCAGGGGACATCAGCCAGGCCCACACCCGCAGTAACCCAATATGTCGCCACAATTCCAGAATCCAGCAAGCACATTCTAGGCCCAGAACTGGGCCACATACCCAGCATTCAACGCGACCCAGTATCATGGCCCCCAACCGGGTCTCTTAGGCCCAGGCCCAACTCAGCGACAAGATCACTTTCAGCCTCATAAAGCCCACGTCGCTCAGGCCCTCTACCCCCAGCAGCCCAGCAGTCTGGCCCCATCTGAGTTGGCCAGGCTTTTAGCAGTCTCAACCTACAGTAGCCCAATGAAAATTGATACATGGATACGGGGGCCACTACTTACCTCACCCGCTCTGCAGGTAACATTCCCAAACTATGTTGTTTAAAGTATCCTCAACATATAACTGTGGGAAATGGCCACAACATTCCAATTCAAGGATATGGTATCACTTACACTGAACCGCCCCATCCACCCTTTTCCCTTAACAATGTCCTTTATACCCCAAACATTATTAAAAACCTAATTTATGTCCACCAATTTACTCGTAATAATTCTGTCTCTGTTGACTTTGACCCGTTTGGTTTTACCGTGAAGAATTTTTGTACGGGGACACCTCTTACGAGATGCAATAGCACAGAGGATCTCTATCCATTCTCATCCACCTCCGTTTCCAGATCATGCTCTTCCATTTCTCTTGCGCTATCTCTCCGTCAACTTGGCATAATAGGCTTGGTCATCCAGGAGCTCCAGTTTTTAATTTTCTTAGAGCAAATAATTTTATTAAATGTAACAATAGGAAACTTGCACAACACTGTGTTTCTTGCTCCTTAGACAAACATATTCGTCTTCCTTTTAAATCATCATCAAGTATTACGTTTTCTCCTTTTGATATTATTCATGCTGATTTGTGGACGTCTCATGTTCCTAGTTCACTCGGTCATAAATATTATCTTGTGTTGTTAGATGATTTTTCTCATTATATTTGGGTCTACCTACTCAAATTTAAATCAGAAGTGTTTTCCAAATTTTTTGAGTTTCGTACTTTTATCAGAACACAATTTGAAAAATGCATAAAATCGTTTCAGTGTGATAATGGTCGTGAATTCAACAATTCCATGTTTCACCGATTCTGTCCTAATAATGGCATGGTTTTTCGTTTATCGTGTCCCCACACGTCGCCTCAAAATGGTAAAGTAGAATGAATCATCCGCACCATTAATAACATGGTTCGTACTCTCCTGCTTCATGCCTCTCTTCCTCCGTCCTTTTGGGTCTATGCAGTCAAAATGGTAGAATACATTCTAAATATTTTACCTACTAGCACCCTTCATAATATCGAAATCTTATACCGTCGAATTCCCTCTTATGGCCATCTTCGCATTTTTGGTTGCCTTTGCTACCCCAATCTTGCAGCTACCACTCCTCACAAATTGGCACGCTGAACTACTCAGTATGTCTTCGTAGGTTTTCCATCCAATCATAGGGGCTACCTGTGCTATGACTTATCTACTCGTCCGATTCACGTCTCACGTCACGTCACCTTCGATGAGATAACTTTTCCATTCGAAAATATTCAAAAATTTCATAACTCGGATTATACCTTTCTAGATGAATCTGACACGTCTCCAGTCATACTCTACGAGCTTCCTCGATCTACCGATGCTACCACTGTAACACCACTGCTACTGTTCCGGTACCACCCACCACTGCTATAGTTTCCATGCCATCCCATCCCACCATGCTATAGTCCCAACGCCCCTACTACCGTCCCCCAACCCAGCCCCGACAGTACCACCGTCACCTGTGCCCTTTCCACCGTACGTCGTTAACCCAATCAACATCTCCAACCTCGTACCCAGTCGCAACAGTAATCCGATTCTATCCCCGACACCTACTGCACCACCGACCTCGTACCCAACTGCTCCTCACCAACACCCAGTCGACCTAACCCATACAACCCTGATGACCCAAACATTGTTAGGGCCCGAGTCAGTCACCAACAAACCTGACAATGATATTGCACCCTGCAACACCAACCCCCAGATCCCGATGACCCCCACCCCCAGCCATCAGCCATCAATAACACCCATGCCCCAATCCACCGTATGAAAACCCATGCGCAACACGGTATTTTCAAACCCAAAGTCCACTTCAATTTGTCCACCCAAACAGTGTCACCAATTCCCCAAAACCCAAAATTAGCCAAAGTAGACCCCAATTGGAATGTGGCAATGTGTGAGGAATTTAATGCTTTAACGAAACAACATATTTGGGATTTGATCCCTCGATCGGAGGGGGTGAATGTGATCTGGTACATATGGCTTTTTCATCACAAATACAGAGAAAGTGGTGATTTAGAGAGGTACAAGGCACGACTTGTGGCTAATGACACTAATCAGCAGGAGGGCATCGATTGTGGAGAGATATTCAGTCCGGTTGTTAAACCGGGCACCATTCGCATGGTTATGAGTATTGCTATGGGTAAGCACTAGCCTATTCATAAGCTTGATGTGAAAATGCGTTTCTACATGTGGATTTGAAAGAAACAGTTTATATGCATCAACCTCCTGGTTTTGTCCATCCATCCGCCCCTCAGTATGTATGTCGTCTTCGTAAGTCACTGTATGGCTTGAAACAGACCCCTCGAGCATGGTCTGATCGCCTTGCACAATATAATTTGCATATTGGATTTGTATGCAGCAAGTGTGATAATTCTCTATTTATTTTTCATCGAGGTAGTAGCACTGCTTACTTATTATTGTATATGGATGATATTGTGCTCACTGCCTCATCTGAGTTGTTAAAAAAATGAGATTATTGCACGACTCAAAATAGAATTTTCTATGATTGACTTGGGGAGGTTGAGCTACTTTTTGGGTATTTCAGTGACTTGATCTGCAGATAATATGTTTCTTTATCAGCGCAAGTATGCAAAGGAGATTGTGTACAGGGCTAAAATGGCAAATTGCAAGATCATGACTACTCCAGTTGACTCTAAATCAAAGCTCAGTGCTTTGGATGGTGATCCGGTGTCAGATCCCACTCTCTACAGGAGTCTCGCAGGTGCACTCTAATACCTCACTTTTATCAGGCCAGATATTGCTTATGTTGTTCAGCAGGTATGCTTATTTATGCATGCCCCTAGAGAGCCTCACTTTACTGCCCTCAAACGTATCATTCGATATGTTAAGGGCACACTTGACTATGGTTTGCATCTATACCCATCATCCCCGTCTGGGTTGTTAGCATATACGGATGCTAATTGGGCAGGTTATCCGGACACACGACGGTCCACCTCAGGCTAATGTGTATTCTTAGGGGATAATCTTATTTCTTGGTCTGCCAAGAGGCAACCCATACTATCCCGTTCGAGTGCAGAAGCAGAATACAGAGGCGTTGCTAATGTTGGTGCTGAGATCTGTTAGCTTAGAAACCTTCTTTTGGAGCTTCAGTGTCCATTACGTACGGCTTCTTTGGTTTATTGTGATAATATATCCGCTGTATACCTGTCTCATAATCCGGTTCAGCATCAGAGAACCAAGCATATTGAAATGGACATCCACTTTGTTCGTGAGAAAGTTGCTCTTGGTCATATCAGGGTATTGCATGTGTCGTCTTCATATCAGTATGCATACATATTTACAAAGGGCCTTCCTAGACAACTCTTTCTTGACTTCAAATCCAGTCTTAGCATACGGCCTCCTCCCGCTACGACTGAGGGGGTGTATTTGTATAGTCGTAATTAGGGTACATATTTCCCATATTTTGTATTGTATAATTATGGTAGGATTGAGATCCTTGTTAGAGAGAGATTCAATATTGTACGCTTATATATATTTGTATTAATGAGAAAGGTTTCCCAAGGGAGATTAATAAATCTTACATTTTTTACTTTACAACGAAGGTGTGAAATTTAGGTCTTTAATACTATTAAATTGGAAAAACAAATATAGCCAAGCAACTTCCACGTTTTCCTCCTAACTTTTAGCATTAATATTTATCCATTTGTTATGAATAAAAATACAAAATTACAGCCACTATTAAGGAGTAGTTTAAAAATAAGAGCAGTTATTGACACGGCTAAGGATGATGAGCCAAAATATAGGGAGAAGTTGTAATTAGGCTGTTTTCAACTTTCACGTTTTGCTCCTAACTTATACCAATAATATTTATCCATTCGTATTACGTGTGGAGAAGTTTAAATTAATTTTAAATCTATTTCTATCTATATATAGTATAGATAGAATTCCTTAAGTATGCAAAATCAGTACCGGGACTTCTCCTTTTTCTAAATTTAATTTGTGAATTTTGGTAGATATGGCTGGGAAGATGTTCATAGATTCGTCTGAACCAAATTCAATAATTGATTTTTAAACTGTTGCTGATGCCATTTTCGTGAGTTTTCTTTCCTCTTCATTCTGATTATTGCCTCATTTTCTATTCGTTTCTTGTCTTTTCTTTGGTCATGGTTGTTCGATTAGGTTGTGACAATTTTGTAATCTAGCTTACAACTTTATTAATCATCAAGTAATTTTACCCAACCATTTTGCACTTCACTGTGTTGCTTTGATGTTTAGTTTTGTCGATAGACAATCTTTATTAAAAAAAAAAAAGCACCCCGGTGCACTACGCTCCCGCTATGCGCAGGGTTCAGTAAGGGCCAGACCACAAGGGTCTATTGTACGCAGTCTTAACTCACATTTCTGCAAAAGGTTGTTTCCATGGTGAAGGAATGGATCTTGGGCCTATCCGATGTAGGGTGAGGATTGTTCAAGTCCATATAAGGAGTCCATGTTTCTATTCCATATCCGATGTGGAACTCTTAACACTACTCCGCACGCCTAGACCTTGTTAACTGGAGCGTGGATAATATAATTTGGGGCCCAACATCAGTGAACAAAGAATTGGAATGGGCCTGACTCTAATACCATGTAAAAAATGGATCTTGGGCCTAACTCCGATGTCGGACTCTTAGCACTACTCCGCACGCCCAGACCTTGTTAACTGGAGCGTGGATAACATAATTTGGGGCCCAACATCAGTGAACAAAGAATTGGAATGGGCCTGACTCTGATACCATGTAAAAAATGGATCTTGGGCCTAACTCCGATGTGGGACTCTTAACACTACCCCGCATGCCTAGACATTGTTAACTGGAGTGTGAATAATATAATTTGGGGCCCAACATCAGTGAACAAAGAATTGGAATGGGCCTGACTCTGATACCATGTAAAGAATGGATCTTGGGCCGGTATCAGAAGCCAAACCCTAATTTTCTCTCCCCTAATTTTTTTTCCGCTAGGCAACTGAGCATTAAAGCTCGTAGGAATTGCATCAACATCGGTGTTGCACAAGTTGTTACCGCTTACTGGTCTAATAATAACAGTTGGGTTTGAAGCAGGCTCATTATTGGAGCCTTTTCCTGGTTGCAAGTAGTTTGAGAATTGTTAGCAGGCTCTCTTCACTTCCAAAGAGGTAGCCCAAGGAACTCTGACCGCCCCCAACACTCATTCCGCGACCCATCCTTAGTGACTGATAATTAAGTACTTAGGTATCAATTCCGAAGCGAGAGACCGAGAGCCTTGGCCCACATCATTGGACAGCGCCAACAACCGGGCATTCTGGGCCAACGCCTGGCCCACGCTACACGGACCAACCGCATCAGGCCTACCTCTCTCAGACCCACTACACAGCGGCCCAGCAGTAGCCGTCCAGCCTCAATCCAACGGATTTGGGTCATGCTTTCAGTTCTTTAAAAATTCAACATCCTGATGATGCGTGGTATATGGATACGGGCGTCACGTCTCACCTCAGCAACAATTCTGATAATCTTCTTCACCTGCGAAATTAAATACTCCTCAATCTATTATGGTCAAAAATGGTTATCACATTCCAATTCAAGGGTTTGGTCACACACTAACCCCACCACCGCATCCCCACTTCTCCCTTAAAAACATCCTATACCCTAACATTATCAAAAACCTAATCTTTGTTAGAAAATTCGCCACCGATAATTCTGTATCTGTTAATTTTGACCCATTTGGTTTTTCTGTAATGGACCTACGTATCGGAAAACTTCTTACAAGATGCAATAGTGAGGGGGGCCTCTATCCTTTCCTATCCACGTCCGCTGCCAGTGTCAATCCTCCCATATCTCTAGCTGCCATCTCCTCCTCAACGTGACATAGTAGACTTGGACATCCCGGAACTCATATTTTTTATTTTCTTAGAAACCACAATTTAATTAAATATAATAAAGGGAACCTTGCTCATAATTGATTCTCTTGTCATCTAGGAAAATATGTTAGACTTCCGTTTACATCTTCTTTAAGTGTTACCTTCTGTCCATTTGATATTATTCATGCGAATTTATGGACATCTCATATAACCAGCAACGTAGGTCATAAATATTATTTGGTATTTTTGGATGACTTCTCTCACTTCCTTTGGACCTATCCTCTTAAACTTAAGTCTCAAGTTTACTCCAATTCCTTGAATTTCATACATTGGTTAAAACGCAATTTGAAAAAGACATAAAAACATTTCAATGTGATAATGGTCGTGAGTTCAATAACTCCATTTTCATAATTTTTGTGCGGCTAATGGCATGATTATTCATTTCTCCTACCCTCATACTTCCCCTCAAAATGGTACCGCCGGAAAAAATTCTCCGCACCATTAAAAATATGATTCGTATCCTTCTTTTTCATGCGTCTCTCCCCCGTAGATTTTGGGTGTATGCATTAAAAATGGTAGAACACATTCTTAACATCTTACCTACCCGCATGATCCAAAATAGGAAACCCACCGAAATTATCTTCCGTCGGATCCCTTCCTATGATCACCTTCGAATTTTCAATTGTCTTTGTTACCAAAATCTGGCCTCCACGGTCCCTCACAAACTAGCACCTCGCTCCACTCCGTGCGTCTTCCTAGGTTTCCCGTCGAACCATAGGGGTACTTGTGCTATGAATTATCCACAAACAAAATTTTAATCTCACGCCATGTCACGTTTGTTGAGTATGTTTTCCCATTTGACAACATCCAAAAATTTTGAGATACTGATTACAGTTTCCTTGATGACTCAGACACCTCCCCTCTACTTCGAAATGCATTACAAAATTTGCACCCTTCGGCCATCCCACCACCCATCCCGTCGACCCCACCCCACTGCCCAGTTCTTGCCCAGTCACTGCCCCAACCCGTGACCGTGCCTACCCACCTGACAACCAGCCTGCTCGTCCCCATCGCCTCGCCCCATCGCTTCATCACCATCGCCACCTCACCGCTTCATCACCACCGCCACCGACCCCATTGCCTGGTATAGCCCGACACCTCCCAGCCCCCCTGCCCCACCCGTGACCATCCCCACATACCGCATGAAAACCCATGCACAATACGGATATTTCAAACCAAAAGTTCACTTTAACCTATCCACTCAAACCATCTCACCCATTCCTAAAAATCCAAAACTAGCCAAACTCGACCCAAATTGGAATGAGGCCATGTATGAGAAGTTTAATGCATTAACCAATCAGCACATTTGGGATCTTGTTCCGAAATCAGAAGGGGTGAATGTGATTCGTTGTATGTGGCTTTATCATTACAAATTACGAGATAGTGGAGAGCTTGAACGCCACAAGGATAGACTTGTGTCTAATGGTACTGGTCAACAAGAGGGTGTTGATTGTAGTGAGACGTTTAGTCCGGTGGTCAAACCTACCACCATTCGCACAGTGTTGAGCATAGCTATGGAAAAAATTGGCCTATTCACCATCTTGATGTCAAAAATGCTTTCTTACATAGGGATTTCAAAGAAACTGTTTACATGCATCAACCGCCTGGCATTGTGCATCCGGAGGTTCCTCATTATATCTGTCGTCTTCGTAAGTCACTCTATGGTTTGAAACAAACCCCTAGGGCTTGGTATGAGAGGTTTTCTACATACATCATACATACAGGGTTCGTGTGCAACAAGAGTGATCATTCTTTATTTATTTTTCATCGAGGTACTGACACGACTTATCTTCTTTTATATGTGAATGATATTATTTTGACAGCTTCTTCTGATACTCTGAAACACGAGATCATTGCCCTGCTCAAGTCCGAATTTTCCATGATAGATTTGGGTTAGTTGAGTTATTTTTTGGGGATATCAGTGACCAGATCCGCACATGTCATGTTCTTGTGTCAGCGTAAGTATGAAGAAGAGATTGTCTACAGGGCTAAAATGGCAAACTGCAAGATTATGCCCACTTTCTTTGACTCCAAGTCCAAACTCAATGTAGATGGTGGGGATCCGGTCAGTGATCCCTCTCTTTATAGGAGTCTCGTAGGCTTTTCAGTATCTCACCTTCACTTAGCCAGATACAACGTATGCAGTTCAGCAAATGTTCTTGTTCATGCACGCTCCTAGGGAGCCTCACTTTACAGCTCTTAAGTGTATCATTCGATACGTTAAGGGCACTCTTGACTATGGACTTCATTTATATCCCTCAACTCCGACCAGGTTGCTCTCCTACACAGATGCAAATTGGGCAGGCTATCCGAACACCCGTCGCTCTACGTCTGACTATTGTGTGTTTCTGGGGGATAATATCATTTCATGGTCTGCCAAGCGGCAAGCCACACTTTCCCGTTCGATTGCAGAAGCAGAATATCGAAGCGTTGCCAACGTTGTTGCCGAGCTATGTTGGCTCAGAAATCTCCTTCTTGAGCTTCATTGTCCCATAGGTAAGACATCTTTGGTTTACTGGGATAACATATATGTTGTGTACCTGTCTCATAACCCGGTTCAGCATCAGCGAACCATGCATATTGAGATGGATATTCACTTTGTTCGTGAGAAGGTTGCAATGGGTCACGTTAGGGTGTTGCATGTTCCTTATTCGTATCAGTACACAGATATCTTCACAAAGGGACTTCCTCGACAACTGTTCCTTGACTTCAGATTCAGTCTCAGCGTCCGGCCTTCTCCCGCTCAGACTGAGGGGGTGCGATAGTGAATATATTCTATATATATTCACAATATATTATGTAATTAGTAATTAGTGTAATTAAGGTAAAATAGAGATCCTAATTCTATTAGGACTACAATTGTAATCAAGGTAAAATAGATATCCTAATTTTATTAGGACTACAATTGTATACTCTATATATATGACATTAATAAGAGAACTCCATCAAGGAAAATTACACTATTCTACACACTGCTTGAACCCATAAACTCCTGGTCACATGACACCAATTTTACCAGTTACTCCAAGTCTCCCCTTCACAGGTTACCATGTTTGATGCTCTAAATTCAATTCTTAATGAAGAAATGTACGCGGATCAGAAGATATTTATAATGGGCGAAGAAGTGTAATTAATATTTTTCTTTTTAATTTTTTCTTATTAAAAGATGATACCTGCATATGCTATTTCTGCTCTACAAAGGTCTGTAATTATAATCTTTTTTATACAATTTGGTGAATACTAAGGAGCCTACAGGGTTATATGTTCTTTTCTTACCTTTATTTTTCTTTATTTATTATTATTATTTTTTTAAAAGCTTACTTTGTACTCATGTATTCCCCTGCATATTTTTTAAAACCGAACTTTTGTATTTATGAACTTTTTTTTTTTCATTTTTGTTTTCATATCTCCAAGATAGCTGTTAAATAAATATAATTCGAAAATGTTCTTGATAAACAAATTACTAAGGTTGATTCTTGGGGTACAATCATAGGCTTTTTTTAACACTCTGTAAATGCAGCATTAACTCACCAGCTTTAAAAGGAGACAATAAAGAAGAGTTTGAAGAAGAGGAGAAGGATATGTAATCTCAAATATATATTGATAAAGAATGGGAGAGCAAGAGTAGTGAACAGGAGTAGAAGAAAAAAATAGTACATGTATTATATAAGGAAAGATATTAAGACAATAGGACTAAGCAATAATTTAAGTATGAATACATTATAGTATTTAGTACTACACTTTTTTCAAAGTAGGTTTATTCATTTGGTTTTCACATTGATGTTCCATCTTTGTTTTCTAAATTTGTTTTCTCTCAGAGAAGAAACCAAAATTATTTGAAATCTCCAAAAAAAAATATTAAAGTGATGGAATTTATATGTTTTTTGGGGAATATATATAATAACAGACTTCAACATTACGTACGTGTAAAAATGCATAAATATTATTACCACAATTAATTAGTAGATCTTATGTAAGTAATTTATAGGTAGTAAAACAATTTTAGTCAACGCTAATTCGTATGGTCTATTTTTGGCGTAAAATAGTTTTCTATTTCTATTCTAGAGGTATAAGTGTTTGAAACTAAACTGTTCGAAATCTTGAATATTGAAAACATAAATTATTTTAAGTTGTGTAGATTCGGAAACCTCACAATAGTGGTGGAATTAGGTAAATTAGAAAATTGAATTGTGGGCAATACTAAGATTTTTAAGACTAATTCAATTTTTTTGGCGGTTCAGCTGCTATCACATTATTACATTATTGTGTTAGTATAATTTCTTAATTTGTTAGTACTATTCAAGATGATCAGAACTTAAAGTCAAGATTGTTGTAATTTATCTCTCATCTCTTTTTTTCTTAAAAATAATTCGCGCATCGCACGAATACTTATACTAGTTTAAGTAATAGAGTCAAGTCATAAAGGGTGAAAAAAGATAATTGTATTTTTTAGTTAAAGAGAGATGACCCATCATTCTTCTTTTGCACTTAAAGCTCTAATATACTTGGACGCATTTTGGCACTTTTCGCTCCTGATTACTTTGCCGATAATTAAAAATGAAAAAATTAAATAGTTTATTGCTTTCACCGAATATTTTGAATTTATATATTTTATTATTTAGAAAATGTAAAATAAATATTGTTCTTAGCAAGGAGAAGTGCAAAAAATAAAATTAGTTTTCTTAATAAGTAATTTCTTGAGATCTCTATTAAGTTCTGTTGGAAATTTGCCTTTGGTGGGGAGGTGCGTCCACCCATATTGAATGAATTAAACACTAGTGTTCCGCATGTTGGAGGCTTTGTCTCTTCACACGTGCATAATCTACTAAGTGAGTAGATGACCGTAGGTCCAAGGATCGTCAAATTTCGTTGATAAATGAAAGAGATATTGGTCCACGAAGTAAGGTGTTTGAGGCATGAAAATATGGTGTGGGACAAATCTACCACATCGGTGGAAAAATGAAGAATTGCTCTCTTTATAAGTCTCTTAATTGGCTAAGGGTTTGGGACCCTAAGGGGTAACTCATGTGTTTAAAGGAGGGAGGACCTAGATGTGCTTGGGTTCAAGGCTAAGCCCACACGCGCGCCGCCGCCGCGCGCCCTTCCGGTCCGGTCGTGGGACTTTCTGATATTATCTCTTTGGACCCCAAATTGTTTAATATTTACAGTTTGATCCCTAGAGTTCCTGAAAAGTTGAATTTGGGAACGACGGAAGGTTGAGTTTCGTCCTCCATAATCAGCCCTCATTCAATGACCATAGTCAACCTCCCTAATGGCCATAAACCTGCCATTAACAGTCCTCCCTAATGGCTATTAACAACCATATTTTGACAGTTGAGGAGAAGAAAAATATACAAAAATAGTATAGAAAGATAGAAAGACACAGAAGAAGAGACAACATTTATATACATAGATACAAATAGAAGAGACACTGAAATTCAGTCCAAAACGTTGGACTAAATCAGAAACTCTTCCTTCATTTTCCATTCTTCAGCAAGTCGTTTCATATTTGTTTTCTTCGTCAGGATCAACCTATTTACTTTGTAGTGTTGATATTAAGTGTTGTTTTATCTTGGGAGACTATTGTCCGCTAACGTAAAAGCATATATACGGGGCAATCTTGTCTTAAGGACAGAGTGCCATCACTCGACTTAGCACACAGTTGTAACAATCCAGATTTAGTTGTTTCTTGATTTCAGGTTATCAAGATTCTAGACTTAACAAGCTTGCGACAGTTCTGAACATTGGCCTATTTATTTATCCTTTCTAACACTTGTAATATTTATTTACTTCCCATACTGCTTTAGAAATCCAACACTTTTAAGACAAGATTTGTATTAGTGTTCGAAAGATGTTGGTCGAAAGTTGTGTGACCAAATCTGGATATGGCTATGGTTTTCTGGTAGAAGATAGTGATGATTATATTGTTGAAGGTCAACGTGTTAATGGTGTCACCGCTCCTGAGAGTGGTGGGAACAAGTGCTCACGAGAGACTGAGGATGTCAACTGGGACAAGAGGAGAAGGCTGAAGATGTGGTTCTATTTTGGAGAAGAAGGCTTATATCTGTCCCAGACAAATGATCCAAATTATGGTAAGGAGGAAATGGACACTCAGTCCGATGAAGTGACTGAAGTGGGCCAGAATCCGAAATTGGGATAAGTTATTTTTCTTCCTTGTCAAGAATAAAGATTAAATGATGTCTGATTAAAAATAGCTTAAAGTAAGCAGGAATATGAAAATATTTGCACGAAATAATTTATATTCCTTACGCTTTAAAATCAGAAGTTTAATCTCATCTTCCTTCCCGTTTAAAGATTGGATTTTGTAAATGACTTTAAAAAGATCCGTTCTTTTAAGTGTAATTATTAAAAGTGAGTAAAGTATGTTCGCACATACGAGGGAGAAAGATCCACTAACTGTGCGAAAACTGTTACTACTCTTAAGTAAGCGCCAAGAATTGTCTGGGCACCAATCATAAGGGAAGAAGACTAAAAGTTAAAGACGTTGAGCCTGTCACACTATTTGGCTGAAGATCCTTCATAGGATAATATTGGAAACTCAATCATACAAAGCCTCCGGGCGACTGGAGCGGGCCAAAATTCCTTTGATATGATGATATTGGACACTTAGTCATACAAAGCCTACGGGCGACTGGAGTGGGGCCATAATTCATTTCATAGGAAAAATAATGGACACCTAGTGTGGTGGGCCAGAGTTTCCAAGTCTTAAATGATCTAAAGGCCTAAAGAAAGGCAGAAAAGAAATTGGACACTCAGTCTGCCAAAGCAACTGGAGTGGGCCAGAGTATCTAGATCACATATGATCCGGTTACGCCCTAACCACGGGCAAGCGGTTGTTCATGTGAAGCAACGCCACCTCTAAAGTAGAAGGGGTTGGAGAGGTTGTCCTCAATAGGACTTCAGGGAATGGGATCACTCTAAAATGAGGTGATACATGTCCCAAACTTGGTTTAAGGGATGCTGTTGATCAAGCTGGTTTGAGACTAGTCCAACAGGTCTATAATAACTAAGAATGGTACAGTATATCTGTAGCCAAATGAATGATAGATTTGTAATACGTGCATCTATGCCATCATAGATTAAGACACGTTAAATAGAAAGTCATTCAAAAGCTAACGATGTTGAGATTGTTGCCTTCTGTCGACATAAACCCTCAAAATGAATGTGAGGTAGGCGAAGAGGCAAAATCACCTTTCCAAATTCCGTAAAAGGAATAGCGAAAGAAGCACTGCTCCTCTAGTACTTAGTCACACCTTTATGGGTGATTTAAAGTTTATACAAAATAGAGGGGGGAGACAAGTACTTTGTTACCTTCATTGATGATGGTACAACGTATGCAATCCTTTATTTGTTGAAAAGCAAAGATGAGGTTGTTGAAGCGGATAAGCGCTACAAAGCAGAAGTTGAAAATCAACTAAGCCTACGGATTGAGGAATTCGTAGTGATAGAGGGGAAGAATGTGAAGCATCGTTCATTAAATGATTGTTCATTACTCACCTCAGTCCAACAGTGTTAGCCAAGTGCAAAGCCGTATGCCTAAAATATGTGGGGCAAGGTGATCCTTACCGCTAATGCGATTCTCAATAGAACTACGCATAAGGATAAGGATAACCCCCCGTGTGAAACATGGAAATGATCTCACATACAAATGTTATGATGTGGGGTAGCTTGGTAGAGGTTGAAATACAGAAATAGGTCAAGTTGGACCTAAGACTGTAAATTGCATATCCACTGGATCTGCAAGTAACAGTAGTGCTTATCGCCTCTTGGTGTCAAAAAATGCTAAATTCTTTGAAGATAATTTTCCTTGAAAAGGGAAAATAAGTAATTGCTCTAGGTTAGCAAGAACCCGTGAGGGCCTGACTGTCCGGAACTAGACATTCCGTATCTACAGGACTCGGAAGTTGCTGTCTATCCGAAACTTAATATTCCAGATCTGTAGAACTCAGGGATTCTAGATGTTGAACCGAGACGGAGCAAAGAGGGGACAAAGACTTATTCCAGGCCTTCTAGCTTATATGGTTGAGAACGAACCATGGACAATTAACAAATAATTGTCATCTCCAAAAGCGCTGCTTTGGAAAGAAGCTACAAAGAGAGAAATAGATTCTATCATATAGAACCATACTTGCGTAATGGTTGATGTTCCTCCGGGAAAAGAACCTTTGGGTTGTGAAAGAGGAAACTCAAAAGTGAGTACCATGTAGATGGATCTACTGACGAGTATAAAGCATCAACTACTTGTACATGTGCTCCCCTGTGAGCAGCTTAATATTCAGGGCCATTGCAGTCTTGCGTGGCATGATTGTTTAAATAGCCTTCCTAACCGGAGAGTTGAAAGAAGAGGATCAGAGTTGGTTTGCTGGACTGTTGGGCTTCTTCCTGAACTTTCATTTTGGTCCTGAAAGTTTCAGATAAAACAGAAATAATGAATTTGACCACAGAAACATTGACTCTAAAGTTAGAAAGCCAACAATTGGAAAACTAACAATCTGAGAGTGGAAATTATATTGAAACAAAAGATATGGGTATCACAGATGACATCTTAGGAATTAGAATTCTAAGACATCTAACGGACTGGTCTAACTCCAAACTCTGTTGTGAGATAGTTGACAGTCTCGTTGAAGCCACCAATGGATATGAATCATAGAACTGATTAGAATCATGGTGCACTCATAGACAAGGAGCGATATGTGCAGGTCACGTGTAGTTCAATGTAATGTACACACAACAACTGACCTGGTATCGACCTACAAAGCAGATCAGTTGAACTAAGGTTCACTGATGATCTTAATAAATGATCAATAGAAGGCGTTAAGTCGGATATGACGATATCTGAATTATTCGCTTATCTACGGATTATGGTATTCTGGATGTCCAGCGGTTCTGGGAGAACAAAGTGATGCAAACTGGACATCAGATATAAAGAACACCAATGCCATAAGTAAATGTGTATGGTGGGTCTTGGAAAATCCTCTAAGAAAACTTGCATCGGCTGATTCATGATGGAATCAGAGTTTATCGCTTTATACAAAGCATGAAAAAAGTGACTCCTTAGAGGACGTCCTTTATTGGGAGAAAACCGTGCCTTCAGCAGTTATACACTGTGGCTAGCCGGTCGGCTTCAGGAAGGACATGGGTGACGGCGTCTGGACATATCTGTCAGGATCTGTCGGAGACATAAGACCGTATGACAATTGATCATCACGAGTGTCACTTCCTTGATTACTAATCAAAGGATATAGCGGACCCTTTTAACTAAGGGGCTACCCGGAGATCAAGTATTCTGCCTGTCTAGGGGAATGGGCTTAAAACCCAAACAATACGAACCTTGAGGTGGTAACCCAACCATATTGACTGGAGATCCCAAGAATTTGGTTCAATGGGAAAACTAAGCTGCAAAAGGTTCAGTTGAGCGCTTCTGTGGAAGCAAGAGCACCTCAGATGATGATTTCTGTAGGGAAACATGAATCCAAAGTTGTTCATGCGATAGATATTAAAGTGCTACCTGCATGGTGGGTAAAGGTTAAGCTTCCAAACCTTTAACGATCCTCAAACGGTTGAGGTTAAGGTTGGGGAAACTTTTAATGATTCCTAACACTTGTGAAGTGGGGTATATCAGGATACCTTGTAGGAGATCACTTATTTAAGTGCGAGGACAGGATGCCTTAAATGAACGCACTTAAGAATCCAAGTGTGTCCACGACCACAACGGACAAAACCATAAGAATGGAAACGAATAAGGAGGGTTATTGTGTTTGTATCATTGTCTTGACTTACACTAAACACTGACGGTTCAAGACATCACATTCACCGCTCAGTAAGTCTGGTGGTATTCAACTAGAGAAGGTTCAAAGCAGAAACTACCTCTCCTGATGCAATATCTTTTCGCTGAAAGATTGCTGAAAGTAGGCACCTTGTGTGTGCGCCAAAATTTCTTTCAAGAGGGGATTGTTGGAAATTTGCCTTTGGTGGGGAGGTGCGTCCACCCATATTTAATGAATTAAACACTAGTGTTCCACATGTTGGAGGCTTTGTCTCTTCACACATGCATAATATACTAAGTGAGTAGATGACCGTAGGGCCAAGGATCGTCAAATTTCGTTGAGAAATGAAAGAGATATTGGTCCACGAAGTAAGGTGTTTGAGGCATGAAAATATGGTGTGGGACAAATCTACCACATCGGTGGGAAAAGGAAGAATTGCTCTCTTTATAAGTCTCTTAATTGACTAAGGGTTTGGGACCCCAAGGGGTAACCCATGTGTTTAAAGGAGGGAGGACCTAGATGTGCTTGGGTTCAAGGCTAAGCCCACACGCGCGCCGCCGCCGCCGCCCACTGGTCCGATCACGGGTCACGGGTCACGGATCGTGGGTCTTGGGACTTTCTGATATTATCTCTTTAGACCCCAAATTATTTAATATTTACAGTTTGGTCCCTAGAGATTTTGGAAAGTTGAATTTGGGAACGACGGAAGGCAGAAAGTTTCTGCCTACCGTTGGAGTTGATTTTATGGGCGTTAGTGTGCATTAATCAGCCATTACTTGGCTGATTAACTCCTCCATAATCATTCCTCATTCAATGACCATAATCAGCCTCCCTAATGGCCATAAACCTGCCATTAACAGTCCTTCCTAATGGTCATTAACAACCCTCCTAATGGCTATTAACAACCATATTTTGGCAGTTGAGGAGTCCCTCCCTCATGCTATATATTGATGCCTTTTGGCTCAAATGTTAGTCACGAAAAATATACAAAACAGTATAGAAAGATAGAAAGACACAGAAGAAGAGACAACATTTATATACACAGAGACAAACAGAAGAGACACTGAAATTCAGTCCAAAACGTTGGGACTAAATCAGAAACTCTTCCTTCCTTTTCTATTCTTCAGCAAGTCATTTCGTATTTGTTTTCTTTGTCAGGATCAACCTATTTGCTTTGTAGTGTTGATATTAAGTGTTGTTTTATCTTGGGAGACTATTGCCCGCTAACGTAAAATCATATATACGAGGCAATCTTGTCTTAAGGACAGAGTGCCATCATTCGACTCAGCACATAGTTGTAATAATCCAAATTTAGTTGTTTCTTGATTTCAGGTTATTAAGATTCTAGACTCAACAAACTTGTGGCAGTTCTGAACATTGGCCTATTTATTTATTCTTTCGAACACTTATAATATTTATTTACTTCCCGTACTGCTTTAGAAATCCAACAAATTCACCATTGTACAAAGGTTCTTATTCTTAGTCAAGTCTGTCAATATTGATCATGTAGTGATAAGTAGTAGTATTTGATCATGCTGTAAATTATTCCTGCTAAATAAAATTGTAGCCGCCAAGTAACTCCATAAACATTATAATAAAATATTGTAGCTAAGTAACTATACTGGTACTATATACTAATCTTGTTTAAGAAAAATAATAGCGAGTTATAATTAACATCAAAATAGAAAATATATAATTGAACATCAATTTTGGACTATGATTTCTTGGTAAAATAACAATCTTCTTCGTGAAAAAAGATAATGAATAGAAAATATGAAAAATAAAAAGCTATCAAGAGGATAATCATGTCTAATTAAGTTTATCATCAAGCATGTGCAAGATGCTCCCTGCAAAAAGTTAATGAATGAACATTAATTTGAACTATGATTTCTTGGTTAAATGACAATCTTCTTCAAGAAAAATGATAATGAATAGAAAATACGAAAAATAAGATAATTATACAATAAAAAGATACCGAGAGAATAATCATGTCTAATTAAGTTTATCATCAAGCAGCACTACACATCCAAGATGCTCTCTGTGCTTGATTTCTCTCCTTTGTCTAATGAAATCTCTATTATTGGATTTTGAGGATTTACATGAATGCAATAGGTGATGACCCAACAACCACAATTGTTATATAGCCTACTTTCATGACTTACAACTTTTCATCTCCATAGCTTTTTAATATATGAGTTTATTATAATTAAATATAGCCATTATAGGGGCAGTTAATTTATGTAAGGACTTGAACGCCCCATACCCGTCAGACGTTTCAATATTTGCTTTTGGAATGAAAAAACTTTAGCACATTTAACATATATAGTTAGAGTTAATTAATTATTGTTTTTTTGTTAGTTTTTTTTCCTTAGCATATAATGAAAATATAGGAAAAATGTCAAATAAAGAGAAAAAAGATAGTTGTGTTTCTTGACCAAAGAGATGTGTCACATCATTTTTTCTATTCCTAGTATATTTATGATTAACGCGGTCATTCGGACGAATGCCCCTATCTTGAGGTGGTATTTAATTTTTGCCCATCAAATCGTTGGTAGTCCCGAACTGTTGTCAATTAAAATTTGAGCTATGAGCTTATCCCTGCATTTTACAGTTACATGCATCACCCCTTCTTTTGGCAACGACAAACATGATTGGGAAATGTAGTCTATGAAGCTCGGTGGTTGCTCCACAAAAACAGTTTCTTTAAGATCACCATAGAGGAACATGTTCTTGACGTCAAGTGCAAGTGCGGAAGATCTGAATGCACTATCAAATAATCCCAGCACGGACAATATCCACGTGCCCAACTTATACTCATATTTGCAAAGTTTCATAGAAACTTCGTCTTGTCCGGCATAAGTTCTGCGTTGTCCGGCATAAGTTCTGTAGAAATGAAGTAATGCCAGATAACTTAATTCCTATAGAACTTATGCCGGAAAAAGTCAAGTTTCAGAAACTTCGCCTTGCGAATTAGTTACTACACAACTTATGCCGGATAACTTGTGCCAACGAAATTATTTTCCGAATCTACTAGGGATTGAGGCCAAAATCTCTGATTTCATAGACCAGCGAATAATGATACTTTAATCCACAAATTTTTATTAAATGAGAAGCAGAGACAAAAATTAAAGACCAGTAATTTAACGGGCAAAAATTAAAGACCAATGAAATCCGCGCAAAAAGTAGTATTAGCTAGCCCAACTCTTAATATTACATACGCATTGTAGCCGGCTCATCTATTTTCACCAGCAAATTCTAGCAGCCGCTCAATCTTCTTTTCTTCTTTGCCAAAGAACTATTATTGGTTGATTATTGGGCACCAATAAAAGATAAATTTTTTGCATGAGCTTATAATTTGATGCAGAACAATCACCATCTCAACTTAATCGAAAAACATCATGCAACCACTTTAACAACAACTACCACAGAGACAAAAGAATATTGAATGAGTTGTGTCATTATTTATTAATTTGGTGATGGTAAAAAAGTAAGAACACTAATTTTGTTTGACTTGGGTACTTGAAGAATTATCACGTATTATTTCTGTTAATGTTGGATTTGATGTCGTGATATTTGACCCAACATATCTCTTGAAGTATTGATTTGAATATATAAGAATGTTGGGACAAATGTTGCACAACATTCGGACCAACATTTTCAGAACTGATTTTGCCTTACTTCACATAAAAATTACTATGTAGTAAATATGACTTGACAAGGTAAAAAGGAGTTGGTAAACACGTGTGAAGAATGAGTCAAGGCTGCTGCTTTTCGTGAGGAACAAGTCAAAGTTGTTAGAGGATTTTGCTCCTTGATCGTCTCCAACTAATCCTACCAGCTACCCACCTTTCCCTCAACCTCCACAACCAATCGATGAGCCTTTCAAGGAAGACTTTCTACTATAAACAGAGAGGGTAGTACAATGAATCGATATCCAGAATCAGAAAGAAAAATACCAAGAGAGCTCTCGACATTTCATCTTAGAAATCTGGATCACAAGTGTTGCCTGAGTTTGTTAACAACATTCTGTCCGACATTACAATTGTTGTTAAGATTCTAGATTAGTTTTGTATAGAGCGATTGTAATGACATGTTGTCTATGTCTACGTAGTTAGATTGTTCAGGCAGAAGTCATTTGCAACTTCAACTTTTAATTCCTTTCCGTTTTATTTTGTAAATCTGTAAAGAAAAGAATTTGTACTGTTGTATATAATATATATATATATATAATACATTTGGTCATTGACCATCATAAGTTATACAATAAATATAACTTATGAAAATTTAAACTTTGTGTTCTTTAAATTCTGCTGCATTTACTCTTTAAAGTTTCTGTTTTGCTAAGTGTTGTTACTGATGTCAGACGACATAATTGTCGACATTCGGAAACAGAATTGACATTCAATTTATTTCGTTTTATTTTTGTTTCCCATAGCATTTGACACCCTTCAAGTGCTATCAGAGCCTACACTTAACACAATAAGTGCTTGGTCATGTTGTCATAAGCTATGGATCCGACAAATGCAACTATTGGTAGGCTTTCTATTTTAGATGGATCAAATTATGCCTATTGGAAGATTCACCTACGTTCTCATATCAAATCAATTGATATTAGGGCATGGAGAACTATAACCACTGGGTATGTTATTCCAATATTTCTACCGGATGAGGAAGGTGACATTCTTGTTAAACCTGAATCCGAATGGACTACAGAAGAAACCAATAATGCTAGCTTTAACGAAAAAAGCTTAAATGTAATTTTTGGATGGGTTAATATGTATATGTTCAAACTCATTCAAAATTGTCCAACGGCTAAGGATGCATGTGATACTTTACAAATTCATTGTGAAGGTAGCTCAAGTGTTCGTTGAACAAAGCTACGCATGCTCATGAGAAAATATGAACATTTAAGGATAGAAGAAGCAGATGATATTAAATCTTATTTTGAAAAGTTGATTGACATCTCAAATGAATGTCAAGTACTTGGTGAACCACTAATCAACACTCAACTTATTGAAAAGGCTCTTCGCTCTCTTCCTGAAAGTTCAATTTAAAGATATATGCTATTGAAGAAGCTCACAATCTTGAAAAGCAAGAATGTGGCACTTCAAGTTCAATCCTCGCAGAGTTAAATCGGAGAAGAGGATGAGAATCTTGAAGAAATTGGTGATGGTGCAAATGTTGCCTTACTCACTCGAAAATACAATTCGATGGTGTGGAAGTTCAACAATGACAGAAATCAATCTAAATCTAAAGAGCACCAAAAGCAAGTCTTCAATCAAAAGTCCACTAGATTCCTTCCTAATGTACAAAAAAGAAATCAACTAAGAAGAACCAACTCAGATCGTACCAAATCTGATCCCAAACAACTTGAGTCCGTGCAAAGTCATGCATGCTCGGGTTGGGGTCACTATGCTAACGAATGTGCAAACACTCTGAGAAAATTTGGTAAGAACCTATGGGTTTCTCTTAGTGATGATGAAGGAGAAGATGAAGGAGATCGTGAAATTGAAACACAAGAAATACTGGCTACTATTTTCGAACAGTCTCTATCGGATAGTGAAGATGTCGTATACAATGTTGTCTCAGATGCCACGACATTTTCTCCAACATCAACATCCTCAGCGACATCCGAACTGTATGAATTCTTTAACTATTCTGATGTTAATTGCTTTAGTGGTTCTATTTCTGTTAGTGAGGCTGATTGTATGGATCAAGTTGAATACAAAGATGATATGATTAATGAATTATAAAGTATTTGTAAGCCTTAATCATAGAATTCAAGCAACTTGACAAAAAGGTAAAATCTTTAACTCATGAGAATTTAACATTAAAAGGCACGATAACCCGACTTGAGGTTACACTTACAAAAAAGGATATTGAATTTGGTAAGATCCGTGCAAAATTGGATTTAGCCGAAGCAACATTCTGTAAGCTCAACACGGGGACTTCGAAATTGAATGAGATACTCAACTTTAGTAATCCCTCACATGCAGGAATTGGGTACAAAAACTCTCTTAAAACGATATGCTCTAATCTCTTTGATAAAAATGAGAAAATATGCTTTGTAAAAGAAAAATAGTTGAATAATAGGTTCTCATATAGGTCAAAGAATATGAAGTTTGTGTGTCATCACTATAACTCCCATGGACACTTAAAACCATACTGTTTCAAACTTCAAGATTCTGTGAGCAAAATGTTGCCTAAAATATTGTCCAACATTCCGGATAAAAATTGAAGCAACATTTCTGAGCCAAAAGGTAAAAAATGTTTTAAGAGAGTTTGGGTTCCTAAAAATGATGTAATGTATAATGTTGCTATAACTGCATTAAGAACTAGCATTTCAGGTTCTTGGTACTTTGATAGTGGATGTTCTCGCCACATGACAGGTATAAATGATTTTCTAAAGAACTATGAGTCATTCAATAGAGGAAACGTGACTTATGGAGGTGGCAGTAAAAGCAAAATAATTGAAAAAGGGATCTTGGATGTTCCTGGATTTCCAGCTTTAAGAAATATCTTACATGTTGAGGTCTTAATGGCTAATTTGATTAGTATTAGTCAACTGTGTGATGACGATCTTAAGGTAAAATTTAATAAGAATGCCTGTAAAGTTACGAATAAAGCAAATATATGTGGCATGACAGGTACAAGAGCAAGTTACAATTGCTATCTTGTTATAAGATAAGAGACATGCAATAATGCTAAGGCCGATGACACAACACTATGACATCAAAAGTTGGGGCATGTAAACTACAACAGTTTAGAAAAATTGGCTGAAGCGGTTAGAGGCATACCCAAACTTAGCCATAAAGGTAAAACTGTCTGTGAAGATTGTTTGAAAGGTAAGAAAACCCGTGTCTCTCATAATGTTGTCCAACACGACGGATAACATCCAGGTACGTCTCACTGTTTTCAATTGTTACATATGGATTTAATGGGTTCAATTGAAGCAGACAGTCTAGGAGGCATGAGGTATTCCTATGTGATAGTAGATGATTTTTCTAGATATTCTTGAATATATTTTTTGAAAGAAAAATTACAAACATTTGATATGTTTAAATTCTTGCACTCTAGAATTAGAAATTTATTCTATTCTCCTATTTTTTGGATTAGATCAGACAATGGAAAAGAATTTGAAAATAGTTCATTCACAAATTTTTGTGAGAAGAAGGAAATTTTCCGTGAGTTTTCTGCCCCCAAAACCCCTCAACAAAATGGGGTTGCCGAACGAAAGAATATGACATTGCATGAAATGGCTAGAGTAATGCTGAGTTCTAAATATTTGTCGAAACGTTTATGGACAGAAGCCTTGAATACTGCAAATCACATAGCTAATAGAGTCTATCTAAGGCCAGGAACAAAGATGACACCCTATGAAATAATAAATGGAAAGAAACCAAACTTGCGTTACTTTCATGTTTTTGGGTGTATTTGTTATATTTTAAATGACATGGATCATTTGGAAAAAAATGACTCTAAGAGTGGTAAAGGAATTTTTGTTGGCTATTCACAAAATAGTCATGCTTATCGAGTATACAATCTGAGATCTAGAACTGTACAAGAGTCTGTAAATGTTATATTTGATGATCTTTCTGATGTTTCAGAAAAAAACTATTGAAAATAACATTATGGAAACAATGGAAAGCCCACATATTGTAGAAGAATTGGATGTTTCGACAAATGTTGTCACACCTGAAGCAACATTCGAAACAGTAATAGAGACCACAGAGGCCACAGATGAGGAGTCAAGTGCTGAATTGTTAGACCAAGTTCGTAGGGACCCCTCATCAAGGATTAGGAAGAATCATCCAACGGGCCAAGTGATAGGGGGAGTTTTTGAAGGAATTAGAATAAGAGGTAAAGAAGCACTCAACTATAGAGAAATGGTAAGGTATGTGTGTATGTCAACCATATACCAAAAGACTAGTCTTTCTTATTTTATATCTACATTAGAACCAAAGAATGTTGTAGAAGAACTTAAAGATAATTTCTGGATACAAGCAATGCAAGAAGAGCTTGAACAATTTTCTCGAAATAAAGTTTGGGACTTAATTCCACGTCCAAATAATACAAATGTAATTGGAACTAAGTGGATTTTTAAAAATAAATCAGATGAATCGGGAATAGTTGTTAGAAACAAAACACGTCTAGTTGCACAAGGTTATACTCAAGTTGAAGGAATTGATTTTGATGAAACCTTCGCACATGTAGCTAGAATCGAGTCAATTAGACTTTTACTTGCTATTGCTTGTTGTCTGAAATTACTTTACACAAAATGGATGTAAAATGTGCCTTCTTAAATGGTTATCTAGACAAGGAGGTATATGTTGAACAACCAAAAGGATTTGAAGATCCTTACTATCCACACTATGTGTACAAACTCAAAAAGGCTTTGTATGAGTTGAAACAAGCCCTTCGTGCATAGTATGGTCGCTTAAGTAACTTTCTTCTTGAATTTGATTTTAACCGTGGCGAAGTTGATCATACCTTATTTATTAAACGACATGGTATAGATATTATTATTGCTCAAATCTACGTGGATGACATAGTCTTTGGATCAACCTCTCAGTCGTACCTAAATTCATTTATTGAAGCTATGTCATCAACATTTGAGATGAGCATGATTGAAGAATTAACGTTTTTCTTAGGCTTGCAGATAAAGCAAAGTAAAGATGAAATTTTCATCTCACAGAGTAAATATGCCAAGAATCTAGTTAAAAGATTTAGTTTGGAGAATGCTAAACAGATGAAAACGCTAATGGGTTCATCACATAAGGTATGTAAGGATAATGTTGGTGAAAATGTCGACCCAACATTATATCGATCTATGATAGGTAGCCTTCTTTATCTTACTGCTAGTCACCCAAATATTATGTTTAGTATTTGTGTTTGTGCACATTCTGTCCCACTTAAATGTCGTGAAACGTATTATTCGATATGTTGCTGGCACATGTGAGTTGAGAATCTGGTATTCCAAAGATACTAATCCTAACTTAATAGGATTTAGTAACTCGGATTGGGCTGGAGCGTGGATGATAGAAAAAGTACAAGTGGAGGATGTTTTTATCTTGGCAATAACCTTGTTTCATGGTATAGTCGTAAACAAAACTGTGTCTCACTTTCAACTGCTGAATCTGAATATGTAGCAACTGGAAGTTGTTGCTCTCAATTAATATGGCTACGACATATGTTAGATGACTATGGATTTACTAGCAACATTTTAATTTTGTACTATGATAATTTGAGTGCTATAAATATTTCTAAAAATCCAGTTCAGCACTCATATACAAAACATATTGATATTAGACATCACTTTTTAAGAGATTTAGTTAAAAAAACAGCTAGTTCAAATTGAACATGTTGACACTCTTCATCAACTAGCTGATATTTTTACAAAAGCTTTGGACCATGAGAGATATTCCAGTTTAAAGAAATCTCTTGGTCTTTGTAATCTCTAAAAAGGCATTTTTGGTGAATGTTAGCTGAAATGTTGTCTAACATTTAGGGTGACATTTACCTATGTAATATCACTGACTGATTATTGTTGATGTATGGTGCATAATGTTTGGTCACACAAGCATGATCCTTCAATAAGAATATGTTGTCTAAGTGATACCGTTCTCTGCGATGATATATATATATATATATTATAAAAAGGGAGTGTCAAAATAAGACAAAGCCTTTACAAATATTTGACAAGTGTGAAAAATGGGCAAAACTCTTGAAAAGATACCGTTCCTATTCTATAGGAGTATCGAGTGCTTCAAAAGAATTTTGAGAATACTAAATAAGTATTCTTATTTTTGACACGAAAAAAACATTTGTATGTGTTTTATGATTAGATCAAGGACATGATGAGAAAATGTTACATTGGTCCAGTGGTCAAACTCATAAAATACGTATAAAACGTGTCTTGATTTGTTGCCAAAACAAAAAGTTCTTGTGGGATCAAAATATTTGTGTCGTCCAAAATGTTACCAACATTGCTGTTGACATTTTCAGAATGTGATATATGTTGGGATGTTGTTCTTATATGATCCTTGAAATATCAGATCTCACTCCCTATTATATGCAACGTTTACATGAATTTTGAAATTTAAAGTGAAAAGATTAATTTTTCCCTACCGTGATGTTTATTTGTTCTATCCCAATATTTTAAGTAAAAGTTATTATTTAAAATTGAAACACCTAAAATTAAGGGATTCTTGTTGCTAAGAAAAAAAATGCCACGTCTATAAATATTCCTCCCATTTGCAATTTTTTATCATTTCTAATTTTCACAAAAATAAAAAAGAGGGGAAAATTACATCGTGTATATCTTCCTACCTACCCGATGGAAACACCAAATCAAACTCCAATCACTTTCACAAACCCTAAATCCTCAAAACTCTCTCCTCAATTCTCACAGATGAAAACTTCTCCAATGTCAGAACAAATGTCAACCAACATTCCATCCAACACTCCCATGAGCATTAACCCTCCATCGAATACACCTCAGCAACTGAGCCAGTCTTCTTCCTTAAATCTTCCTAAAGCAATAGTGTTTAAAGGTTTTGATGAACCTTTAGATATATGCTATCCTGGGGATAATGATAACCCTATAGATGTAGATCAAACTTTTGATTACTCATCTCTGGAAAAAAGGCCAAGGTCATCTACATTTCCTACTCGTTGATCGAGTAGAGTGTTTGAGAAAACAGTCCAAGAAGGCTCGAGCAGCAAAATGACTAAATGTGAAACATCTAAACTTGCTTACTCAAGCAGTGATAATGAAAGTACAGACTCTATTTTCTTGACTGATAAAGAACCATCTGCTTCTAAACAACCCAGTGTGCCTCAAGAAAGGGAAATCCCAGATGAAATCCCCTTGAAACAATTCTTTCCAAAGGGAGTTCCCAAGACTACAAGGACAAGCGTTGCTCCAAATGTTGCCCCAGATGCCACAACATCTCAGGCAACATATCAGCCAACCTACGAAGAGCACATCACAACATCCTCCAATAATACCAAATCTATCAGTTCAGACATGTCTGATTCAGACATTGAGGTATCTGCTTTGTCCGCTAAATTCTATTCTAAATCTAACCATGATATGTGAGATTTTTACAAGAATAAAGTAATAGGCCTGAGAGAGTGTTAGATATTGCTGTTTGTACTCAATATGGTTTGATAGAATTTTTAAAGGATATACAACTTCTTGGTTTTGTCACTGAAAAAGAATCATATGTTGATGAAATAGTAAGGTTGTCCTATGCAAACTTAAGCTCTGCTATAGAGGATACCTCCTCAAAGAAATTTGGGAAGTTAAATCTCTATAACAAGGTATATATTTTTACGCCTGCTATCATAAATCAATGTATTGACCAAAATGCTGGAGATAATGTTAGAGAAGCTGAACAGGTGATAGAAAATAGGGACGAAGTAATTGAATACCTCACTGGAGGTATAATGTCGAAATGGATCCCTAGATGCCCAGCCTCCAAGCTAACAACCCTGTTTTCTACCCTCCACAAAATTGCTATTCACAATTGGCTTCCTTCAATGAATGAAATTATTGTGACATCTGAACAAGCCACCCCTTTGTATAAAATTGGGGAAGGTTTGAAAGTTGATTTGAGACAAATTATATTTCATCAAATTGCCAACTTGGCTGAGAAAGAATCAACTTCAATACTTCATTTTCCCTTTCTGATCTACAAAGTATTAACCACCAAAGGCTTTGATCCTAAGAGAGAAGACACCTTAGGGAAGGCTCCTGAGCTGTACACCATAAACAAAGCAGTTTTGAAGAACAAGGACAGAGTCATCGACTTGCCCTGGAAGAAGGAAGCAGAAAGTGAAAATGTTGCCAAAAATATCACCAACATCCTGGGAAACACTAGTCCAATACAGTCTACATTGTTTACCAAATGGCTTGTGGATCAAATTGTAAAAACCAATCAACAAATTGCAGAAGTTGATGCTGCAAGGAATGCCCTGATATAAGTTAGAGACCATTTCATGATGCTACTTTCTTCACAAAAAGGGGGAGATGATACGATGTAGGGGGAGGAAGATGCTGATGCAGGGGAAGGAAGCTAAAGCTGCTATGCTACAGAGGGAGCTGAAGTTGTCATGAAGGGGTAGAAAGCTGCTGTAAGCTGTTGTATGATGAGCAAGGAGAAAGATGAATGATGTTGCTGAACCTAAACTGTTAATGTTTGTTAAAATTTTGATGGATTGATGTGGATATTTGTTGACAATGGTTTATTTCTATTAGTGTTTTGTATATATTGGATGATGTGTGTATATATATGCTCATATTTTATTTCTTATGAATTGGTATACACATGTTTGCGTGTATGCCATCACAAGTTAAGGGGGAGCATGACCTTGAAATTGTTGATCACAGATGTTGGACAACATTTGTGACAACACCATAAGTCAACTGTACATTTTAACGAGTTTTGTGAAGAAATGCAAAAAAAAGGGGGAGATTGTTAATGTTGGATTTGATGTTTTGACATTTGACCCAACATATCTCATGAAGTACACAACATTCGGACCAACATTTTCAGAACTGATTTTGCCTTACTTCACGTAATGATTACTATGTAGTAAATATGACTTGGCAAGGTAAAAAGGAGTTGGTAAACACGTGTGAAGAACGAGTCACGGCTGTTGCTTTTCGTGAGGAACAAATAAAAGTTGTTAGAGGTTTTTGCTCCTTGATCGTCTCCAACCAATCCTACCAGCTGCCCACCTTTCCCTCAACCTCCACAACCGATCGATGAGCTTTTCAAGGAAGGCTCTCTACTATAAATAGAGAGGCTACTACAGTGAATCGATATCCAGAAGTCATCTGCGACTTCAACTTTTAATTCCTTTCCGTTTTATTTTGTAAATCTGTAAAGAAAGGAATTTGTACTGTTGTATATAATATATATACAGTACATTTGGTCATTGACCATCATAAGTTATATAATAAATATAACTTATGAAAATTTAAACCCTGTGTTCTTTAAATTCCGTTGCATTTACTCTTTAAAGTTTCTGTTTTGCTAAGTGTTGTTACTGATGTCGGACGACATAATTGCCGACATTCGGAAACAAAATTGATATTCGATTTATTTCATTTTGTTTTTATTTTTCATAGCATTTGACACTCTTCCGTTTCAAACCAAACATGTTAAAATAGTGGAAAAAATGAAGAATATGGTGTCAGTAGCATAAGGAATATTTAGTTTCTTCAAATGAGTTTTGGGTTTTAAGGTTGGGACGGATATTTTTATTTGTTAATTTTTTTTTAATAAAAAAGAGGAAAAAGTATACATCGGAAAGTTAGGATTTTCTAATGGTGTGATTTTTGTGTTAGTCTAATTAAAGTTTAGTGATTTTTACATTAGAAAAGATAGTTAAGTGAATTTTATAAAAAAAAATTACTTGATTAAATTAGAGCAATAAAAATGATAATTACGTATTCTATGAAATTTACCCTACATTTAATTATCCTCTCGAAGTTTGTAATGACCTCCATCAACAACATTTAATTAGAGCAAGGTCTTCATTGGTAGGGTTACGAAGATTCAGAGGAAGTAGAAGTCATAATCATTCAAGGTTAAAAATAAATTATATAAGGTATTAAATAGATGAATGGTCGAAAAGGTCAGGAGTAAAATAAACATTGCATAGGACGTGTCTGTATGGGGGGAGGGGGGATGTCAAGGATTTAAAAATAAAATTGAGGGGTGTACGTGATTTTTATCATCCATGTATTTGGAACAAATTTAGTTTAATCGATCAAAATCACAAAGTTGGCGTGTACGTTGTCACACTCACTACCTTTCAAAGGTGTCTAGAGGACGGACCAGAAGCAGCAAAGCGACGACCGAGGAGCGGATTTGGTACTTGTTTGAAGGGTGCACCAGTAAAAATATGTTTCAAGCTCTCAACTTATTGACAAGTGGAGAGGATGACTGTTAAAGGGTGTGATGGAATGATTGAGATTCTTAATCTTTATTTCTTAATAAGATATCTGAGCTTCGAGCTCTACGATTGAAAAATCTTTCGATAGAAAACACTTGACTTCGTTAATGTCCTACTCGGCGGGATCTTAGTTTATTGAACTAATGAACGTCAATTGCTTAAAAAAGAAGAAAAAAAGAGACATTAAGGTTCATAATTCAAAACGTTGAATTGGTGTAGGGGGTCTCTGAACTGACCATGAAAAGGGTCTTTGCTTATGCCCACGCTATGGAGGTGTGCATTAGCATTTTTCAACAAGTGTGGGAGGAATACAACACTATTGACTCCTTCATAAGTTGGAATTCCCATATTTGGTGCTCAATATCCTTTGATTAAAATAGGACACTCGTGGCGGCCCAAACTTATGCATATTGAATTAAGCTTGCATATCTCATATCCTTGGACTTGACTTTACTAGATTGAATTCCGATTGCCGTCATTATATGTCGTCCTAGATAGTTTTCAAACTTTATTAACAGTAATACTCTAGAATTTTTCTTTTGTGTATTTGGATAAATATTTGCCATTCAAATGCATTGCTAGTTAGTACATCGTCTTATTTTGGGCGAATCCCTTTTATTTTAACTTTTTTATTATATAAGGGGTAGGGGAAAGGAAAATGAGGGAGAAGATTACAACATGATGAATCGAACCTTCACCAATAAGATAAAAGTTTAGACAACCAACCAATTGAGCTACTAAGATCCTCAGGATGTACTCATTTTCAACAAGATAGAAGTGGGTGAAAATGAACAGTTACGTTTGAAATTATACATACTTTACAATTCCTACTTTTTGTTTTAAAATGTCTTTTTTATTTGGGTAATTATATTTGTCATTCAATGCTCTTACTAGATAGTAGTCGTATTTTGACTGAAACCCAACATGTTGTGCTGACAAAGTGAAGTACTTGAGTCTTTGAAAGTAGGTGGGGTTGGACGAAGGGAAGCATGCTTCCACCAATATATTTTAGAAAAAATGATCAAATATATCCTTCTATTTTATTTTAATAGCTAAGTTTGTCATCCTTACTTATTACACAAAAATACCCCTCCCGTTTATAAACTTGCTACTACTACCCTCAATTAGATGGAAAGACCCAATTCGCTCAAATTGAGACAATTTCATTAAAAAATCCAAACCCAATTCGTGACCCGCTCCGATCCACTAATTCTAACACCCAAATATACCCCCTGCAATTCTTTTACCTATTTTATAGGGGTGAGCACGGGTACAGGGTACCCAAATACCCGACCGGAACCGACACTAACGGGTAGGTTCCGGATAGATATATTATAATAACGGGTAGGGTCCGGGTAGTAAAATTAGGAACCGATCAATGTTGGGTCCGGTTTCGGTTCCGGCAAATAGAGACAGGGTACCCGGACCCGGAACCGATACCCGGAACCTATAAAATATTAAATATTTTTACTTTTTTTAGAAACATTTGGACCACTTTTAACTTTCTCCAAAATTGTTTGTTGCACGCCTACACATTGATTTTCCCCACCCCAAGACGTAAATATTTTAGCTTTTTCACCCCTTTATTCTAGAATGCTCTTTGTGCCCTAAGAGAAAACACTCAAAACTCTCTCAATAACAATGGCGTTTTAGCTACACCACCGAGCTTCATCGTCGTCGTTGTTGAAGCTTTCTCTCAGGTACTTTCATCGTTGTCGTCATTGAAGCTTTCTCTCAGGTACTTTCATCGTTGTCGTCATTGAAGCTTCACCTTTGCCTCTTTCTCTCCCTTGGTTGTGTTCACGTCATTCCTAAAATGCATATGGGTTCATATCTAACTCTTCAATTTCTTTTTAATATCATATGCTTCTGTTCTATTTCAGGCGATACTCCTCTTCAATTTGTATTACCTTTTTATTTAAAATGTAAATCTATTTTTAAAATTTGTGTATATTTTTGTAGTTGTGAAGATGAAATTTAGGGATTTACTAGTATAATAAAGCTTTTCTTTTGTATCGAAGAGCTTATGAACACGAAAATAAGTTTAATTCAGATATTTTCAAATTTATTTTGAAATCAACACGTTCAATTAATTGAGTGTCAAATTTGGCTTGCAATTTTAGGTTTTGGTTACAGAATTAGCTTTTCTACAATGAATAAGTTTTCTAAAACTTCTTATAATGGTACTAAAAACTCCGATTGCAGGCTAAAAAACTACTTGATGAAATTATTTTAGAACTCTTTTTTATTCTCATAGGCTTAAAAATTGTTGCTTAATTTGTGTTTTTTATTTACAGGGTACTCGGGAACCTACCCGGACCAGGTCCGGTAGGTTCAGTAATGATTGCTACGGGTAGGTTCCGGGTAGTAAATTTAGGAATCGATCTTTTACCGGGTAGGGTCCGGATAGTTAAAAAATGTTAGGGTACCCGGACCCGCTCACCCCTACTATTTTATACGTATTCAGCCACTTAGGGTTCTAACGTATCTTCTCTTTCAATTATAGGTGGGTTGGCAAAAGTATTTTGTCTTCCATTGCTCAAGTAGTTTTCCCCTTCATCAAGTGTAAAAATAGTTGTTCCTTACAAAGGATGTGCAATTGTGGTTTGGTTGCATTAAATTTGACTTCCACCACTCCCGCTAATTGATTTTTCAAATGTCCTCATCCGGAAGTATAAAGTATTTTTTTTTTTTACAATTTTGGTGAACTGATTTTATACGAGTTAGTCAATTATATTTTTTTTGGGTGTTTCTATATTGTTGCTAACCTAATTTTGATTGTTGCCGACATCTTATTTCATGTGGATATTGAGAATGGAAAGACCAAGCTTACATACGAAATTTAGAGGAGTTGTTGAAACAAGATCGAAAGGGACAATTTGAAGATTGAGAAGGTCAATTTAAAGAATGAAAGTGACAATTTGAAGATTAAAAGGGATTATTTGTCGGAAATTGTTGCTACCTTGGAGGCTATTAATGAGTTGGAAACAAACAAAGCTATGACTTTGGAGAGAAATAGTCTACGGTGAAATTCAATCTTATGATTTCATGGGCTCTCTTTATTGGATTTTTGGTCGCTTTGATGACAAAGTGAGTTAGAGATGTAGTGTTTGGTGTTAGTTTTTGAGGAAGTAAAAATGTATGTTTAGTAGTTGAAGAACCAATGCTTGTTGTTTTCTTTTGTTTTATCTTTGGAGGTGTAGTAATTTGGTTGTAATGTATGAATGTGGAACTCTTTCAATTTAAATGCATATGGTTTTTATGAACTTTTCTCTTATTTCTCTTTCTAGATTATGCATTATGATGAACAATAGAGAATATAGTTGATTATTGAAAATCAGTATTGTTGGGTCTGGGTATGCTATGGAACAATAAAAAAAACAAACTCGAATGTTAATTCAGTTTTCGAATGTCAGCGATAATGTCGTCCGGCACCAGTGATAACACTTTAGTAAAAATAAAAAACTTTAAAGAGCAATGCAGCGGAAATTTAAAGAACACAAAGGTTTAAAATTTACATAGGTTATAAATATTATATAACCTATGACGGTCAGTGACCGAAAATATTGTATATATTTATTATATACAAAAATTACAAATTTCTTTCTTTATAATTTTATAAGATGAAACATAAAGAATTAAATGTTGAAGTCGCAGATGACTTCTGCCTGAAAAATCTACCTAAATAGACATAGACAACTTCTCTTTACAATTGCTCAATACAAAGCTAATCTAGAATCTAAACTGCAATTGTAATGTTGGACAAAATGTTGTCAACACGCTTAGGCAACACTTGTGATCCAATTTTCTGAGATGAATTCTCGAGAGCTCTCTTGGTATTTTTACATTCTGGTTCTGGATATCAATATACTGCAGTAGCCTCTCTATTTATAGTAGAGAGTCTTCCTTGAAAGTCTCATCGATCGGTTGTGGAAGTTGAGGGAAAGGTGGGCATCTTGTGGTAGATGATTAAGGAGTGAGAATCTCAACAAATTTGACTTGTTCCTTACTCGACTTCTTCCACAAGCTTTGACTCTTTCTGCCACATTTTTCACAGCTCCAATTCACCACGCCTAAGTCATTTTTACCTCACAGTAAAATATTACTGCTTATCGTGAAGTAAGGTAAAACTGTTTTAAAAAATGTTGGTCCGAATATTGTGACATTTGTCCCAACATTTTTATGCATTCAAATCAGTACTTCAGAAGATATGTCGGGTCAAATGTCACAACACCAAACCTATCATTAACAATCTCTCCCTTTTTCCCTTTCTTCACAAAACTCTTACAAACCTAAACTGACTTAGGATATTGAAATAAATGTTTGTCCGACATTTGTGATCAATAATATCAATGTTATGCTCCCCCTTAACCTGTGATTGCTTTCAAGTAATCATGTGTGTACCAATTCATAAGATTTGAAAAGAAGAAAGATGTTAGCAAATATATATACATATCATCCACTTATATACAGACCATAAAAAATATTTCATTGTCCACATAAATCAGTAACCATCCTGTTGAACAATTAACTGCTCAGATTGAGCAACATTCACGACCCTCATACAGTATCAACCAGTAGAAACAACTCCTCCTAACTCATCATACAGTAGCAACAGCTTCTAACAGCTTTATACTCATGCATTACTGCTTCTCTGCACATAACAACAACCTCTAGCCTTCTTCCTTAGCTCCCCCTCCATCAGCACTTCCTCTGCTTCCCTCGACTTCAACAAATCATTTTCTCCCCCTTTTTGTGAAGAAAGCAGCAGCATGAAATGGTCTCTGGCTTGAATCAGAACATTCCTTCCGGCATCAACCTCAGAGATTTGTTAGTTGATCTTTGCAATTTGACTCGCAAGTCATTCAGTAGACAGTGGAGACTGTCTTGGACTAGTGTTGCCAAGAATGTTGGTGACATTCATGTCAACATCTGCACTATTTCCTTCCATTTTCCAGGGTAGATCGATGACTCTTTCCTTGCTCTTCAAAGTTGCATTGTTTACAATGTAAAGTTCAAGAGCTTTTCCCAAAGTGTCTCCTCTAATAGGCTCAAGGCCTTGAGTAGTTAATACTTTGTAGATCAGAGAGGGAAAAGAAGGATTAAAGTTGACTCTTTTTCTGCCAAGTTGGCAATTTGATAGAAGATCATTTTTCCTAAATCAATTTTGAATCCTTTCCCAATTTTAAACAGTAGGGAGGCTTGTTCAGTTGTGACAACTGACTCATTCATTGAAGGAAGTCAATTGTGTATAGCAATTTTGTAAAGGGTGGCAAATAAGGCTGTTAATTTAGAGGTTGGACATCTAGAGATTCACTTACGCATTATACCTCCTGTGAGGTACTCAATTACTTCATCTCTATTGTCCACTGCAGGGTCTGCTTCTCTAACATTCTCCTCAGTATTTAGGGTAATACCCGAGGAGTGATGTGATTCCCCCCCCCCCTTTTATTTATTTTTATTTTTAATAGGGAAAATCAGATATGACAAAAAAATGCAAATGAAAGGATTTTATATACATGACAAATCTTTCAAAGCAACAAAAATCCTTAGTTTTAGGAGTTTGATATTTATCTAATAACTTACACCTAAAATTTTGGGATAAAATGATGAGCATCACGGTAGGAATTTAATCTTATCATTTTAAAGTTTGAAATTCCTATTAAAACAAGGCATAAAAATAGGGAGAAAAATCATATTTTTCTGTAATCAGTTAAGAACAACATCCCAACAAATATCATTATCTGAAAATGTCAACAACAATGTTGGCAACATTTTGGACGACACAAGTATTTTGATCTCTCAAGAATTTTTCGTATTGACAACAAATCAAGACACGTTTTATACATATTTTATGAGTTTGATCAATGGACCAATGTAACATTTGTCCATCGTGTCCTTGGTCTAATCATAAAACACATACAAAAGGTTTCTCGTGTCAAAAGTGAGAATACTTAATTTAGTATTTCAAAATTTCTTTTGAAGCACTCGATACTCCTATAGAATAAGAACGGTATCTTTTCAAAGGTCTTTGCCCATTTTGCACAATTACCAATCATTTGTAAGGCTTTACCTTATTTTGATACTTTCTTTTTATGATATACATATCATCGCAGAGAACGGTATCACATTGATAACTTATTCTTATTGAAGGATCATGCTTGTGTGACCAAAGGTTATGCACTATAAATCAACAATAATCAGTTTATGATATTCCATAGGTAAATGTCACCTGAAATGTTAGATAGTATTTCAGCTGACATTCACCAAAAAATGATTTTTAGAGATTACAAAGACCAAGAGATTTCTTCAAACTAGAAAATCTCTCATGGTCCAAAGCTTTTGTAAAAATATCAGCTAGTTGATGAAGAGTGTCAACATGTTCAATTTTAACTAGCTGTTTTTCAACAAAATCTCTTAAAAAGTGATGTCTAATCTCAATATGTTTTGTACGTGAGTGCTGAACTGGATTTTTGGAAATATTTATAGCACTCAAGTTATCACAATACAAAATCAAAATGTTGCTAGAAAATCAATAGTCGTCTAACATGTGTCTTAGCCATATTAATTAAGAGCAACAACTTCCAGCTGCTACATATTCAGATTCAGCAGTTGAAAGTGAGACACAGTTTTATTTACGACTATACCATGAAACAAGATTATTGCCAAGATAAAAACATCCTCCACTTGTACTTTTTCTATTATCAACGTCTCCAGCCCAATCCGAGTCACTAAATCCTATTAAGTTAGGATTAGTGTCTTTGGAATACCAAATTCCCAACTCACATGTGTCACCAACATATCGAATAATGCGTTTCACGGCATTTAAGTGATATATTTTGGGACAGGCTTGAAAACGTGCACAAACACAAACACTAAATATAATATCTGGGCGACTAATAGTAAGATAAAGAAGGCTACCTATCATAGATCGATATAATGTTGGGTCTATATTTTCACCAACATTATCCTTACATATCTTCTGTGATAAACCCATTGGCGTTTTCATCTGTTTAGCATTCTCCAATCCAAATCTCTTAACTAGATTCTTAGCATATTTGCTTTGTGAGATAAAAATTCCATCTTCACTTTGTTTAATCTGCAAATCTAAGAAAAAAGTTAGTTCCCCAATCATTCTTATTTCAAATGTTGATGACATAGATTCAACAAATGAAGACTGTGAGGTCGAACCAAAGACTATGTCATCTACGTAGATTTGAGCAATAATAATATCTACACCGTAGCGTTTAATGAATAAAGTACGATCAACTTCACCACGATTAAAACCAAATTCAAGAAGAAAGTTAGTTAAACGACCATACCATGCATGAGGAACTTGTTTCAACCCATACAAAGCTTTTTTGAGCTTGTACACATAGTGTGGATGGTGAGGATCTTCAAATGTTTTTGGTTGTTCAACATAGACTTCCTTATATAGATAGCCATTTAAGAATGCACCTTTCACATTCATTTGGTGTAAAGTAATTTTTAGACAACAAACAATAGCAAGTAAAAGTCTAATTGACTCAATTCTAGCCGCAGGTGCAAAGGCTTCGTCATAATCGATTCCTTCAACCTGAGTATAGCATTGGGCAACTAGACGAGCTCTATTTCTCACAACTGTTCCCGATTCATCTGATTTATTTTTAAAAATACATTTAGTTCCAATTATATTTGAATTATTCAGACGAGGAACTAAGTCCCAAATTTCATTTCGAGAGAATTGTTCGAGCTCTTCTTGCATTGCTTGAATCCAAAAATTATCTTTGAGTTCTTCTAAAATATTTTTTGGTTCTAAGGTAGATAGAAAACAAGAAAAACCAACCTCCTTGTATATGGTTGACATACACATATACCTTATCATTTCTCTGTAATTGAGTGGTTCTTTCCCTCTTGTTCTAATTCCTTCAAAAACTCCCCCTATCACTTGGCCCGTGTGATGATTCTTCCTAATTTTTGATGTGGGGTCCCTTCGAACTTGATCTAGTAATTCAGCATTTGACTCCTCATACATGGCCTTTGTGATCTCTATTTCAGGTTCAGATGTTGCTTCAGGTGTGACAACATTTGGGGCAATATCTGATTCTTTAGCAATCTGCATATTTTCCACTATAGTATTATTTTTAGTTGTATTTCCTGTAGGAGCAGAAAAATTATCAAAAATAACATTTACAGACTCTCGTACAGTTATGGTCCTCCGATTTTATTCTCGATAAGCATGACTATTTTGAGAATAGCCAACAAAAATTCCTTTGTCACTCTTAGAATCAAACTTCGCCAAATGATCTCTACCATTTAAAATGTAACAGATACACACAAAAACATGAAAGTAACGCAAGTTTGGTTTCTTTCCATTAATGCATATGGATTCATCTTTGTTCCTAGTCTTAAGTAGACTCTATTAGAGATGCGACAAGCAGTATTTAAGGTTTCAGCCCAAAAACGTTTTGACAATTTTTTAGAACTAAACATAACTCTAGCCATTTATTGCAGTGTTCTATTCTTTCTTTCAGCTATCCCATTCCGTTGAGGAGTTTTGGGAGCTGAGAACTCATGGAAAATTCCCTTTTTCTCACAAAATTTTGTGAATCGGTTATTTTCAAATTCTTTTCCATGGTCGGATCTAATTCGAAAAATATGTGAATAGAACAAGTTCCTAATTCTAGAGTGCAAAATTTTGAACATGTCAAAATTTTGTGATTTTTCTTTCAAAAAATATATCAAAGAATATCTAGAAAAATCATCTACTATCATATAGGAATACCTCATGCCTCTTAAACTGTCTATTTCAATTGGACCCATTAAATCCATATACAGTAATTGAAAATAGTGAGACGTACATGAATGTTGTCCGTCATGTTGGACATTATTATGAGAGACACAGGTTAATTTACCTTTCAGACAATCTTCACATACATTTTTACCTTTATGGCTAAGTTTGGGTAAGCCTCTACCCGCTTCATATGAGACCAACATATCCTAACTTTTGATGCCATATTGTTGTGTCATTGATCTTGGTATTATTGCATGTTTCTTGTCTTGCAACAAGATAGCAATTATCACCTAATTAAGTACATGCCATGACACATTCATTAGCTTCATTCGTAACTTTACAAACATTCTTATTAAATTTTACCTCAAGATTGTCATCACACAGTTGACTAATACTAATCAAATTATTCATTAAACCCTCAATTTGTAAGACATTTCTTAAAGCTGGAAATCCAGGAACATCCAAGATTCATTTGCCAATTATTTTGCTTTTGCTACCTCCTCCATAAGTCACGCTTCCTCCATTGAATGACTCATAGTTCTTTAGAAAACCTTTTGTACCTGTCATGTGACGAGAACATCCACTAACAAAGTACCAAGAACTTGAAATGTTAGGTCTTAATGCAGTTACTGCAACATTACAAGTTACATCCTTTTTAGGAACCAAACTCTCTTAAAATATTTTATACTTCTTTGCTCAGAAATATTGCTACGATTGTTATCCAGAATGTTGGACATCAATTTAGGCAACATTTTGCTCACAAAATTTTGAAGTTTGAAACAATATGGTTTTAGGTGTCCAGGGGAGTTACACTGATGACATACACACTTCATATTCTTTGACATATATGAGAACATATTATTCATTCATTTTTCTTTAACAAAGAATATTTTCTCATTTGTATCAAAGAGATTAGAACACAAGGTTTTAAGAGAGTTTTCGTACCCAATACATGCATGTGACGGTTTACTAAAGCTGAGTATCTCATTCAATTTCGAGGTCCATGAGTTGATCTTGCGGAAGGTTGCTTCGGGTAGATCCAATTTTGCACGAATCTTACGAAATTATGTATCCTTTTTGATAAGTGAAACCTCTAGTCGGGTTATTGTGCCTTTTAGATCTATATTCTCACGAGTTAAAGATTTTACCTTTGTGTCAAGTTTCTTGAATTCTATGATTAAGGCTTTACAAATGCTTTGTAATTAATTAATCATGTCATCTTTGCATTCAACTTGATCCATACTATCAGCCTCGCTAACAGAAATAGAGCCACTAAAGCAATTAACATCAAAATAGTTAGAGAACTCATACCTTTCGGATGTTGCTGTCGATGTTGATGCTGTTGCTGATGTTGGACCAAATGTCGTGATATCTGAGACAATATTACAAATTACATCTTCTCGGTCTGATAGAGACTGTTCGAGAACAGTGGCCAGCAATGCTTGTGATTCGATTTCTTGATCTCCTTCTTCTTTTCCTTCGTCGTCACTAAGAGAGACCCACAAATACTTGCCAAATTTTCTAAGAGTGTTTGAACATTCGTTAACATAATGACCCCAACCCGAGTATGCATAACATTGCACATACTCGAGTTGTTTGGGATCAAATTTGGTACGATAAGAGTTGGTTCTTCTTAGTGGACTTCCTTTTTGAGCACTTGGAAGGAATTTAATGGGCTTTTGATTTAAGCCTTGGTTTTGATGTAGTTTAGATTTATATTGATTTATCTCATTGTTGTACTTTCTCACCATCGAATTATATTTTCAAGTGAGTAAGGTAACATTAGCACCTTCACCAATTTCTTCAAGATTCTCATCCTCTTCTTCGATTCGATTCTCCGAGGATTGAACTTGAAGTGCCATATTCTTGCTTTTATATAGTTCCTTTTATTCTCAATGTTTATATCATAGGTTTTGAGAATGCTCATCAAGGTATGAAGGTCCATTGTGACAAGATTGTGAGCTTCTTTAATGGCACAAATCCTTAAATTGAACTTTTCAGGAAGAGAACAGATAGTCTTTTCAACAAGTTGAGTGTTAGTTAAAGGTTCACCAAGAAGTTGACATTCATTTGAGATGTCAATCAACTTTTCAAAGTAAGATTTAATATCATCCGCTTCTTCCATCCTTAAACGTTCATATTTACTCATGAGCATGCGTAGCTTTGTTCGATGAACACTTGAGTTACCTTCACAATGAAAGAGTATCCCATGTGTCCTTAGCCGTGGGGCAGTTTTGAATGAGTTCGAACATGTATAGATCAACCCATCCAAAAGTTGCAGTGAAGGCCTTTTTGTTAAAGCTAGCATTATTGGTTTCTTCCACCGTCCATTCGGATTCAGGTTTAACAAGAATGTCACTTTCCTCATCCGATGACAACATTGGAATAACATACCCATTGATTATAGATCTCCATACCTTAACATCAATTGATTTAATACGAGAACGTAAGCGAATCTTCCAATAGGCATAATTTGATCCATCTAATATTGGAAGCCTACCAATAATCGGATTTGTCGGATCCATAGCTTATGACAACAACACCAAATACTTATTGTGTTAAGTGTCATCTCTGATACCACTTGTTAGGTCCGGGTATGCTATGGAATAATAAAACAAACAAACTCGAATGCAAATTCAGTTTTCGAATGTCAGCGATAATGTCGTCCGGCACCAGTGATAACACTTTAGTAAAAACAGAAAACTTTAAAGAGCAATGCAGCGAAAATTTAAAGAACACAAAGGTTTAAAATTTACATAAGTTATATATATTATAAATTCCATTCTTTACAATTTTACAAGATGAAACATAAGGAATTAAATGTTGAAGTCGCAGATGACTTCTGCCTGAAAAATCTACCTAAATAGACATAGACAACTTCTCATTACAATTGCTCAATACAAAGCTAATCTAGAATCTAAACCGCAATTTTAATGTTTGACAGAATGTTGTCAACACGCTCAGGCAACACTTGTGATCCAGTTTTCTGAGATGAATTCTCGAGAGTTCTCTTGGTATTTTTACATTCTGGTTCTGGATATCAATACACTGCAGTAGCCTCTCTATTTATAGTAGAGAGTCTCCCTTGCAAGTCTCATCGATCGGTTGTGGAAGTTGATGGAAAGGTGGACATCTTGTGGTAGATGATTAAGGAGTGAGAATCTCAACAACTTGGACTTGTTCCTTACTCGACTTCTTCCCCAAGCTTTGACTCTTTTCCCACATTTTTCACAGCTCCAATTCACCATGCCTAAGTCATTTTTACCTCACAGTAAAATATTACTGCTTACCGTGAAGTAAGAAAAAACTGTTATAAAAAATGTTGGTCAGAATATTGTGACATTTGTCCCAACATTTTTATGTATTCAAATCAGTACTTTAGAAGATATGTTGGGTCAAATGTCACAACACCAAACCCAACATTAACAAGTAACATTATGCATCAATTTAAACATGACCAAATAGGTACTAAATTAGTACCATATCATTAGCAGAAAGGCAAAGATATGGCAGAATCTCTAATTTGATCTCTTCTATATGATCTGTCAATTTGCAGGATCAAGACTATTACAAAACTGTAAAATCTGAAAATAAAGATAAAGGTACAAGTTTTAAAACATGAGAATAAAGATTTACTGTTACATTTTTTTCTATAATTGAAATTAATTCTATAGTTACTACATTATTTGAGAAGCAAAGATATTATACTACATATGCTGCTCAAGTATTGTAGCAGTTCTTGCCCAACATAATCCTTCTGCAAATGTTTCAATATGTCATCTTTGAGAAAGAATAATATGTACAATCAATAAAAAGAAGAAATTCACTCTATATGCACGCTCCACTTTGGAAAGAAGTTCCTATTGTTTGTAAGGATGCAGATAAAGATGTTGGCTTCAATTTAGGTTTAATGTGAGGAAATAGTAGCCTTTGATAATGAATTGGTGTGATGCTATTTTTAGATACTCACATGATATATTACTCATGTTTTTCATATATATACCTTCACTGTTAAACAAACAAATTCAACTAAACAGAGCAGCCACGACTAGTAACACACTGAGCACTTAACATTTGCTTCTTCACCTATTTTTTGTTCAAAAACTGCACAAAAATAATGGGTAAAACTGAACTGAAAATTGAACAAAAATCAGTCCTTATTATTACCAACACTATGTCAAACCTGCACCAAAACTTGTTATATTTGGCCATGATCAAAACAAGCAATAAAATTATGTAAAAACTGAACAAAACAGTCCAAAACTATTCAGAAACTGCACCTTAAACGAACCTCAAAATTAAATCAAATTCTGCACTAAAACAGTTCAAAAATTGAATCAAAATCTCAACCAAAAACTGATTTAAAACCTGAACCAAAATGTCACGACCCAAATTGGAGGGCCGCGATGGGCACCCGGTGAAAGTATATTTATGTCTTAGAGACAATCTGTATTAGAACAAATGTACTTTATACACATTCATATTATTATTAATAGAGATTACTAATTTGGCATTTGCAATTATTGAATTATTATTTGATTGTTTGTAATTATTCATTAATGTGCATCCCTTGAGCTTACGTTGTCATTAATAAAGTGAGTTATTGATGATAGAGCGTAACTCTTAAAATAACCTCGACTAATGATCATCGAGAGTGAGATATCGATGATATGTGATAAGTCGACATGTGGTCTGCATCACATCCTTAGAGGATGCAGTATGTCTCACCTGCTACGAGTAATGGCTACTCGTGATGGACACATGGATACTTTGGAAGTATTGGTATACCCTGCTAATATACTATTTGTTATACTTGTCTAAAGTATGATCAGCGTGTGGGAGATAGAAGTCCTTAGACTTGAGGTCAATACGTGCCTTGTCTATAAAGTAATGTACTTTGATTCCGTCCTAAGCTCAAATGATTTATAGGTTGAGATAGAGCTTGTATTGGGTACATTACGATGTGGATTGAAGGTGGCAGTTGAGCCAAGATTAGGATTCATTCCTCGAATGTATATTCGAGAGAACACTCGGATTCTCAGTGATATTAGGTTGACTAAGTCGTTGGCCAACGCAATAGACATATTTAGAATATGGTCTAGGTGTCAACTAATATAGACGAGATACAATGATTAAGCCATTTGGATAGACACTTGACAAATCCTAAGCTTGATCAGGTGTGTCGTGAATGAAATAATTTTATCTTACCACATAAAGGTTAAGTTTACTGGAATCGCGTAAACGTACTTCACATATTGAGTTCGTCTTTCGGCGCCGTCTAGGAGTTTCGTGTATATCTTAATTTGATTAATGTCGATATGAGAAGGCCTGTAGGGTCACACTATGTCGATTGTCCATTTCGATATAAGGATGTATTGAGAGAGTAATTAAATGTTCGATTTGGAATCAAAATATTTAAATGAATAATGATTATTTTAATTAAGTCAAAATTGGATTTTGGATTTAATTAAGAATGCACGGAAAATAAATCTAGACAGTGCAGGAGCACGTCGAGCACCGCGACGCCTATACCCTAGGGCCGTGGTGCAGTGCAGCAGCACATCGAGCGTCGCGGTGCCCATACCCTTGGGCCACGGCGCCTCTGCCTCGATTTTTAGGCCAGGCCCATGGTCAAACCCTAATCCAATTTTGACCTATTTTTCAACAATAAATAGAGGCATTCACCTCATTATTCAACACACCAATTTCTGAAAAAAATTCTAAGTCTTAGAGACTTAGAATCAAACACTCTCTCGAACCTCTCCCGGATTTCCTAGCTTTCCGAAGGAGAAATACATTGAATCTTGGAGCTTGCAATCCGAAGGACAATCGCGTGTGCACCTCACAGTGGATAAAGATTCCAGATAATTATAACTTGTAAGTATATGTTTTATGTTACAAGTTTCATTGTTGTATAACCATACCAGAAAGTATTGTTGGGGTAAGTAAGAAATAAAACTTTTAAACTTTTGTTGTGCCTTACTTATGTGCTTTGAACCCAACAAAACCCTACAGTGGTATCAGAGCTCAGGCTGATTCAATGGTTATATAACAATTGAATAGAATAATAATATGAGTTAAACATAAAGTTGGATTAAAACGAAGTTTCTTGAAATCCTACATGTCTTGAACAAATGTTGACCTTTTAATATCACCCTAAGTTATCTCTGACGCTAACTTGAGGAAGTCATTCCGCTCTAATTCGAACTAAGCCAAAGTGCGTTGTCCGGCTCATTGCACGGTGCACGGCTAAGAACGAGTAAAAATGGATGATGGTCGATATGGGCGTTATTGATAATGGTGGATGATGATAAATGACCTGTGATTTCATCCCTAAATTGGATTTAGGACTCGAACGATTTTAAAAATCAACACAGAAACGTTTGTCAGGACATGAGCACCGCGGCGCTTGCTAGGGTTTCAAGGTGGCGCTGCAGCACTAATGCTTCATTTCAAAACATGAACTCAATGACCAACAGGTGCCGCGACGCTAATGCATTTTTCAGAAGCCGAAAGGCTACTGCCTCAGTGGCGCCGCGACGCTAATCATTAGCGCTGCGGCCCCACCTGTCCAGAAACAATTTTTTTCTGAGTTCAGAATGTTTAACCCAACATTATTATTATACAATATATTATTCGATAAGTATACTGTTTATGTGCTAAGTGTCAAAATATTTGTCATTTACATTTCTAGAATAGTGTCCGCTATAACTGTCTGGGCAGGCGGCGCCCAGTGTTTGATTAAACCATCTTATATCATGCATATTGAGTTGACGGTTCCCAAACTATATGCGTATTTAGTTTGCATGTTGTTAAAATGTCATATTGGATATGGCGTAAAAGAGTTAATCTTGGTTAGAACCCTGAATTAAAAATGTTCCCCAAATTTTAAATACAAGTCTATATTAAAACGATTCGTCCAATATAATTGTTAGAGTGCAAAATCCTTTTCGGCGATACGAGTATTTATGCCAAAGCATTTGCTCTAAGTCTACGAGGACCCAGACTCTTTCATAGATGTGTTTTTAATGTAAAGGTAAATGATAAACTTTTGTGGGTATTTACACCAAAGTGTTTGCTCACAAAGGCCTAGTTTTCTTAGACACATAAACAAAGTCGTGTAATGGGGTTGACTTGCTTAGACAAATCTTGGCACCAAAGTATCGGACTAATATAAGGACGCAAGATTAAATGTAATATTTGATCAATCAAGAGTTGCGAATAAGTTTTGCAATTGGTTTAGAACCTACCAAGATATGTTGTTGAAGTTATCAGCCAAAAGCAAACGCGGAGATAGCATAGGCTTGGATCTTATCCCATATGACCTCAATTAATATAGGTCCGTATTCTACCATGGGGTCGTAGAAGTATGTTAAAATAGTGGGAGCTAATTAAACAAAAGACCATGTTGATTAGCTTAAATGAATGTGTATAATAGGAAATAGATTTTGAATTTGATTTCCGGTCTATCTAATTCTTCAGATTATTAAAGATGTCGAGCTTATCGTTGAAAATGTTGATTGAGATAGATAAACTTACTAGACCGAACTACCTTGACTGCCTAAGGAATTTATGAATAGTACTGAGACAAGAGAAAATAGAATACGTGTTGGACACGGTGTTCCCAACAGTCCCATCGATATGCTCTGACGAATATGCTGCTTTTGATAAGGATGCTTACCAGAAACATCTAGATGATGCCACTTCAACGCAATGCGTAATGCTGTCTTCCATGTCTATAGAACTTCATAGACAGCATGAGAACATGGGGCCCAATGAGATGCTCAAACACTTGAAGAGTCTCTATGACTCTCAATCCCAGACTATGGAATATGAGCTGCTAATAGAACTCTTTAAGTGTAAGCTCAATGAAGGGGGCCAGGTCTCGCAGCATGTGTTGAAGATGATAGGGCTGATAGAGAGGCTTGCTTCGATTGGAACGAAGCTTGAAAAGAATGTCGCTACCACCCTCATCCTGAACTCTCTCCCTCGTTCCTTTGAGAACTTCATAGTGAATTTCAATATGAATGGAATGAAGGCGACTCTTCCGGAGCTGCACAACATGCTCAAGACCTTTGAGTCTTCCACTTCCAAAGGCAAAGGTGTGCTCATGGTGAGCTCTTCTAGTTGACCCAAGCCGAAAGGCAAGGAATAGCAAAAAAAGAAGGGCAAATTAATCGTTGTGCCCTCAGCTATGAAGCCCAAGGGAGGTGTGAAGAAGAAGGTGAACGCAGGTAAGGATGAATGCCTCAATTTCCATAGGAAGGGGCATTGGAAAAAGGACTGCACGGCACCAGGAGGAGGAAAAGCACCAGGTGCTCCTGCCTTTGGTGGACAAGGTATGTACGTCACTGAAATAAATATATCTATAAATAACTCTCATTCCTGGGTATTGGATACCGCTTGTGGCTCACACATTTGTACAAATGTGCAGGGGCTAACTGATAGCAGGAAGGTTGGACCGAGAGAGGTAAACCTATGCGTTGGAAATGGAGCACGAGTGGATGCTGAGCGCGTAGGGACTTATAGATTAAATTTACCTTCCGGCTATTGTTTAGTGTTGAAAGATTGTTTTTATGTTCCCTCGTTAACGATGAATATTATTTCTATCCCAGTGTTGGACATAGAGGGCTTTTCCTCGTATATTTATAATAGCAGTCACGTACTGTCTTTTAATAATGTTATATATGGAACTGCTCCTCTTGTGGATGGATTATGAACTGTAGTCGAAAGATATTCAATGTACAAAATAAATGAGCCAAGACAAGTAATAGAAACTCTACCTACCTATGGCACTGCAGACTTGGTCATATCAACGAATCAAGGATAGCAAGATTGAGGAAGTTAGACTACCTCGAACCATTTGACTTGGAGTCTTATGGTAACTGTGAATCTTGCTTGAGAGGAAAGATGACCAATAGACTACTTTCTGGGAAAGGTGTGTGTGCCAATGAGCTGCTTGAGTTGGTCCATACTGATGTATGTGGGCCGTTTTCAACTCAAGCTAAAGGAGGCTTCCCATACTTCATCACTTTTACTGACGACTTCAGAAGGTATGGATATGTGTATCTTATGAGACATAAATCTGAGGCTTTAGAGAAGTTCAAGGAGTACAAGTCGGAAGTAGAGAAGCAACTTTCAACAAGTATCAAGACCCTTCAATCGGATCGAGGAGGTGAATACTTGAGCAAGGATTTTCTAGATTATTTAAAGCTACATGGAGTCCAATCAGAATGGATACCTCCAGGAACGCCACAGATGAATGGTGTTGCCGAGAGGAGAAACCGAACCTTATGGGATATGGTTTGATCCATGATGAGCTCCTCAGCTCTACCGACATACCTTTGGGGACATGCTATATAAACCTCTATATATATTCTGAACAGAGGTTCCTTCCAAGTCAATAGAAAAGACACCCTATGAGATAATGTGAAGCCAGCTCTTAAACATATGAGACCCTGGGAGTGCCCTGTATATGTTAAAAAGATGCTCACTGACAAGTTGGAATCCAATAGTGAGAAATGTTACTTCGTGGGGTATCCAAAGGAAACTAAGGGATACTACTTCTATCTTTCTGGAGAACATAAGGTCATTGTTTTCAGAAACACAACTTTACTTGAAGAAGAATATGTCTACATGGAACATAGCTGCACAAAGATAGAACTTGAAGAAATTCACGAACCACAAGACAACACAGAAGTTGAACCCTTGTCGAATGACGTAAACAAAGATTCAGTAGGAGTATCTGGTAAAGATTGGGTACTTAAAGTATGCCCTTCAGCTAGTGGGAGTGCTGTGAGAGATAATGCAGAAATTCAAGGCTCTCATACATAACCAATGGAAGATGATACAATAGTTGTACATTATTCCATTCAGGAAATACATGAAAATGAAATTCCTGAAAGCTCTCAAGGTGATGGATTGTCCAACACACAAAGACCTTCTCACAATCAGAATACAATAAACACTAAAACACAGAATACTCAACTCCGTAGGACTACTAGGACTCATCGTCCGCCTGAAAGACTTAATCTACTTGTAGAAACACACAATGAGATTGATATTCCTGATGACGATGAACCTACAACCTACAACGAAGCTATGTTAGACATTGATTAGCAGAGATGGCAGGAAGCCATGAAATCTGAGATGGACTCGATGTACATAAATCAAGTTTGGAACTTGGTTGATTTGCGAACATGGGTTAGACCCATTGGATGCAAATGGGTATTCAAGAAGAAGATTGATGCATATGGAAAAGTACAAACTTATAAAGCAAGATTGGTGGCTAAAGGTTATAATCAATGGCCTGGGGTCGATTATGATGAAACCTTTTCACCTGTTGCTAAGATTAAGTCCATTCGGATTTTGCTTGCAATAGCTGCATATTATGACTATGACATTTGGCAGATGGATGTCAAAACTACTTTCCTCAATGGTAATCTAGTTGAGGTACTGTATATGAAACAACCTGAGGGTTTTTCACTTGAGTCCAAACCAAATGCTGTATGCAAGCTACAAAAGTTCATTTATGGGCTTAAACAAGCCTCGAGGAGTTGGAACATTTTCTTTGACAAGGCTATCAAGTCATTTGATTTCGTTAGAAGAAAAGAGGATCCATGTGTTTATAGTAAATGCAAGGATGGGAGTATTTCCTTCATTATCATATATGTAGATGACATATTAATAATGGGAGACAATAAGACTCTCCTGTAGTCAGTCAAAGAGTGATTGTCCAGTACCTTCATGATGAAGGATTTAGGTGAAGCCTGCTACATTCTGGGGATTAAAATCTATAGAGATAGACCTAACAGATTGTTGGGGCTGTCACTGTCAGTCTACATAGACAAAGTGTTTAGACGTTTTTCTATGGAAAATTCCAAGAAAGGCGGTCTACCTATGGGACAAGGCATCAAGTTATCTAAAAGGATAGTCCTTCTAATTCTATAGAACTTGAACGCATGAAAATGAACCCATATGCTTCGGCTATAGGATTGATCATGTATGCCATGACCTGTACTAGGCCAGATGCAACCTTTGCACTTAGTATGACTTGCAAGTTCCAGCAGAATCCTGGGGAAGAACAATGGAAAGCAGTCAAGAGTATTCTTAAGTATCTTAGACGAACTAAAGAATATTTCTTAGTCTATGGTGGACAAGAGAAGCTGGTATGTACTGGGTACACTGATGCTAGCTTCTAGACAGATATTGATGACTACAAATCTCAATCAAGGTACACATTCATTTTCAGTGGTGGAGAAGTAAGCTGGAAAAGTTCCAAGCAAGCTACAACTACTGATTCGATAACAGAAGCTGAGTACATTGCTGGATCGAAAGCTGATAAAGAAGTTGCGCGATATCTGAGTTCCTAAAGGAACTAGGGGTTTTTCCAAGTGACACTTGTCCAATAACAGTTTATTATGACAACACTGGTGTGATTGCGCAAGCTAAGGAACCAAGATCAACCAACAGAAACAAGCATGTACCAAGGAAGTACCACATACTCAGGGAGATGGTGGATACTGAAGAGATTAGATTATACTATGTTCCCACAGGCGATAATCTAGCTGACTCATTCACTAAACCATTAAGCTTAGTTAAGCATAATAGTCATTTTGAGAATATGGGCATTAGATATGTTGGAGATTGGCTCTAGGCCAAGTGGGAGATTGAAAGTATATTTATGTCCTAGAGACAATCTGTATTAGGACAAATGTACTTTATACACATTCATATTATTATTAATGGAGATTAATATTTTGGCATTTGCAATTATTGAATTATTATTTGATTGTTTGTAATTATTCATTAATGTGCATCCCTTGAGCTTACGTTGTCATTAATAGAGTGAGATATTGATGATAGAGCGTAAATCTTAAAATAGCCTCGACTAATGATCATAGAGAATGGGATATCGATGATATGTGATAAGTCGACATATGGTCTGCATCACATTCTTAGAGGATGTAGTATGTCTCACCTGCTATGAGTAATGGCTACTCGTGATGGACATGGATACTTTGGAAGTATTGGTATACCCTGCTGATATACTGTTTGTTATACTTGTCTAAAGTATGATCAGCGTGTGGGAGATAGAAGTCCTTAGACTTGAGGTCAATACGCACCTTGTCTACAAAGTAATGTACTTTGATCCCGTCCTAAGTACAAATGCCTAATAGGTTGAGATACGGCTTGTATTGGGTACATTACGATGTGGATTGAAGGTGGTAGTTGAGCCAAGATTAGGATTCATTCCTCGGATGTATATTCGAGAGAACACTAGGATTCTCAGTGATATTAGGTTGACTAAGTCGTTGGCCAATGCAATAGACATATTTAGAATATGGTCTAGGTGTCAACTAATATAGACGAGATACAATGATTAAGCCATTTGGATAGACACTTGACAAATCCTAAGCTTGATCAGGTGTGTCGTGAATGAAATAATTTTATCTTACCACATAAAGGTTAAGTTTACTGGATTCGCGTAAACGTACTTCACATATTGAGTTCATCTTCCGGCGCCGTCTAGGAGTTTCGTGTAGATCTTAATTTGATTAATGTCGATATGAGAAGGCCTGTAGGGTCACACTATGTCGATTGTCCATTTCGATATAAGGATGTATTGAGAGAGTAATTAAATGTTCGATTTGGAATCAAAATATTTAAATGAATAATGATTATTTTAATTAAGTCAAAATTGGATTTTGGATTTAATTAAGAATGCACGAAAAATAAATCTAGACAGTGCAGGAGCACGTCGAGCACCGTGATGCCTATACGCTAGGGCCGTGGTGCAGTGCAGCAGCACATCGAGCGTCGCGGTGCCCATACCCTTGGGCCACGGCGCCTCTGCCTCGATTTTTAGGCCAGACCCATGGTCAAACCCTAATCCAATTTTGACCTATTTTTCAACAATAAATAGAGGCATTTACCTCATTATTCAACACACCAATTTCTGAAAAAAATTCTAAGTCTTAGAGACTTAGAATCAAACACTCTCTCGAACCTCTGCCGGATTTCCTAGCTTTCCGAAGGAGAAATACATTGAATCTTGGAGCTTACAAGTTTCATTGTTGTATAACCATACCAGAAATTATTATTGGAGTAAGTAAGAAACAAAACTTTTAAACTTCTATTGTGCCTTACTTATGTGCTTTAAACCCAATAAAACCCTACACCCGGACCCCACCCGTCGGGTACCGCCTATCACACTATCAACACTAGTCGTACATTCAACAACCAATCATAAATAAATATGGGCTAAGCAAAAAAAGGACCATGTAAAATCAAATAACCAACTTGTATATATATATACCCACCCCGCCATACCCATGTATGCAAGCAAAGATATACCGAACTAAGATAGACTGACACTCCGTAACAAGGGGAGTGCTCCAAAAATCTGTTGAGTCAACAACCTACTAACGTGGATCATCGTCTGGTCTACGTGTACCTGCGGGCATGAAATGAAGCATCCCCCGACAAAAGGGATGTCAGTACGACTGATGTACTAAGTATGTCAGGCATGAACAATAGCATAACAGGGATATTGTCACGACCCAAACTGGAGGGCCACAACGGGCACCCGGACCCTACCTGCCGGGTACCACATCTATCCCCCACCATTTATCATATTTAAACACAGACTAAGCTGTGATATATCAACTAAAGTTCCAACCTATCCGTTTATAAACCAAGGCCGACAAGGCCGTATATGACAACTAACCACAGGACACTTATCTACAAGCCTCTATAGAGAAGAACATACCACAACCAAATCGCGACTCCGAAACAAATAGAGTGCTCTGGACACCAGCTGAACCCGCAACTTGCTAGTGTGAACCGTCACCCTCTTAATATGAACCTGTGGACATAAAACGCAGCGTCCCCCGACAAAAGAGACGTCAGTACGACTGATGTACTGAGTATATCAGGCATAAGAAATAACATAGCAGAGACATACCATAGTCTGAAATAGAAACAACTTAACATCAGTAAATGCCTCTGAGGGCTCTAATACACATGCCTAAATGTTATGCTCAATGCAGTATGCATATACATCAGCCTCTTCGGGTATCTTCCTTACCATAACATCCTCTGTGGGCATCATATCATATATTGATAAACGAATGTATGCATGATGCACATGCGGTATATATATATATATATCATATATATATATTAGTGTTGCGGATCATGCAACTTGTCCTAATATATGTTAGTGTTGCGGATCATGCAACCCATTCCAATAAGCCATACATGCATCACATCACATCACATCACATCATCATATCATATTGGCGTCTTAGGGCTCTTTTGTGATAGTTTGTACCAGCAGCAGGTGGTGTGCGTATATAACATCTTTCCCATTTTCCAATTCCCATACATATATATATATATATATATATATATATATATATATAATATTTACCATTTAGTAATGTGCATAGCACAAGTGGTCCAGGGTAATATATGAATGCAATGCAAATGAGAATGCATGAATGGCAATAACACATCCTCGCACAATATCCTTGAACATTTGGCTAACACTGTGATTATCAATCTCTTTTTCGTATGCCTCAATAAGGACTTAGAAACATGTTTAAACAGGATTTTAACATAAGAGTCAATAACATGATCATTCTTAACTACTAAGAGTAGAGTAATTTATGTAGCAACACGCTAGTCATGTTTCGCACACAAAATTATGCCAAAAGAAGGAAAAAGCCTTGCATACCTTGTTGTCAAAATTATCTAAGTTCCACGGGTCCTTGTAATCTCTATGAATGATTAACAATATCACATGGATGATTTAAATCATAATCGACTCAAAATATTAGAAACTGATTCTAAGAGACATTCTAGCGAACACCTTGAACGCGTAGAACCTATATTCCTTCTATATCGAAATCTATGTATGTAGTAAAACACCCAGCCATCTTGATCCTTCTTTTTACTACTACAATCTCCAAAACAGTACAACAACTTCATATGCAATCCTAGTACCTTACAATTACGGCAGTCCCGACAACACCCAACTCAAACTTAGCATTTTCGACAATCGTCCTAGAACTAGTGGTACGAATCGAATTCAGAAATTGTATAAACTTTAAGAACAAGGAAGATTACCTCTTTTAAACACAGCGACGAGAATCGTTGGAAAACCTTTTGCTCGAAATAGCTTCCGACAAGCAGAAACCGCAGAAACAGGACCCCCAAAACTGACTCCCAAAATTTCTTCAAAAATTCTGGGTCTCTTGCCTGACTTCGAAGTGTGTAGGCTTGTATAAGGACTCGATTTTGCTAGAATCCAGGTCCAAAACGCCATGAATTCCCCCTTTTTGGTTGTGTGAAAGATTACGGAAATTCCCCCTTTTTGGTCAGGAATTTCAGCGATTATTAACAGGAACTCATCCCTTCTAATGGAAGTGTGGCAATCTTTTCTATAGAAGTATTTCTTCAGGAGTGTTAAGGATTGAAGAGAGCTTGAAGAACTGATGGTTGAATTATAGAGAAGAGATAATTGGTCGAAGGCCTTGAAGCTGCCAGCGACAGGTTTACTTAGACTGAATCATCACGACCTAGTGTTATAAGACAACACATAATGTCCCACTATATAACGTCCCCTACTTATAATTAATTAATTATACACACAATTAAATTCCCGATCCCAAATCACTTAAATCCCGGTGACTTATAATATCCTCTTATACCTAATGTCATAATTCCTGTAATATAATACTAGTCTATAATCTCTTCGGGGATACACAATTAATATTATTATTCCCCGCCGTCGCACTTGTTAAATCCAAAATTATTTCGGGGTCACGTCCTTTTATATATTAATTTTCTTATTAGTATATGCAAGTACAACATAAACTTTCCCGAGTCCGGGTCTACTTGCCTACGATTATGTGTTCAACCGTTATCCAAAAGTATGGGGTGTTACATCCTCTCCCCCTTAGAAACATTCGTCCCCGAATGTCGGTATGATATCTAACTCTTGTCCTAATAAGAATGAACACACAGTTGACCAAGTTCAGTAAAAGCTAGAGAGGAATTATCAAATTTGTCATTTCAATTCATCAAAAACAGGGGATACAACACTCATGGATTAATTCAGATTATCATTTAAACTCTGAGAAGATACATGTCACTCTATGACTACTTCTAAAGAATAGACTCAAGTTTCATATACACACTAGAATAAACACATAGTGACCCCTTCCAACTTTAGCAACCTTGTGTGAAGCAATCTTTATCTAGCTAATTGCTTCTATAGAAATTTAATAGGGTCATGAATTCTTGCCTAGGTCTGTAGTATATCTTATACATTATTTAAATTTAAACAGTAGGTAAAGAAGGTAGAGGGTCGTAACATCTAGTTTAGAGTCCTATATGCAACATAGGTATTTATAACAGTTCACAAATCAGTGCCATTAGTAATGCTTCAACTATTTTATCATCTCATGACTAATTCAAATCAAGTTTACCAGTTCAGTTGATCATTTTTTTGCACGGCTTTAAGCTAAAGTGCAACAAACATAGCTGCTTATTTTCAACTCTGCCCCTGCCCAGGATTACAGCAACATCTGCCTCAAAATGAAGGCAACAACATGTGTTTGAACATGACACAATTCTTACCAAAGTGTAGCAGTGATAACAGTAGCAAGTAACATAAAAAACAACAGCCAAACAGCAGCCAAACAACAGCCAAACAACAGCAACAAGTGACCTCAAACAACAGCAAGAATGTGGTAGCTAAATGCATCAGAAAATAATAGGTATACATAACAACCAGCTCAATATAATAGTGTCAATAACCAATGTAGTAGCTAATGGAAAACAGTCATCAGTATTTAGAAAATGGAACAACCAGCCCCCCTTACCAGCAGTAGCCACTCCCCTTTTTGAAACAACAACCACATAGCCTTAAAGCATAACTAAACAACCTTAACAGTAACCATAAATGAGCCAGAAATGCAGCAATTATTTGTACTAAAGCACATCAGATTAGCAGCCTATTTAACATAGAAGGGCTGCTCAACAAGTGCAATAGCTGTAGCAAAACCACAGTACTAAATAGCAACCATTTATCTCAAGTTACAACAACTCAGGAAAACATAGCAGCATATGGCAAGAATTAGTAGTAAAACAACAATCATAACTCAAATGGTATAAGATCATTTCTCAAAGTGCAATATTTTGAGGATCTCACAAGTGCATTGTTGCATAGCATGTCTTAAAGAATGAGCTGAAATACTCAACCTAGACAAAGTAGAATTTCAACATATAAAAGCATGTTCTTATCAGTTCCAATATGATAAAATATGAAATTGAGCATTCTTGATAGAGCTAAAATTTGTATATTTTAACTAAGTTCATCAGAGTTTGAGTATATGTATGGCCATATGAGTATACTTATAAAGGCAAGACTAAGAAAGTTGAAGCAATAGACAAACAATAAACTTGGCCAAATAAGTAGATTATGCTAACCACCATATTGTTTTAGCAGTAAAAAAAATGACCAATTTGTGCAGGATAAGGGACAAAACTAGTGTAAACTAGCACCTGAACAACTAATCAGTTTTATCCTCTTATTTTTATTTAGGAGAAAAGGAACATTTGATCCATCTATCAAACTAAACTGGACATACAAACTTAGCAAGTGAAATTTCTTTTTTTAAGCTTGGAATGACATTCTTAACCTTGTAAGGTTACTTGAATGGTCAACACCAATCATGAACACATATCTAAGCAGCAGCCAACTAGATAAATGAAGAAACATTCATATGGGATACTCACAAACACAAGGCCTTAGTATCCCATGATTTAAAATCTAGAATGAACCAGTTATACATCTTTAAAATTTCAGAACATACAACAGTATAATGGCCAGACTTCAATTCAGTTTTTTTTTTGGATTCTTAGAGCAAAGTCATGGCATGATTATGTGTGACAATGAGATAAACACAAATGATCTATACATGAAACAAAGCATATATATGCATGGAAGAGCTACCAGCAGGGTACAAATATGACCACTTAGCATAGACATTCAACATAGGCTATAAGATAGATATGAATGGCTTCCACATACACAACACACTTGACTTATGTAAGATTTAGGTAGGCTTCATGCTAAATCAACTTGGGCTCAAGTGTCAACAAGACAATCATTAGGGTCCAAATCATCAAGCTAGAAAAATGCCAAAAGACTTAAGCTAGATCCATACTAAGTTTAACTAGCAGAGATAGGCATAATACTTAAGCAAGCAGATTAACTGAATACCCAACCAAGTACAAATCTCATGGATTAACAGATACATTTCCTAAGAAAACAAATCATGTACTAAACTTCCTTTTGGACATATAACAAACCTCTTGGCTAGTGTTAAGTTCATTAAGTCCAAAAATAACTAAAATAAGTCCTCTGGTTTCAATTTGTTTAGGCAGTTTATACCACAGTATGCATCCATAGATCCATAGAAGTAATAAAGTATTAATAACAAGGACATGACATCATGTAGTCACATTTAAAGCTAAACATGTCATTGAAAAACCACATGTAGGCTATATTACTTCAAATCATTGGATACCACATGGAAATACCAAGAATAGTAAGCCAACATACTCTCTTTAGGCATATACTAAGCAAATGTTATTGTGGTGATTATGTGAAAAAGATAATAGGAGCTACACAAGTCTTTTCACTATAACCCATAAGTTATAGATTACACCTAGCCTTAGGTTAGATCCATATCAAGTCGAGATTATCTCTAACAAATATTAATTACTCCAAAATTTGTTCAATCAAGGTTATTATTGCCTAACTTATGCATACAAATAGTTTTAAAGCCATTTCATGACTCAACTAAAATTACACCAAACTTATACAACAACCTTATCAATCCACATATAAAATCCACATATTTCGTTGATTAATCCAAACATATAACCATGTACTGATTACACACAATACATCATTTATTTAAAAGCAACTAATTTAAAGATCTTAAGGATTTATCAGGATAGGTACTAGGACAGTCTTATGCTCTTGTTGGTGAATCTTCACTATCCTACCTTGGTCCTACATATGAGCCTCTATCCAACACACTTCGGAGTGGAATCCTCTTATCCTTACTACCCACTCGCCTTCTCCTTGTCTGTCTTTTGTCTTCCCCAGGCGTGTATCCCATATTATAGACCGGCGAGCCCTGATTAATGGATCCCCAAGATTGAGTACTATCCGAAATCTCGGAAGAGTCGGGGTCACTAAGCGACATGCATCCCCGATCATGGCGTGATATCTGAGGAAAATTCAGTTGTACCCGTCCCTGTGCTGTCCCACCTACCCCATGGTCAGTGGGGCCCGACACTGATACTAAAGTCCTTGGTAAAGTCAGAACTCCCCTCACCCCACTTTCTGCTGGAAGAACTGAAGGTGTTCGAGCGGGTGACTCATAGGGATCTTTAGATGGGTCCTCCTCTATAGACTCCATGATTTCTGATGGATCTGAGTACATAGTATAACTCACCTCTCTCCTTCCAATTTCTGTAACTCTTTGACCCATGCCAGCGGGTGGTATCTATCTAACATCTTGTCCTGCGACAGTACCCGCACTCTTATTATCCGAGGTGTTTCTCATTGTGGACGTTACTACAGTTTCAAATGAAAAGATGTGATTAGGAACCAACACTCTCACGACTCAGCTCTATCGAACGATCTAGATTATGAAATAATGGAAATAATTCTAAATACCCTGTATCCTCCTATTTATAAGTGTGGCGCGCAACACACCCATAACCAAAACTCTACTAGACACGGCTTGTAGATTCCCTAGGATAGACATGCTTTGATACCAAGTTTGTCATGACCCAAACCGGAGGGCCGCGACGGGCACTCGGACCCTACCTATCGGGCACCACATCTATCCCCCACCATTTATTATATTTAAACACGGACTGAGCCATGATAGATCAACTAAAGTTCCAACCTAAGCATTTATAAACCAAGGCCGACAAGGCCGTACATGACAACTAATCATAGGACACTTATCTACAAGCCTCTATAGAGAAGAACATACCACAACCGAATATCGACTATGAAACAAATAGAGTGCTCTGGACACCAGCTGAACCCACAACTTGCTTGCTAGTGTGAACCGTCACCCACTCAATATGAACCCGCGGGCATAAAACACAGCATCCCCCGACAAAAGGGACGTCAGTACGACTGATGTACTGATTATGTCAAGCATAAGAAATAACATAGCAGAGGCATACCATAGTCTGAAACAGAAACAACTGAACATCAGTAAATGCCTCTGAGGGCCCTAATACACATGCCTAAATGTTATGCTCAATGCAGTATGCATATATCAGCCTCTTCGGGCAACTTTCTTACCATAACAACCTCTGTGGGCATGATACCATATATTGGTAAACGAATGTATGCATGATGCACCCACGGTATATATATATATATACATATATATATATATATCATATATATGTTAGTGTTGCGGATCGTGCAACCAGTCCCAATATATGTTAGTATTTCGGATCGTGCAACCCGTCCCAATATATGTTAGTGTTTCGGATCGTGCAACCCATCCCAATAAGCCATACATGCATCATATCACATCACATCACATCATCACATCATAGTGGCCTCTTCGAGCTCTTTTGTCATAGTCTGTACCAGCTGCAGGTGGTGTGCGTATATAACGTTTTTCCCTTTTTCTAATTTCCATACATACATATATATATATATATATATATATATATAATAGTTACCATATAGTAATGTGCATAGCACAAGTGGTCCATGTTAATATAAGAATGCAATGCAAATGAGAATGCATGAATCACAGTAACACATCCTGGCCCAATATCCTTGTACCTTTGGCTAACACTATGAATATCAATCTCTTTTCCATATGCCTCAATAAGGAGTTAGAAACATGTTTAAACAGACTTTTAACATAAGAGTTAATAACATGATCATTCTTAACTACTATGAGTAGATTAATGTATGTAGCAACACGCTAGTCATGTTTCGCATACAGAATTATGCCAAAAGAAGGAAAAAACATTGCATACCTTGTTGTCAAAATAATCTAAGTTCCGCGGGTCCTTGTATGCTCTATGAACGATTATCTACATCACACGGATGATTTAAATCATAATCGACTCAAAATATAAGAAACAGATTCTTAGAGACATTCTAGCGAACACCTTGAACGCGTAGAACCTATATTCCTTTTATATCGAAACCTATGTATATAGTAAAACACCTAGCCCTCTTGATCCTTATTTTTACTACTACAATCTCCAAAATAGTACAATAACTTCACATGCAATCCCAACACCTTACAATTACGGCAGTCCCGACAACACCCAACTCAAACTTAGCATTTTCGACAATCGTCCTAGAACTAGTGGTAAGAATCGAATTCAGAAATTGTATAAACTTTAAGAGCCAGGAAGATTACCTCTTTTAAACACAACAATGAGAATCGTTGGAAAACCTTTTGCTCGAAACAGCTTCCGACAAGCAGAAATCGCAGAAACAGGACCCCCAAAAATGACTCCCAAAATTTCTTCAAAAATTCTGGGTCTCTTGCCTAACTTCGAAGTGTGTAGGCTTGTCTAAGGACTCGATTTTACCAGAATCCAGGTCTAAAACGCCATGAATTCCCTCTTTTTGGTTGTGTGAAAGCTTACGGAAATTCCTCCTTTCTGCTCAGGAATTTTAGCGATTATTAACATGAACTCATCCCTTCTAATGGAAGTGTGGAAAACTTTTCTATGGAAGGATTTCTTCAGGAGTGTTAAGGATTGAAGAGAGCTTGAAGAACTGATGGTTGAATTATAGAGAGGAAAGAATCGATCGAAGTTCGACCTTGAAGCTGCCAGCGATCGGTTTATTCAGACTGAATCATCACGACCGAGTGTTATAAGACAACACGTAATGTCCCACTATATAATGTCCCCTACTTATAATTAATTAATCCCATAATTAATTAATTATACACACAATTAAATTCCCGATCTCAAATCGCTTAAATCCTGGTGACTTATAAAATCCTCTTATATCTAATATCATAATTCCTGTAATATAATATTAGTCTATAATCTCTTCGGGGATACACAATTATTATTATTATTCCCCGCCATCGCACTTGTTAAATCCAAAATTATTTTGGGGTCACGTCCTTTTATATACTAATTTTCTTATTAGTATATGCAAGTACAACATAACCTTTCCCGAGTCCGGGTCTACTTGCCTACAATTACGTGTTCAACCATTACTCAAAAGTACGGGGTGTTACAGATATAACAATAACTGAAACAGAAACAGTCGACCAGCAGTAAATGCCTCTGATGGTCCTAATATATATGCCTAAATGTTATTCACAATGCAAATGCGACATACATTTAAATATTGGCCACACAAGGACATCTTCCTGTCCATAACTGCCTCTGTAGGCATCAGGTTATATTGTATTGGCCACACAAGGGCTCCAATATTGGCCTCTTCAGGCTCTTTCGTGATAGTCTGTACCAGCTGCAGGTGGTGTGCGTATATATCGTCTTTTCCTTTCCCTATATCCCCTACATATCATATTATATTTACCATATAGTAGTGTTCATAGCACAAGTTGGTCCAGGGTAATATATGAATATAGTGCAAATGAAAATGCATGAATGATAATAAAATATTCTGAACTTACCGGATGACATAATATCCTTGTACCTTCAGCTAACACTGTGAATATCAACATCCTTTCCGTATGCCTTAATAAAGACTTAGAAATATATTTAGACATGCTTTTAGCGTAAGAATCAATAACATGAATATTCTTAACCACTAGCAGTAGAATAATTTATGAAACAATAACATGGTTATATTTTGTTACATGGAACATGCCAAAAAGAAGAAATAATTTACCTTAACATACCTCAATAATAACGAAACCAGCCCCTTTTAATTAATTTTTGCTCGCTGGACGTTGCTTTGAAGCAAGAAGGGTTGCTTCCTAAAAGAAATTCCAATTCTAAGAAGTTGTTGTATCTCTTCTCTTTAAGTGTACTATGTTCCTGGCCGATTTCTCCTTTTTAAAGGAATCAAAGTTTCAAGAATGTTGCTTTGAATTAATTTGCAGGACATTTTTGTTCTAATTGAAAAATGAATTGCTTATCTAAATCAAAGATATAGATTCCTCAAAGTGATCACAAATGATTTCTCATGATGTCTCTCTCTAGCCACTCTTTGGGCGGTGGAGTCATTCCATTTGATGCCACCTTACAACCAACATGTCACCCCACTTTATTAATTAAGTGACCTGCCTCCGTTTAATTTATTAATTACACATATAATTAATTTCGTGATCCTAATTCACTTAAATCTTAATAACTTATAAGACCTTCATATACTCAATGTCATAACCTTGTGATATGACACTAGTCCATAACCTCTTTGGGGATATACAACTATTATTATTAATCCCCGCCGTCACACTTGTTACATTCAAATTTTTTTCGGGGTTTAATCCTTTTATATACTAATCTCTTTATTAGCATACGCAAATATAACATAAATTTTTTCAACGCTTGGGTCTATTTACACACGCCTAGCGATTTTTACATACGCCCAACGATTCAAACCGTGACCCTAAAGTACGGAATGTTACATCCTTCCCCCTTAGAAACATTCTTCCTCGAATGTTGGGGTGACATATCCAATCCCCTTTACGTAGCTCGAAATACAACTACCTTTTTCATGGCCATATAAGGTGACATATATCACTACATTAGACCTCACATGGTACGCAGGCATTAATTTTAATACCAGGAATTAGAATTTACCTTATGCTTCTCTTGGAACCTCGGCATTGGTCTGGAATAGGTGTGGATATTTGTGCATCATTTCCTCTTCCGCCTCTCATGTCATCTCTTCCACGTTCTTATTTCGCCACATAACTTTCACAGAGGCTACTTCCTTAGTCCTCAACTTGCGAACTTGTCGATCTAGGATATGACAAGTCCTCTGTAATATTCACATCATCAATCAGTACAATCTGGGAAGGATATCCAACATATGATCTCAATATACCTTGGAATAAGCTTTCCTTTCTTCCTGAATCTCATCACACCCTTCATAGGCGAAATCTTCAAGAAGACCCAATCGTCTACCTGAAACTTTAAGTCCCGCCATCGCACATCTGAATACGACTTCTGACGATTCTGTTCGGTTAACAGTCGTTCATGGATAAGCTTTACCTTCTCTATGTCCTGGTGTACTACGTCAGGCCCAAATAACTCTGACCCGCCTACCTCGAACCATCTGATAGGAGACCTACATCTTCCTCCATATAAAGCCTCGTATAGAGCCATTTTAATGCTGACGTGATAGTTGTTATTGTACGCGAACTCAATAAGGGGTAAATGATCATCCCAACTTCCCTTAAAATCCAATACACAAGCTCGTAGCATATCCTCAAGCATCTGAATTGTACGTTCGGCTCGCCCGTCTGTCTAAGGGTGAAAAGCTGTGCTAAGATTAACTTAAGTGCCTAAACCTCTGTGGAATGACTTCCAGAAGTTAGCTGTAAACTGTGCACCTCGATCAGATTTTATAGAGATAGGCACACCATGGAGATGAACAATCTCCTTCATATACAACTTCGCATAATCCTCGGTTGTGTAGGTCGTTTTCACCGGCAAGAAATGAGCTGATTTGTTCAGTCTATCAACAATGACACAAATAGAATCAAACTTCTGATAAGAACGAGGTAAACCCATAATGAAGTCCATATTAATCATTTTCCATTTTCACATCGGAATCTCAATGTTCTGCGTAAAGCCACCGGGCTTTTGGTGCTCTATTTTTACTTGTTGAAAATTAGGACACTGAGCTACAAACTCCGCCACGCTCCTCTTCATGTCGTTCCACCAATAGATACTTTTGAGATCATGATACATCTTAGTAGAACCTGGATGAATGGAGTATCGTGAGCAATGGACCTCCGCCATAATTCTATCTCATAATCTTGCTATAATCTTGCTACATTTGGAACACATAGATGGCCTTGGTGCCTGAGAGTTCCATGTTCGTTAATCTCAAAGGTCGTGGTCTTCTTCTGTTGAATGCCTTCTCTAATTTTTCTCAAACTAGGGTCTTCCCATTGACGTTCCTTAACTTCCGATACAAGGGACGATTCTGACACATTCTGAATCATACAACTACCGTCCTCTGCATCCATTAGTCGCACTCCAAAACTAGCTAACTGATGGAGCTCATTTACTAACTCCTTGCTTTTGACTTGTACTGGAGTTGAGCTGATCATCGACTTACGACTGAGTGCATATGCTACAATATTAGCCTTGCCTAGATGATATAAGATGTCCACATCATAGTCTTTCAATAATTCAAGCCATCTTCTTTGCCTCAAGTTCAACTCTTTCTGTTTGAATATGTATTGAAGACTTTTATGATCCATGAAAATGTCTACATGAATACCATACAAGTAGTGCCTCCAAATCTTCAGTGCATAGACCACTGTGGCCAACTCTAAATCTTCTATCGGATAGTTTTTCTCATGTTTCTTCAATTGCCTTGAAGCATAGGCAATCACTTTACCATGCTGCATTAGCATACATCCTAAACCTACTCCTGAGGCATCACAATACACAACATAGCCTTCCAGATCCTCTGGAAGAGTAAGGACTGATGCCGATGTTAGTCTATCTTTTAACTCTTGGAAACTCCTCTCACAAGCATCGGACCACTGGAATTTTATAGCTTTTTGTGTCAACTTTGTTAATGATGTTGATATAGTGGAAACCCCTTTTACAAACCTCCTATAATAGCCGAATAAGCCCAGAAAGCTGTGAACTTCTAATGGAGTCGTAGGTCTCGACCAATTCTTCACTGCTTCAATCTTTTGAGTGTCAACTCTTATACCTTCGTCTAACACTATATGACCAAGAAAAGCCACTGAATTCAACCAAAACTCACACTTAGAGAGCTTTGCATACAACTTGTGATCCCAGAGCGTCTGTAGTACTATCCGCAAATGATCCACATGCTCTGCTTCCGAGTGAGAGTAAACCAGAATATCATCTATAAATACTATCACAAATACATCCAGAAATGGATGAAACACGTTGTTCATTAGATCCATAAATGTTGCTGGTGCGTTTGTAAGTCCAAATGACATTACCAAGAACTCGAAGTGCCCTTGTCTTGTCCTGAAAGCCGTCTTTGGAATGTCTTTCTCCTTAACTCTTAGCTGATGGTACCCTGACCTTAGGTCAATCTTGTAAAAACATCTTGCACCTTGTAACTGGTCAAACAAATCGTCAATTCGGGGAAGAGGGTACTTATTTTTAATTGCTCATTCAATTCTTTCAATTTAGTTGGAGCCATTCTATAGGGAGGAATGGATATCAGCTGAGTGTCTGGTAACACGTCTATACCGAACTCAATTTCCCTTTCGGGAGGAATTCCTGGAAGTTCATCTGAAAATACATCAAGAAACTCATTAACCACCGGAATTGATTAGGAAGTAGGTGGTTCGGCTTTGACATCTCTAGTTCGTACAAGATGGTATATACAACCTTTGGAGATCATCTTCCTTACCTTAAGATATGAAATAAATCTACCTTTTGGCGACGCCGTATTACCCTTCCATTCAAGGATTGGCTTGCCTGGGAACTGAAATTTAACAATCTTTGTTCGGCAATCAACATTAGCATAGCATGATGCCAGCCAATCCATGCCCATAATGACATCAAAATCAACCATCTTTAGCTCTACCAAATCCGCTAGGGTCTGATGGCTACAAACTAATACTGCACAATTTCGATAGACCCGTCTAGCAACTACCGACTCACCAACTGGTATAGATACCACAAATGGATCTCTTATCAACTCAGACTTCATACCAAATTTACAGGCAATGAAAGGGGTGATATATGATAGATTGGAGCCTGGATCTAACAACGCATGCACATTATGTGAAAAGACCGATAATGTACTTGTAATAACATTAGGTGAGGACTCCTGATCCTATCTCCCATCAATGCATAAGTGCGGTTCTAGCCCCTACAGTTGCCTCGACTGGATAATGTTGGCTGACTCTGCCCTGACGAGAGTACTGACTGTGATGAAGCTGTTGCAGATCTGACCGGATGGGCCCTAACACCTTCACCTCCTATTAGATAGTCTCACATAAAATGACCAGGTTCACCACAAGAATAACACACATTTGACCCTTATTGGAATGGCCCTGTATGGGTCTTACCACACTACCCGCATCGAGCCAACGACGACCTCATCTGAGTAGAATACCCTCTATAATAAGACCTTGATGCTTGTGAACTCTGACCTGGTCCCGACTGAACATACCGATCAGCTCTCGATCCTAAAAATGGCAATGATGTGCTGGTTGCTGGGTAAGATGATCGTCTATAAAGCTGTGGCCTGGGCCCACCTTTGGACTCTCTTACATCACCTACGGATCGAGCCCTCTTATACTGGCCCTTATGATGCTCCCGATCTACCCGTTGTTGCCTCTTACCATCCTCTAAGTTCTGTGCATAAGCCTGAATGCAAGCAATATCCATACTCGGATTCAGAGAAGCCATAGTACACTCATTGACCAAGTGAACCCCTAAGCCAGTAACAAACCTATGCACCCGGTCACTCATCTCAGCTATAATCGTAGGAGCATATCTGGCCAACGAATTAAACTGCAAGCTATATTCTCGTACACTCATGTTGCCCTGCTCAAGATGTAGGAATCTATCCTGCCTGGCCCGTCGAAGCTCGACTGGCAGAAAATGCTGTAAGAAGGCCTCTGAAAATTCCCTTCATCCTGCTAGTGGAGCACGAGGTCCCCTAGATTATTCCCATGTCTCATTCCAGGTCACCGCGACATCCCGCAGTCTATAAGAAGCAAACTTTACCGATTCAGTATCGGTAGCATCCATTACCCGCAAAGTACGCTATATCTGATCTAGAAAATTTTGTGGATCTGCGTTCAGGTCTGATCCCGTGAATACTGAAGGGTCTAAGTTGATGAAATCACGGGCTCTCGAGCTAGCAGTTCTGTTAGAAGGACTGGGAACCTGACATTGGGCCTGAGCGGCCACTAATTGAGTCAATAACTGTACCGAACTACGCATATCAAGATCCTCAGTTGGAGTATCAAGTAGAGGAGTTGGGGGTACTGCAGCTCCACTAATCTCCTCCGATGGTGGTGTACTAGGGGAATCATACGAAGGAGTCACACCCTGGGTCTCACTCTGGCCCTCGCTAGCGGGTGGCAATCGTCTAGTACCTTCGCATGTAGCCACATTCAATGCCCTCATACTCTTAGACTTCTTCCTTGTTGTAGGCATTGCTGGAATCGTAAACATAAGACGGATTAGGAGTGAAATGCTTATAACTCAGCTCTACTACACGATTTATGAGATGAAAGAATGGAAACCATCCCTAAATGTCAGATAGCCTCCTGCTTATAAGTATGGTGCACAACATATCCATAAATAAGACTCTACTAGACACGACTTGTAGACTCCCTAGGACAGACATGCTCTGATACCAAGTTTATCACGACTCAAACCGGAGGGCCGCGACGGGCACCCAGACCCCTCCCGCCGGGTACCGCCCATCACACTATCAACACTAGGCGTACATTCAACAACCAATCATAAATAAATACAGATTAAGCCAAAAAAAGACTATATAAAATCAGGTAACTAACTTATATATATACATACTCACACCAAGGCCGACAAGGCTATACAAGACTACTACACACAGTACACCTGTCTACAAGCCTCTAAAGAGTATGTGACATCAAAAGGTCAGGACAGGCCCCACCATACCCGTATATACAAGTAAAGATATACCGTACCGAGATAGACTGACACTCCGAAACAAGGGGAGTGCTCCAAAAATCCACTGAGTCAGCAATCTACTAACGTGGATTGTCGTCTGGTCTATGTGTACCTGCGGGCATGAAACACAGCGTCCCCCGACAAAAGGGACGTCAGTAGGACTGATGTACTGAGTATGTCAGGCATGAACAATAGCATAACAGAGATATATCAATAACTAAAACAGAAACAGACGACCAGTAATAAATGCCTCTGAGGGCCCTAGTACAAATGTCTAAATATTATGAACAATGAAAATACGGTATACATATAAATATTAGCCACACAAGGGCATCTTCCTGTCCATAACCGCCTCTGTGGGCATCAGGTTATATTGTATTGGCTACACAAGGGCATCAATATTGGCCTCTTCGGACTCTTTTGTGATAGTATGTACCAGCTGCAGGTGGTGTGCGTATATAACGTCTTTCCCTTTCCCCATATCCCCTACATATCATATCATATTTACCATATAGTAGCGTGCATAGCACAAGTGGGTCCAGAGTAATATATGAATATAGTGCAAATAAAAATGCATGAATGACAATAAAACATTATGAACTTACGGTATGACATAATATCCTTGTACCTTCAGCTAACACTGTGAATATCAACATCATTTCCGTGTGCCTCAATAAGGACTTAGAAACATATTTAGACATACTTTTAACATAAGAATCAATAACATGTATATTCTTAACCACTAGGAATAGAATAATTTATGAAACAATATCACGGTTATATTTTGTTACATGAAACATGCCAAAAAGAAGAAATAATTTGTCTTAGCATACCTCAATAATAACGGAACCAGCCCCTTTTAATTAATTTTTGCTCGCTGGACGTTGCTTTGAAGTAAGAAGGGTTTGTTTCCTAAAAGAAACTCCAATTCTAAGAAGTTGTATCTCTTCTCTTTAAGTGTACTATGTTGCTGGCCGATTTCTCCCTTTTTAAAGGAATCAAAGTTTCAAGAATGTTGCTTTGAATTAATTTGCAGGACGTTTTTGTTCTAATTGAAAAATGAAGAATGAATTGCTTATCTAAATCAAAGATATAGATTCCTCAAAGTGTTCACAAATGATTTATCATGATTCTCCCACTAGCCACTCTTTGGGCGGTGGAGTCATTCCATTTGATGCCACCTTACGACCAACGTGTTACCCCATTTTATTAATTAAGTGACTTGTCTTCGTATAATTTATCAATCACACACATAATTAATTTTGTGATCCCAATTTACTTAAATCTTAATAACTTATAAGAATATGACATTTTATAAGAATACTCAATGTCATAATCTTATGATATAACACTAGTCCATAACCTTTTTGGGATATACAACTATTATTATTAATTCCCACCGTCACACTTGTTACGTCCAAAATTATTTCGGGGTTTAATCCTTTTATATACTAATCTCTTTATTAGCATACGCAAATATAACATAAATTTTTCCAACGCTCGTATCTATTTACACACGCCTAGCAATTTTTACATACATCCAACAATTCAAGCCGTGATCCGAAAGTACGGAATGTTACACAAAACTCAACCAAAATCTCAATCAAAAGATGATCCAAAACCTCGGCCAAATCACAATTACAATTCACATTTTGAGCAGCAGCAAATGAGCTCAAAACAGTGTCAATACTAAAGTAGTACATTTCCAAATCAAATAACACTTCATATATAAATTAGACAATAATTATAAAAGTTGTTCTTCAACTTCAACATTACATTGGGGATATCATTCTATAACCTCAAAAAGATGTAACAAAAAATTATAATATGACATCCCTCTTCTACAATGAAATACTTAACCAAGTTTTCACAATCAAAAGTAAACCATAAGTTATAATATTACATTTTAACATAAATTTTCACAAAATAAACATCTTGTTCCGGTTCAAGGGATCAAGCTTCTTGTACAGTAGTACTTTGATTGCATGGGGACATGGAATTCCAGTCAAGTCTCATACCATGCAAGTGCACTTCTTAATTTTCAAATTGACAATGTGCTTGTTAAGACCTTCACTCACCTCAAACCCATAATCACCATTGAAATTCAACTCACACCTGTTAGCAATTTTGCAGAATTTGTTGTACATGACAAGAGCTACTGGACTCCATTCAGTAGCCAAATTATCACTTCCTCTTCATTTGTTCTCAACATATTCATTACCTTTAATCTTATTTCTTCAAGCATCCCAGTGATAGGTTTGTGCTTGGTTTCACTATCCAAGAGTTGAATGATTCAACCAAGTTGTTTTCTACCTTCTGATTTTTGCAGACTGTCAAAGAAAGCCATACACCAAATTTCAATAAGTGTTCTTTGGCTTATTCTGACAAGTCACCCATTGTCTTCGTGTGATCATCCAACTCTGACAAATATGTGCTTCATGCACACCACCAAAGAATCTTACTCATTTCTTTGTTTCTCTTTCCTTTTTTTATTCAATTAACCTCTATGTGTCTCACACAAAATCTACGTAGGACACCAGGTAGAGTTTGTTGGACTGCTTCAATTAGTCCCTGGTTATGAGTCACAATTAAAAAAAATATTAAGAGAAATAAGTGCAAAACAGTTCACTGAAGCACTGCACTGTTCAGCCAAAACAGTGGCTGTTTCAGTCATATATAAACCCACAAACTTATTCCATAATTATAAATTACAATTAAAAAAATTAACAGAAATAAGTGCAAAATAGTGGACTGTTCAGTCAAACACCGACTGTTTCAGTCATATTTTCAAAAATAAAATTGGAGAATTAAATGTTTATCTTTTGCATGTATGACATAAATGTGATCCTATTTATTAGCGAATATTCTCAAAATATTCTCCATATATTTTGTAATTATGATAGATGTATATTTAAGGTAATTTAGGATTCTAATTGTATTAGGAATCAACCTTTGTAAGGTAAGTTAGGATTCGTACCATATTAGGAATCAACCTTGTACAACTATATATATTGTGAATAATGAGAGGAATCCCCAAGGGAAATTATTCCATCTTTCATGGTGCTACGGCACGTGAACTTTGGGTCCAGCTAGAAGAAATCTTTCAGGACAATAAAAATACTCGGGTTGTGTATTTGGAAGAGCAATTCAACAAAAGCCGCCTCGAGAATTTTAACAACATGTTCGAATATTGTAAGCAACTGAAACTCATAACCGATCAACTATCCAACGTCGGTCTTCTGTTTCAGAAACCAAGATGGTGCTTCAACTGGTTGCGGGTTCACCGAAAGGTGAATATGGCACACTCGCAACAATGATTCAATAAGCCGACCCTCTTCCAAGTTTCAACAAGGCACGTTCACAACTATTGTTGGAAGAAACTAGACGTGCTAAACAAGAGGAACATAATCAAAAGGCGTTAGCCGTTGACGGGATGGCAACACCTGCGGCCAGCAGCAACCAAATAGCTCCAAAGAAGAAGCAGCAAGAGAGCGACGGAGGTCGTGGCGGTAGAGGTCGCAACAACAAAGACAAGGGCCGCGGAAAGGGCCAACGCAACCGGATCGACAAAGAAGAAGAAGTGGTCCAACCAAAGAAGAATAAAGTGGCCCAACCAAGAGAATCGGGCCTCGCCTACATGCTCGCATTCGACCGCAGGGCCCAATTCCAGCAGCCTTTGGTCGATCGGGCCTTCGGGCCCTCGCCTACCCACCAGTGCAGCCCACCACCAGCAAGAAGAAGAATTGCAGAGAGCCCGCCACTGGCCCCGACTGATTTGGGCCAGGCATACACCACCGTGCACCTTCAACAGCCCGACGACAATTGGTACATGGACACCGGAGCCACATCTCACCTCACCCGGTCGTCAGGTAACCTATCTCAACTACGTCGGTTAAAGTGTCCTCAATTTATTACTGTCGGCAATGGTCATCGCATTCCAATTGAAGGTTACGGTAACACACACACCAAACATCCACACCCACCTTTCTCCCTAAACCACGTCCTATACACACCTAACATCATTAAAAACTTAATCTCTGTTAGAAAATTCACTAGCAATAATTCTGTGTCTGTCGAATTTGACCCTTTTGGTTTTTCTTTGAATGAACTCAATACGGGGAAAATTCTTACACGCTGCAATAGTGTGGGAGACCTCTACCCATTCACTCAATCTTCCGCTGTCAGACCACAAGCACCTCTATCCCTTGCGGCGATCTCTCCCTCAACTTGGCACAACAGACTCGGACACCCCGGAGACCCAATTTTTACTTTTCTTAGGACTTCTAAGCGTATTCAATGTAATAATGGGAAAATTGCCCAACACTGTTTTTCTTGTCCACTAGGCAAACATACTCGTCTTCCCTTTATGTCATCAAACGGTGTTACTTTTTCTCCCTTTGATATTGTTCATGCTGATTTGTGGACATCTTCGATTGCTAGCTCTTTGGGTCATAAATTCTATCTAGTATTCTTGGATGATTTTTCACATTTTGTCTGGATTTACCCACTGAAATTCAAATATGAAGTTTTTGCAAAATTCCTCGAGTTTCAAAAATTCATTAAGACACAATTTGAAAAACCTATTAAATCATTCCAATGTGATAATGGACGTGAATTTAATAACTCGGTATTTCACAATTTATGTTCTAAACAAGGCATGATTTTCCATTTTTCTTGTCCCTATACTTCTTCCCAAAACGGAAAGGCTGAAAGAATTATATGTACCATCAATAACATGGTCCGCACACTTCTGTTTCATGCCTGGCTACCACCGCCTTTTTGGGTCTATGCTGTCAAAATGGTAGAATCCCTTCTAAATATTTTACCAACTAGCACACTCCAAAAGAAAACCCCTACAGAAATCTTATACCGTAGGCAGCCATCATATGATCACCTACGTATTTTTGGATGCTTATGTTACCCTAACATAGCCTCCACTGCACCCCACAAACTTGCCCCTTGCACTCTTCCATGTGTCTTCCTTGGTCTATCTCCTAATCATCGGGGCTACTAGTGCTATGACATTGCTACTCGTAAAATCATCATCTCCCGTCACGTCACCTTTAACGAGACAACCTTTCATTTTTCAAATCTCCGGAAATTTTAGACCACCGATTACATCTTTCTCGATGAACCAAGTCTGTGTCCGGTCATCCAAAATCTATACCAACAGCAGCCCACTGTCCGGCACCACCCCACCAGCTCCCTGCTCACCCTTACAGCCCCCAGTTGAGTCACCTGCACCACCAACGACATCGCCGCTCGCAGACCGCAAAGAACTGGCCCGCAGTCTGCAGTTTCTGTGCCAACCAAAGAAGACGTAAAATAGCCCATTCAATCTGCCGCCCACTGGTCTAGAACCAGTGGACCAGCAACCTCACATCCCCGACCCACCACCACTGCCCTCACATGGCATGGAGACTCGTGCACAACACGGGATCTTCAAACCCAAGGTTCAATTCAATCTCTCCACACAAACCTTATCACCCATTCAAAAAAATTCAAAACTAGCAAAACTGGACCCAAATTGGAATGCAGCCATGTGCGAGGAATTTAACGCTTTAACCAAGCAGAACACTTGGGATTTGGTACCTAGACCAGCTGGTGTGAATGTTATCCGGTGTATGTGGCTATTTCGTCACAAGTTCAGAGACAGTAGTGACTTAGAGAGGTATAAGGCGAGACTAGTTGCCAATGGCACTAATCAGCAGGAGGGTATTGATTGTGGTGAGACATTCAGTCCGGTTGTTAAACCGACCACTATTCGGACTGTTTTCAGTATTGCTATGGGCATGCATTGGCCGATTCATCAGCTTGATGTCAAGAATGCGTTTCTTCATGGGGATTTGAAAGAGACTGTGTACATGCATTAGCCTCCTGACTTTGTTCATCCGGAAGCTCCGCAGTTTGTGTGTCATCTCAGGAAGTCATTGTATGGATTGAAACAGGCACCCCGCGCTTGGTATGATCGGTTCGCCAGGTATCTTCTGCAGATTGGTTTTGTATGTAGCAGGTGTGATACATCTCTCTTCACTTTTCACCGAGGTAGCAGCACTGCATATTTGCTATTATTTGTCGATGACATTGTTCTTACTTCCTCATCTGATGAGTTGAAGAATGAAATCATTGCTCTACTCAAAACTGAATTTTCTATGACTGACTTGGGCAAGCTAAGTTATTTTTTGGGTATATCCGTGACAAGATCTGCAGCCACTATGTTCATGTGTCAGCGTAAGTATGCAGAAGAGATAGTGTACAAGGCTAAGATGACAAATTGTAAAATTATGCCAACTCCGGTGGACTCAAAATCCAAGCTTAGTGCCAATGACGGTGCGCCAGTTTCTGATTCCACTCTGTATCGGAGTCTAGCAGGTGCTCTTCAGTAACTTACATTCACTAGACCTGATATTGCATATGCCGTTCAGCAGGTGTGTCTGTTCATGCACGACCCCCGAGAGTCCCATTTTGCCGCCCTCAAACGTATTATCAGATATGTTAAGGGCACACTAGACTTTGGTTTACATCTATACCCCTCTGCCCCAACCAAGTTACTAGCTTACACAGATGCAGATTGGGGAGGATGCCCTGACACACGTCGCTCCACCTCAGGGTACTGTGTATTTCTTGGGGATAATCTTATCTCATGGTCCGCCAAGTGGCAAGCCACGCTATCCCGTTCGAGTGCTAAAGCAGAATATCGCGGAGTTGCTAATGTCGTCGCTGAGATTTGTTGGCTCCGAAATCTTCTTTTGGAGCTCCAGTGTCCATTACGCAAGGCATCTATAGTCTATTGTGACAACATATCTGCTATCTATATGTCTCATAATCCAGTCCAACATCAGCGGACAAAGCATATTGAGATGGATATCCACTTTGTGCGAGAGAAGGTTGCCCGTGGTCAGGTCAAAATTTTACACGTGCCTTCCTCTTATCAGTATGCAGACATTTTCACAAAGGGACTACGGTGACAGCTCTTCACCGACTTTTGATCCAGCCTTAGCATTCAGCCTCCTCCCGCTCCGTCTAAGGGGGAGTATTAGCGAATATTCTTCGAATATTCTCCGTATATTTTGTAATTATGATAGATGTATATTTAAGGTAACTTAGGATTCTAATTGTATTAGGAATCAACCTTTGTAAGGTAAGTTAGGATTCGTACCATATTAGGAATCAACCTTGTACAACTATATATATTGTGAATAATGAAAGGAATCCCCAAGGGAAATTATTCCATCTTTCACTATTTCATTGTTGAGGTTTTGAGACTTCCCAAGCATTTTTAAGAACCAAACCCAAGTAATTTTTGTTTCTTTGTTCACAGCAGCCCAATCAATAGGATAGAAATGGTTCATTGAGTCTTGAGCAACAGCAGTCAAAAGTTGACCTTTGGTTTTACCTTTCAAAAAGGTTTCATCGAAGCCAATGAAAGGTTTCATTTCTGCCTTAAACCCCTTCTTTAGTGCATCAAAGCAAATGTACATCCTCAAGAATTTTCTTTTGCCTTCAGCAAGTGCTTCTCTTGAAACTTTGAGGATTATATCACTCCCTACATTATGTAGGGTTTTGTTGGGTACAAAATACACAAGTAAGGCACAACTGAAGTATAAAATATTTTGTTTCTTACTTACCCCAACAATAATTCTGGTATGGTTATACAACAATGGAACTTGTAACATAAAACATTTACTTACAAGTTAGAATTATCTGGAGTCTTTATCAACTATGATGTACACGCGCGATTGCCCTTTCGATTGCAAGCTCCAAGCTTCAATGTATTTCTCCTTCGGAAAGCTAATATTTGATTCTAAGTCTCTAAGGCTTAGAATGTTTTTCAGAAATTGGTCTATTTATAGTTGAAAAATAAGTCAGAACCAGATTAGGGTTTGACCTTGGGCCTGGCCCAAAATTGAAAGCGAGAGCGTATTTTCGACATCTTCTTTTAACTGCCACGGCGCTCGAATCTATTTTTCGTGCATTCTTAATTAAATCCAAAATCTAATTTTGACTTAATTAAAATAATAATTATTCATTTAAATGACCCAATTCCAAATCGAATATTTTAATTACTCTCTCAATACATCCTTAGATTGAAACGGACAATCGACATAGTGTGACCCTACAGGCCTTCTCATATCGACATTAATTAAATTAAGGTATTCACAGAACTCCTAGAAGGCGCCGGAAGACGAACTCAATATGTGAAGTACGTTTACACGAATCCAGTAAACTTAACATTTATGTGGTAAGATAAAATCCTTTCATTCACGACACACCCGATCAAGCTTAGGATTTGTCAAGTGTCTATCCAAATGGCTTAATCATTGTATCTCATCTATATTAGTTGACAACTAGACCATATTCTAAATATGTCTATTGCGTTGGCCAACGACTTAGTCAACCTAATATCACTGAGAATCCGAGTGTTCTCTCGAATATACATCCGAGGAATGAATCCTAATCTTGGCTCAACTACCACCTTCAATCCACATCGTAATGTACCCAATACAAGCCGTATCTCAACCTATAAGGGATTTGAGCTTAGGACGGGATCAAAGTACATTACTTTGTAGACAAGGTGCGTATTGACCTCAAGTCTAAGGACTTCTATCTCCCACATGTTGATCATACTTTAGACAAGTATAATAAACAATATATCAGCTGGGTATACCAATACTTCCAAAGTATCCATGTGTCCATCACAAGTAGTCATTACTCGTAGCAGGTGAGACATACTACATCCTCTAAGGATGTGATGCAGACCACATGTCGACTTATCAAATATCATCGATATCCATTCTCGATGATCATTAGTCGAGGCTATTTTAAGAGTTACGCTCTTTCATTAATATCTCACTCTATTAATGACAACGTAAGTTCAAGGGATATATATTAATGAATAATTACAAACAATCAAATAATAATTCAATAATTACAAATGCCAAAATATTAATCTCCATTAATAAAAATACGAATGTGTATAAAGTACATTTGTCCTAATACAAATTGTCTCTAGGACATAAATATACTTTCAATCTCCCACTTTGCCTAGAGCCAATCTCCAACATATCTAATGCCCATATTCTCAAAATGACCATTATGCTTGACTAAGCTTAATGATTTAGTGAATGGGTCAGCTAGATTATCGTCTGTGGGAACATAGTCTAATATAATTTCTTCAGTCTCCACCATCTCCTTGAGTATGTGGTACTTTCTTGGTACATGCTTATTTCTGTTAGTTGATCTTGGTTCCTTAGCTTGCGCAATCGCACCAGTGTTGTCACAATAAACCTTTATTGGACAAGTGGTACTTGGAACAACCCCTAGTTCCTTTAGGAACCCAGATATCGCGACAACTTCTTTACCAGCTTTCGATCTAGAAATGTACTCAGCTTCTGTTATCGAATCAGCAGTTGTAGCTTGTTTGGAACTTTTCCAGCTTACTGCTCCACCATTGAAAATGAATGTGTACCCTGATTGAGATTTGTAGTCATTAAGCTAGCATCAGTGTACCCAGTACATACCAGCTTCTCTTATCCACCATAAACTAAGAAATATTCTTTAGTTCGTCTAAGATACTTAAGAATACTCTTGACTGCCTTCCAGTGTTCTTCCCCAGGATTCTGCTGGAACTTGCAAGTCATGCTAAGTGCAAAGGCCACATCTGGCCTAGTACAGGTCATGGTATACATGATCGATCATATAGCCGAGGCATATGGGATCCTTTTCATGCGTTCAAGCTCTATAGTGTTAGAAGGACTATCCTTCTTAGATAACTTGATGCCTTGTCCCATAGGTAGACCACCTTTCTTGGAATTTTCCATAAAAAAAATGTCTAAGCACTTTGTCTATGTAGACTGACTGTGATAACCCCAATAATTTGTTAGGTCTATCTCTATAGATCTTAATCCCCAGAATGTAGCAGGCTTCACCTAAATCCTTCATCATAAAGGTACTGGACAACCACTCTTTGACTGACTGCAGGAGAGTCTTATTATCTCCCATTATTAATATGTCATCTACATATATGATAATGAAGGCAATACTCTAATCCTTGTGTTTACTATAAACACATGGATCCTCTTTGCTTCTGACGAAATCAAATGACTTGATAGTCTTGTCAAAGCAAATGTTCCAACTCCTTGTGGCTTGCTTAAGTCCATAAATGGACTTCTGTAGCTTGCATACTGCTTTGGGCTTAGTCTTGGATGTAAAACCCTCAGGTTGTATCATATACACCTCCTCAATTAAGTTACCATTGAGGAAAGCGGTTTTAACATCCATTTGCCAAATATCATAATCGTAGTATGCGACTATTGCAAGCAAAATCCGAATGGACTTTATCTTAGGAACAAGTGAAAAGGTTCCATCATAATCGACCCCAGGCCGTTGATTATAACCTTTAGCCACCAATCTTGCTTTATAAGTCTGTACCTTTCTATATGCATCAATCTTCTTCTTGAAGACCCATTTGCATCCTATGGTTCTAGCCCTTGTTGGCAAATCAACCAAGTTCCAAACTTGATTTATGTACATCGAGTCCATCGCAGATTTCATGGCTTCCTGCCATCTCTGCGAATCAATGTCTAACATAACTTCGTTGTAGTTTGTAGGTTCATCGTCATTAGGAATATTTATCTCATTGTGTGTTTCAACAAGGAGATTAAGTCTTTCAGGCGGACGATGAGTCCTAGTGGTCCTACGGAGTTGAGTATTCTGAGTTTCAGTGTTTATTTGTATTCTGATTGTGAGAAGGTCTTTATGTGTTGGACAATCCATCACCTTGAGAGCTTTCAGGAATGTCATTTTCATGTATTTCCTGAATGGAATGATGTACAACCATTGTATCATCTTCCATTGGTTGTGTATGAGAGTCATGTATTTCTGCATTATCTCTCACAACACTCCCACTGGCTGAAGGGCGTACTCTAAGTACCCAATATTCACCAGATACTCCCACTGAATCCTTGTTTAGGTCATCCGACAAGGGTTCAATTCTATGTTATCTAGTGGTCCTTGAATTTCTTCAAGTTCTATCTCTGTGCAACTATGTTCCTTGTAGACATATTCTTCTTCAAGGAAAGTTGCGTTCCGGTAAACAATGACCGTATGTTCTCCAGGAAGATAGAAGTAGTATCCCTTAGTTTCCTTTGGATACCCCACAAAATAATATTTCTCACTTTTAGATTCCAACTTGTTAGTAAGCATTTTCTTTACATATCCAGGGCACCCCAGGGTCGCATGTGTTCAAGTGTTGGCTTCTTGTTCCATATCTCATATGGAGTTTTCTCTACTGACTTTGAAGGAACCCTGTTCAGAATATATATTGAGCTTTGCAATGCATATCCCCAAAAGTATGTTAGTAGAGCTGAGAAACTCATCATGGATCTAACTATATCTAATAGGGTTCGATTTCTCCTTTCAGCAACACCATTCATCTGTGGCGTTCCAGGAGGTGTCCATTGTGATTGGACTCCATGAAGCTTCAAATAATCCAGAAATTCTTTACTTAAGTATTCACCTCCTTCATCCGATCGAAGTGTCTTGATACTTGTTTCAAGTTGTTTCTCTACTTCTGACTTGTACTCTTTGAATTTCTCAAAGGCTTCGGACTTATGTTTCATAAGATACACATGCCAAAACCTTGTGAAATCGTCTGTAAAAGTGATGAAGTAAGGGAAGCCTCCCTTAGCTTGAGTTGAAAATGGCCCACATACATCGGTATGGACCAACTCAAGTACCTCTTTGGCTCGCACCCCTTTCCCAGAAAGTGGCTTGTTGGTCATCTTTCCTCTCAAGCAAAATTCGCAGTTACCATAGGACTCCAAGTCAAATGGTTCGAGGTAGTCTAACTTCCTCAATCTTGCTATCCTTGATTCGTTGATATGACCAAGTCTGTAGTGCCATAAGTAGGTGGGGTTTCTTGGATTACTTATCTTAGCTCATTTATTTTGCACATTGAAAATTTCACAACCCCAATTTAAAATATACAATACATCCACAAGCGGAGCCTTTCCACAAAAAAAACCATTAAAAGACAGTACATAACTGTCATTGGCAATAAGTGAGAAAACCTTTCAATGTCTAACATTGGGATGGAAATGATATTCCTCGTTAATGAGGGAACAAAATAACAATTATTTAGTTCTAAACAAAAGCATGAAGGTAAATCTAGTCTATAAGTTCCCATACGTTCAACATCTACTCGTGCTCCATTTCCAACGCGCAGGTCTACCTCCCAATGTCCAACCTTTTTGCTGTTAATTAGGCCCTGCACATTACTACAAATGTGCGAGCCACAAGGGTATCCAATACCCAGCAGTGGGAGCTACTTGTAGACATATTTATTTCAATGACAAACATACTTTGTCCAGTAGAGGTAGAAACACCTAGTGCTCTTCCTCCTCTTGGAGCTGTGTAGTCCTTCTTCAGGATATGCGCTGGCATTTGTCCCCTTTCGTTCAGCTTACATTTGAAAGGGTCTCTCAACAGTTCATACTCCATTGTTTGAGACTATTTTTCATAGAGACTCTTCAAGTGTTCTAGCATTTCGTTGGGGCCTATGTTTTCATGTTGCCTCTGTAACTCCATAGTCATAGAAGACAACATTACACATTTTTCCAAGGTAGCATCGTTCAACTGTTTCTGATAAGCTACCTTGTCAAATAGGGCATACTCATCAGAGTTTTCAGCAGGGGCTGTAGGGAATACTATGTCTAACACATACTCAATTCTTTCTAGTCTTAACACCAATCGCAGATTTCTTAACCAGTCAGGGTAATTTGGTCCAGTAAGTTTGTTCATCTCAATGAACATTTTCAATGATAAGCTCGACATCTTTAATAATTTGAAGAATTAGATAGACCGGAAATCAAATTCAAACTCTATTTTATACACATTCATTAAGGGTAATCGACAAGGCCTTTTGTTTAATTAGCTCCCACTATTTTAACATACTCTTCGACCCCATGGAAGAATACAGACTCATGTCAAATATGGTCATAATGGGTCATGATCCAGGTTCATGCTATCTCTGCGTTTGCTGTGGCTGATAACTTCAACAGCACAACCTGGTAGGTCTCTAAACCAATTACAAACAATTTGTAACTCATGTTTGATCAAATGTTCTAAACAGTCGATATGCGTCCCTCAGCTTGTCCGACACTTTGGCGCCAAGACAGCCTAGAAAGTCAACCCCGTTATGCGACTACAATTATGTATCTAAGTGAGTTTTGCCTTATAGAGCAAATACTTTTGTGTAAATACACATGAAGGTTTATCACCCACTTCTACAGTTAACATGCATCTATGAAAGAGTCTGAGTCCTCGTAGACTTAGAGCAAATGCTGTGGCATAAATACTTATCTCGCCGAAAAGGATTTTTCACTACAATCAATTATAACGGACGACGCGTTCATTTCAAATGAGACTTGTATTAAAATTTTGGGGAATTTTAGTTTTAGGGTTCTAACCAAGATCAACACTTTTACGCCATATCCAATATGACATCTTAACATCATGCAAACTAAAGACACATATAGTTTGGGAACCTTCAACCCAATATGCATGATATAAGATAGTTTAATCAAACACTGGGCGCTGCCTGCCCAGACAGTTATAGAGGACATTATTCTAGAAATGTAAATGAAAAACATTTTGACATTTAGCACATAAACAGTATACTTATCAAATAATATATTGTATAATAATAATGTTGGGTTAAACATTCTGAACTCAGAATTTTTTTTTGTTTCTGAATAGGTGGGGCCGTGCCGCGGTTCCACTGAGGCAGTAACCTTAAATTTCTGAAAAATTGCATTAGCGCCGCGGCGCTGCAGAGGCAGAAACATTTCTATTTCTGTAGATGCATTAGCATCGCGGCATTCCACCATGGAGTTGCGGTGCCTGTTGTCCAGTGAGTTCAAGTTTTGAAACGAAGCATTAGCACCGCGGCGCTCTACCATGGAGCCACAGTGCCTCCTTGAAACCCTAGCAAGCGTCGCAGCGCCCTACCATAGGGCTACGACGCCGACGTCCATACAAACGTTTCTGTGTTGATTTTCCAAAAATATTTCAACCTCTAAATCCAATTTAGGGATCAATTCACAGGTCCTTTATCATGACCCACCATTATCAATAACGCCCATATCGACCATCATCCGTTCTTTACTCGTTCTTAGCCGTGCATCGTGCAATGAGCCGGACAACACACTTTTAGCTTAGTTCGAGTTAGAGCGGAATGACTTCATCGAGTTAGCGTAGGAGATAATTTAGGGTGATTCCAAAAGGTCATCATTCGTTCAAGATATGTAGGATTTCAAGAAACCTTGTTTTAATCCAATTTTATGTTTAACCCATATTATTATTCTATTCAATTGTTATATAACCATTGAATCAACCTGAGTTCTGATACCACTATAGGGTTTTTATTAGGTTCAAAACACATAAGTAAGACAGCGGAAGTTTAAAATATTTTGTTTCTTACTTACCCCAACAATAATTCTGGTATGGTTATACAACAATGAAACTTGTAACATAAAACATTTACTTACAAGTTAGAATTATCTGGAGTCTTTATCAAATGTGAGGTGCACACGCGACTGCCCTTCCGATTGCAAGCTCCAAGCTTCAATGTATTTCACCTTCGAAAAGCTAGGAAATCCGGCAGAGGTTCGAGAGAGTATTTAATTCTAAGTCTCTAAGGCTTAGAATGCTTTTCAGAAATTGGTGTATTAATAATGAAATGAATGCTTCTATTTATAGTTGAAAAATAGGTCAACATCGGATTAGGGTTTGACCTTGGACCTGGCCCAAAATTAAAGGCAGAGGCGCCGCGGCACTCGACATGCTGCTGCACTACGCCGCGGCGCTCGAATCTATTTTTCGTGCATTCTTAATTAAATCAAAAATCCAATTTTTACTTAATTAAAATAATCATTATTCATTTAAGTGACTCGATTCCAAATCGAATATTTTAATTACTCTCTCAATACATCCTTAGATCGAAACGGACAATCGACATAGTGTGACCCTACAGGCCTTCTCATATCGACATTAATCAAATTAAGGTCTTCACGGAACTCCTAGACGGCGCCGGAAGACGAACTCAATATGTGAAGTACATTTACACGAATCCAGTAAATTTAACCTTTATGTTGTAAGATAAAATCATTTCATTCACGATACACCCGATCAAGCTTAGAATTTTTCAAGTGTCTATCCAAATGTCTTAATCATTGTATCTCATCTATATTAGTTGACAACTAGACCATATTCTAAATATGTCTATTGCGTTGGCCAACGACTTAGTCAACCAAATATCACTGAGAATCCGAGTGTTCTCTCGAATATACATCCGAGGAATGAATCCTAATCTTGGTTCAACTACCACCTTCAATCCACATCGTAATATACCCAATACAAGCCATATCTCAACTTATAAGGCATTTGAGCTTAGGACGGGATCAAAGTACATTACTTTGTAGACAAGGTGCGTATTGACCTCAAGTCTAAGGACTTCTATCTCCCACACGCTGATCATACTTTAGACAAGTATAACAAATAGTATATCAGCAGGGTATACCAATACTTCCAAAGTATCCATGTGTCTATCACGAGTAGCCATTACTCGTAGCAGGTGAGACATACTACATCCTCTAAGGATGTGATGCAGACCACATGTCGACTTATCATATATCATCGATATCCTATTCTAGATGATCATTAGTCGAGGCTATTTTAAGAGTTACGCTCTATCATTAATATCTCACTCTATTAATGATAACGTAAGCTCAAGGGATGCACATTAATGAATAATTACAAAAATATTAATCTCCATTAATAATAATACGAATGTGTATAAAGTACATTTGTCCTAATACAGATTGTCTCTAGGACATAAATATACTTTCACATTACTCTCTTTCAATGCATTTGCATATCCAACTAGCTTTTTATAGTCATAAGTAAAACTACCTTCTGATTCCTCCAAAATCATTCTTTTGGCTCTCTTACACTTACCAAATGAAGCATTAATGTTAAAATCTTTCCTAAGATCAACTCTCATGTCTTTAATCTTATATTTAGGGTTACCCTGCAACTTATCTTTGAAGTAGTATGCAATTGTAGTAGCACCAACCTTATTGTTATTAATTGTCCCCTCACAATTATGCACTCATTTTAGTGTTTTCACACTAACACCAGCAACATGTTTCTGATTAGAAAGTAGATATTCAAATGTCCATACACTTTGACAAACATACCTAATCCTTATTGTGTCACTTTTTTCAGTTGTAAACCATAACTATTGCACAATGAATACAAGTTCATGTATGTCCTTCCTTGCCTCATGTATATCTTTGAATGTCATGAACTTGTTTAATTCCTTATAATCAGATAACTTTTCATTAATGATCCTACTTTTAAGTTTAGCAAGAGTCTCCAGCTCTTACGAATCATAATCAAAACAATCTGACCCATCTTCAATAGCAGAATCACAATCAGTTGCAGCATCATCTACATCTATCACAGACTCTTTGTGAACCTCTATATTCTCAACACAGACAGACAATTCAGTATCCTCAACAACAAATAAATTTATCACATCAAGCTGATCATTAACAAAAAATAATAATGTCCTAATCTCATTGTCACCTTCAATTTTATAACATTTTTCACAAGGGACAGACACTATCAATTGTTGAACACCCACATATCCTAAGCTATCATTATATTCATTAACAAGATCTATATAAGATAAGATATCAGAGTCATGACCTTCCCATTTATGAACAAATTTTCTAGAATAAAGTACATTTAGCTCTCTTATCCAATCACCACCATGGTGAAATACTACAACAACCAAAATCATCTAAAATCAAAAAAGAAAACAATCAAATAAAGATAAATTAGCTTAGCAACATAACTCAACTCAAAGTAACTCAACCTTCAGTAATGAAAGAAATAATCCCTTGATTATTTTTATTGATTGAAAGAGTATATATACATTTACATATTTCTATAATAGGAGAATCATATTCTTATTCTACTCCTAAAACCTTATTCTATTTGGAGACTAACTATACAAGTATGGTAAGTGTACAATACTAATTATACTATAACATTAATTACACATTTGTACAAGGAGAAGGATGCCCACGGATGGGCAGTCACTATGCTATAAAAATCGAGAACAATCTATGCTAAATATACATAATATACACATGTATATCATGTGTATATTATGTATATTTAACACATCCCCGCAGTCATAGCGGGCGGTCTTCGAACGCTGAGACTGTCCCTAAAATCTTCAAATAGGACCGAGGGAAGACCCTTTGTAAAGATGTCGGCAATTTGATACCTGGACGGGACATGGCAGACGCGTACTTGACTACGAGAAACCTTTTCGCGAATAAAGTGAATGTCCATCTCGATATGTTTAGTGCGCTGGTGTTGAACCGGATTGCAAGATAGGTAGATGGCACTAACATTATCACAATAAACCAAGGTTGCTTTCTGAATAGGGCAATGAAGCTCCAACAACAAATTACTTAACCAACATGATTCCGAGACCACATTAGCTACCTGTCGATATTCGGCATTGGCACTGGATCGGGACAAAGTCGACTGACGTTTCGCAGACCACGAGACTAAGTTATTTCCAAGAAATATACAATAGCCAGACGTAGACCGTATGGTGTCCGGACTGCCACCCCAATCAACATCCTTATACGAGACAAGTGTGAACTTCGAGGAAGGATATAAATGTAAGCCATAGTTAAGTGTACCCTGAATATACCGAATAATGGGTTTGAGCGCGTTCCTGTGCTCAACTCTGGGATCAGGCATAAACAAACACACCTGTTGTACCGCATACATAATATCAGGTATAGTGAATGTAAGATACTGAAGGGCCCCTGCAAGACTGCGATATCGGGTCGGATCCTCGTATGGTGCGCCTTCCATAGCACTAAGTTTGGGCTTAGTATTAACTGGAGTGGAAGTGGACTTATAGGATGACATCCCAGCCCTCTCAATGATCTCAGTTGCATACTTCCGTTGAGATAAGAATAACCCATCTGCGTGACGAGTGACAGCAATCCCCAAAAATAACTCAACGGCCCCAAGTCTTTCATAGCTAACTCAGAACTGAGCATTATCATGATAGACCGGCGTAATGCATCGGAAGAGGCAGTCAAGATAATATCATTCACATATAAAATTATATAAGCCAAGGACGACCCACGACGATATATGAACAAGGAATTATCCGACCTGCTGTGAGTGAACCCAATAGTCAAAACATAGTCGGCAAACCTAGTATACCAGGACCATGGAGATTGCTTAAGCCCATATAAGGACTTCTTCAATAAACAGACATGATGAGGATACTTGGGGTCCCTAAACCCCAAAGGCTGATGCATATACACTGTCTCCTTGAGATCACCATGTAAGAAAATATTCTTCACATCTAACTGATGGATGGGCCATGCTTTCAAAAGAGCCAAGCTGAGTACAGTGCGAATGGTAGCCGGCTTGACCACCGGACTAAACGTCTCCCCATAATCCACACCAACCTGCTGAGTCTTACTATCACCCACAAGCCGAGCCTTATGCCGTGCAAATGAACCGTCTGAATTGTCCTTATGAGCAAACATCCATAGAGACCTAATAATATTAATACCAGAAGGACGGGGCACCAACTCCCATGTCTTATTATCAATAAGAGCATTATATTCATCGATCATAGTAATTTTCCAATTCGGGTCATTCAATGCAGACACATGATTATGGGGTAAGGGTGATTTAAGAATGTTAGAATTTAAGTTAAAATGTCTTTTCGGTTTAAAAATACCCCGTTGACTACGAGTGACCGGTCGATGACTCGAGGAAGAAGGGGACGGATTTTGGGAATTTTCTGGACGTGGGATGGACTGGCCAACAGTGATGGGCTCGCTGCCCAAATCGAATCGAAACCGAATCGACACGGAATCGGGCCAATACTGGACCCAGAAATAGTAATCGGAACTGGGTAGGATTGATGGCCCAGTTGTTGTACCCAGATTTGTAGACGACGGTTGGGGAGGACCAGCGGGCAGTGAGTCCGCTGGTAGAGTTGGGGTGCGGGACACATCCAAAAAATAGTGAATAATATGAGGGGAAATACTATCATCCAAAAATTTATACGAACTAGGCCCGGGATTACTAACCTTAGCAAACGAAAACTGGGATTCATCAAAAATGAAGTGGCGATTAATGATGATTTTATTCGAGGATAAATCAAAACATTTATAACCACGATGATTAGACGGAAAACCCAAAAATACACACGGAGTAAACCGGGCCTGAAGTTTGTTAATTGCAGTGGACGGAAATAACGGATAACACAAGCACCCAAAGACCCGAAGATGGGAATACGAAGGTATTTTATTATATAAAATTTATAGGAGGGAAGAATACGTCAAACCTTTGGAAGGAATAATGTTAAGAAGATATGTAGCCATTTCTAGAGCATGATGCCAAAAAGACGGGGGTATAGAAGCATGAATTAGTAAAGTACAGACAATATTATTAATGGTACGAATTTTGCGTTCGACTTTCCCATTTTGTGAAGACGTATGAGGGAAAGAAAAACAAAAATTGATCCCATTATTTGTACAAAATTCCCGAAACACCCCATTGTCATATTCTTTGCCATTATCACATTGAATATTTTTTATTTCACGTTCGAATTGGGTTCTAATGAATGCTCTAAATTTTAAGAAGATGGAAAAAACTTGAGATTTTTTTGCTATTGCAAAAGTCCACAAAAATTTAGAATAATCATCTAAAAAGAGAACATAATACCGATAACCCAAAGAACTAAGAACAGGAGACATCCATAGATCACTATGAATAATATCAAATGACATTAAAGTATAAGAATTAGAGTCTATAACTGGAAACTTAACTATTTTATCTAAAGAACAAGATTGACAATTCGGAGTGCTCCGCTCACCCTTACAAGAAATAAAATTGTTTTTCTCTAAGGAAGATAAAATAGACGATCCCGGATGACCTAGACGAGCATGCCACAACGAAGGAGGAAGGGTTGCAAACACTGATGGCAAGGCTTGACTCGATGGATCGAAACATGGCGTGATAGGATAAAGATCTCCCCTATTATCACACCTCATAATAGGACTCCCCATTTTTAAATCCTTTAGAGAACCCAAATGGATCAAATTCTATGGACATAAAATTATCAGTGGTGAATTTTCGGACAGACACCAAAATTTTAATCAATTTTGGAGCGTGAAGGTATTTTTCAAAATAAGGGGTGGATGAGGAGGAGACAATGTTTTATGACCATAACCACGAATTGAAATTGAATTACCATTACTAACAATTATACCACGATTGTTGCTCAAATTGGAATAAGATGAGAGAGTACCTTAATCGAATGTCATGTGAGTAGTGGCGCCGGTGTCCATGTACCAATTTGGGTCCGAATGATTTATTCCAAGCGTGTACATCACGGCTTCGATATCGGTAGAAGTGGGGCTCACTGTATGATAGGCCTGGTGGGGCCCAGGACTGCCTCCTTGCTGACCCGGTACCCCACTAGATCGTTGGACCGAGGCTGGGCTGGAGTAGCTGGGCTGAAAAGAAGGCTGAAATTGGGCCGAATTACCGCGGGCTGGAGGCGTTGAACAACCGAGATTGTTGGGCCACTGCCTATTGGTCCTGGCCCATGACTAGGGGGCCCAAGACTGGGACCAGTGGGGATGAGGCCCCCGGTTGATGGGGTGGGGCCTACTATAGACCGGTACTGCTGACGTTACCACCGCATTTACCACCGCTGTTTCTTCCATTATTTTTTCCTAGTATTCTTGCCACCACCGTGAGCACGATTTTGGCCCGAATTATCATCACACCGTGGAGAAGTTGTGGAGGACGTCATCATGACCACGGGACTTGCCCCAGTAGTCGCCTTCTTAGCCAATTCGGCTTCTTCTAAAGTAAGCATGGAGCGGGCTTGATAGAACGTTGGGAGAGGGTTACTTTGATGAAGTAGGGTCCCAACGCCACTAAATGCCTCGGAGAGGCCAACAACCATTTGTAGAACCAGACGATCTTCACTAACGGGTGCACTAACGTTGCGGCGTTGGTCCGCCAATTTCTTCAACCTTTTGCAATACGCTGAAACATTCGGGAAATTTTCCATGTTGATGTGGGAAAATTCCCGGAATTCTGATTATCTTGGAATATGTCACGCAGCCTATCCCAAGAAGCCATTGCCGTAGCATCTAGCTCAATAGTCATCTGCAACAGGTCAGTAGAGATAGTGGAATAAATCCACTGAAGGACGGTGGCATCAAGCGTTGTCCATAACTTAGGATCATTCTCACGTTGAGGAACCTCCGTATCCTCAGGAGCCGCGGGGATTATGTGATGGATGATTTGATGCGAGCGAGCGTGAATTTTAAATAACTCGGCCCACGTCGTGTATTGGACTTTTTCTATTTCAAGAATGAGAGGTATGTGATTCTTGATGTTAGAAACAACACGGGCAGGATAAAACGTGCTCTTGGTCGTCGACATAACGAAAGAACAATAGGTGATTTTGTAGAAAATTTGGAAAGATAGGAGGTAAAATTTAACACGAAATCCGAGTAAGGGGCACGGAAATTGATGCAGTTTTTGGCCGAGAAGGGGCACGAAAAACCGAGAGAAATCTTTGAGAAGAGCGGAAGCAATTTAGTCCTAGACTTCTAATAACATGAAAAAAATAATCCCTTGATTATTTTCATTGATTGAAATAGTATATATACATTTACATATTTCCATAATAGGAGAATCATATTCCTATTCTACTCCTAAAACCTTATTCTATTTGGAGACTAACTATACAAGTATGGTAAGTGTACAATACTAATTAGACTATATCATTAATTACACATTTGTACAAGGAGAAGGATGCCCACGGATGGGCAGTCACTATGCTATACAAACCGAGAACAATGTATGCTAAATATACATAATATACACATGTATATCGTGTGTATATTATATATATTTAACAAGTAACACTTTGGCCAAATGACCAAATCAGTAGCAAAAGTAAACCAAATCAGAACACAAAATAAATAGCAAAATGTATCACTAAATCAGTAGCAAAAGTGACCAAATCAAAATCAAATTTTAAAAAGCAAAACAGTGTCAAATCAGTAACAAAATGAATCATTCATTTTCATCAACTAACAACCCTGAAGAGGGTAGGAATATAGATGGTATATTAACATAGTTACATGTAAGTTTATTAAATAATAAGCATGTAGTACGGAAGCAGGTATTATCAACTCAAAATTCATTTTTTAAATAAAAGTCTATAACCTTCTATCAATATTTAACATCATAATTGCAGAGACTTATACTTATCAAGATCATAATTAGAAACACATAGTCTTGAAAACATACCTCTTAGCAGAATTTCAAGATCACCGAAGATACTCAACCCACCCTGACTTTGTCTCCCTTTTTCCTCACTGGATTCGACGGGATAAATGGCCTAGGTGCTGGGAGTTGCTCGACAGACTCTTTGTTAAAATTTCTTTTAAGAGATGGTGTTTATGGACTAGTGTGATTCTACTTATAAGCTTTCAAAGTATCTATTCTCTGGTATTATGATATTATTCTTGATATGAGTTATAGACTAGAAGGGGGTTTAGCTAAACATGAGAGAGAATATTTTGAAGATTGAAGATTTTCTTGTATTCTTTAAATTTGTGTTTGTATTTTTTATATTTGCTATACCATTCTTCATTATTGTGTTCTTTCAATTTTGTGTTTTCTTTTTCTAATTCACATATTTTTTGTTCTTGTTTATCTAGTTTCAGATTTAAATATTCGTTGGTTGTTTTTTCTATGTCTTTGAAGTAAATGTTTTCACCTTTTAAATTTTTATTATTGTCTGGTGTAGTTTTTTCTTTCTTTTTTATTGGTTCATACTTGTATCGTTCTCTTTCTATTATATTTTTCCCATGGTTTTTTAAAAACGTAAGTACACTAGGTTCTTGGGTTTCCATTAAAATTGTCCTTTTTTACTTAGTATTGCTAAACTGTCTAATATTTTTTCTACTTTCTTTGACAATTTTGGTTTTATTTTACAAATATCTACCATTATTGACTCTTTACTTCTTCTATAAGCATCTATCGGTACCATTTCTGGTCGTTGAGTTGTAGTACTAATTACTGTGTTTTCTTTGCTCGTACTAGGTTCATTTTCTTCTACTTGTTTACCTTTATCTTTATTTGACTCTTCTACTAATATGTTAAGTTTTTCCGGTATTATTTTAAATGTTGGTACTTCAGATACATTCCATAATTTTGTTAATTCTTCTCTTATTACTTCTTGCATCTGTGTTTGGTTTTCTTTTATTTCATCCATCATTATTAATGTATTTTTTATTTTTTCTCTTACTATTATTTCTTCCCATAACGCATTATTTTTTTTCGTTAGGGTTAGTCAGGATTATTTATTTTATTTTTCCATCCATTTCTCATATCTATCCATATTTTGTCAAATCTATCACATCGTTGTTCTAGCTGTTTTATCTTTTCTTCTAGTTTTATCTCTTTTGCCTTGTATTTTAAGTATTTGAGTTGTGAAAATATTTCTTCTGATAAAACTATTTTTATTATTTTTAATTTCTACTTTTTCTCTATTATTTCCCTTTGTATATTCATATTTTATTTACGAATCTTGTTTTCCCTTGGTCGTTTATTTCAATGCCGTTATTATTTGTCTTATAATTTATCATGGTTAAAAAGTCACTTCCTAAAAGCAGTTCATTGAAACTGTCATATTCTATTACTCCTATATTTATCTTATATTCTAAATCTTGGATTTTGAATCTTAAATTAATACTTTTGGTAATTATTATTTCTCTTTCATTTTCAGGATAATTATAAGTTTGTGGGTCTATTAAATCACAATCATTTTCATCAATCTTACTTATATGTATAAAACTTTTAATAGCTCCAGTATTTATTTCAGCTATACAATCTGTTGTTATTATACCTTTAACTATTATTACTTTAATTTTTAATCTATTTGTGTTTATATTTATTAAATCTAATATTCTAGGTAGTATAACACTAGTTTGTCATGATATTATTGGTTCTTTTGTAATACTCAGTCTAGATCCTTCTATTTTTTGTATTAATCTTGTTTATGGTGTCAGGGTTCTGGTATTAAAATCCATATATATTTCTTCTGGTATAGTTATCTTGGAATTTTCTTTATGTTCTATTTGTTCTAATATTTCCTGGTACATTTTTGATACTAAGATATTCATTTCATGTTGTTTTTTCACATGGTGATTTTCGGTTAGGGTATATATCATTTTGGTTTTTTCACATGGTGATTTCCGGTTAGGGTATATATCATTTTTGTTTCTATACTTATAGCTGTACTTCCTTGTGACATATTTATTCCATCTAGTTTGTAATATAGTGTTAAGGCTAAGTCTTTATGTTCATCTTTTAATGATATACTAAAATCTGGTTGTACTGTAAATTTTAGCTTTTGGTATATTAAATTTCCTTTTACTACTGATATTAGAGCATCTTGTAGATTTCCTAATATTCTATCATCTTGTTTCACATATACCTTTTTAATATATGTGTCCTTCTTCTCTTGCTTCTTCTATTATTTCTTGCCATCTTATCTCATTTAATCTTTCCCTTATTCTATTAAGGTTTCTAGTAAAACAAGCAATGAAAGTACAACTAGTAATGAAAAAACTTAGAGTGATACAGACGAGGATAACAACATAGAATTAACTAATCAAGAAATACAAGTAGCAGAATTCATAGAAGAAGAAGAAGACTCATAAATATTAAAAGAAAACAACCAGATAATAGAAGCCCTACAAAAAATGAAAAGCGTAAATGCAATCATAGAAGATGAACCTGAAAGTGATATAGAAGATAAATTTAATAAGCCTATAGAAACAGAAATAGAAACTGATGATATAATAAATGAGGATGCAAATGATTAACCTGAAGAAGAATTAGTAGACCCTAACCTAGAAATAATAACAAGAAAACGAACTAGATTACCAAAATCATATACCAGTAGGAAAACAATCTGAATTTAAAGAATTTGTAGGATCAATGGCACAAGGAGTAAATTACAATGAATATTTTTTAGACATAGATAATGTTTATGATGAACAAGAAATAGGAAGAAGAATAAATGATTGGAATCTTGGAATGTATATAGCATTAATGAACTCTACACAAACAGAAAACCTAGAATATATGTATGACTTGATATCTAAAATATTAATTGGAAAGGTAGCTTATTGGATAGAATCTATAGCATACCAATTAAGAGGAGAAATATTTAGTCATGCAGGAGATTGGAAATCTATGTTAATAATATTTGATATCATACTAAAAAGAGAATTTTTAGGAGAAAAATAGTTAGTAGCACGAGAAAACGTACTTGCAGAAAGAAAAACTGAGATAATAATGAATCTAAATAACATGAAATGTTGTAAAATTAATAAATTACTAGAATACACAATAAGTTTTAGTAAGTTCTTCTATGAAGCAAGATTCTTACCACAAGAAGGTTTAATATATCAACAACTTTATTATGACCACTTACCAATACCTTATAATACTGAGATATCAAAGAAATATACCCAACTAGAACCAAAAGAGAATACATTAGGAGAAAGAATAAGAGTACTAAGAGCATACCTAATGCGAAAATGTGAAGAATGTAGAATGCAATAAAAAATTTAAAAAGATAAGAAAATAGGATTAAGAGAGGTATGTGGATTTACAGAAAGAAGACTAGTATTTGGATGTGATGATAATAAAAGATAAAAAAATATAAGAAAGGTCATAAAAAGAGATATCAACACAAAAAATATATAAGGCATAATAATTATAACAGACAAAACCAACAACCTTATTACAAACCTTATAGGAGAAATAGATTTAAAAGATATAGAAATACCCCTGAAACCAGGGAAAAATTTAAACATAAGAGAAAATTTAGGAAAAGAAAATATATAAAACCATTAGAAGAAGAAAAACTTAAAGAATGTAAATGTTGGGATTGCAATGAAAAAGGACATTATGCTAATAAATGCCCAAAGCTAAAGAAAAAAGGTGTAAAATATATAAATACAACACAATTTATAATGAGCCTGCAACAAATAAAAGAAGACAATAATAATTGGTATGAATATGAAGACTTTTATGTCAGTCAAACTGATGAAGAAAATGAATCAGAAAATGTTAACTACATTAACCAACACACAGATAGTGAAAGTAGTTCAGAATAAAATGGATCTACAAAAAGAAAAAGGAACTTTGTTAGAAGAAAGAAATTACTAGATACAATGTGAATGAGATGTTCGCTACAAGCTTATTACGACTTCAACTACTAGTGAAACAGGAAACAAATATTACAATGATAGATATAAAAAAAATTACTTGAAACCTTAATAGAATAAGGGAAAGATTAAATGAGATAAGATGGCAAGAAATAATAGAAGAAGCAAGAGAAGGACACATATATTAAAAAAGTATATGTGAAACAAAATGATAGCAATTTACATAGAAGCTCGTATAGAATAAAAGCCTAATAAAATGATAAAAAAAAAAGATTTTTATTGACAGTGGAGCAGACTTATGTCTAGCTAAGAAAGAGGTATTAGAACCACATAGATGGAAGAGATCTAAAACATATAGAACAAGAGTATCAGGCATTAACGAACAAACAAAAGAATTGGATATAATAGCAGAAAATATGAGAATAATATTAGGAAAGACAATATTTAGACTACCAGTAATAAACCAACTGAATGATATGAAACAATAAGTATTGTTAGGAAATAATTTCCTAGACTACTTTAAAACACAAGTGATAAATAATACTACTTTTAGCCTACAAACACCTTGTAACAAGTGGATAATACTAAAGAGAGTACTACCAATACACACACTAAGAATATGTAACATAAGGTCAGATAGGAATAGCAACCTACAGTTATTAAGAGAAAAATATCTCAATACATTAAATATAAATTTTGGAGAGAACCCAATGCAACTATGGGAGAAAGAAAAAATATACGCTGAAATCAAGTTAATAAATTCCAGTGATATAGTTAGATCTAAACCTATTAGGTATAGCCCAATAGATCAAAAAGAGTTTGAAACCCAACTAAAAGAATTATTAGAATTAAAATTGATACACGAGAGTAAAAGCCCCCATAGTAGCCCGACCTTTTTAGTTAGAAAACACAAGTGAACAAAAAAGAGGAAATGCTAGAATGGTGATTGATTATAGAGAACTAAACAAAAAGACAATATTTGATGAATATTTTTTACCATACAAAAGAAACCTTATCAATAGATTAGGAAATAAAAAATGATTCAGTAAGTTCGATTGTAAAAGTGGATTTTGACAAATAAAGCTAAAAATGAATCAAAATTTTTAACAGCATTTAGTGCCCCTCAAGGACATTACGAATGGAATGTACTACCATTTGGATTGAAAAATGCACCACAAATATTTCAAAGAAGGATGGACCAAGAGTGATGATTTGGAAAAACATATAAAACATCTAGAGGAATTCATAAAAATTGTGAAACAACATGGAATATTATTATCCGAAAAGAAATCTGAAATCTTTAAGAATAGTATAAGAATTTTTGGGATACATAATAGATAATGAAGGATTACAATTACAAGAACACATTGTAACAAAAATAAAAAAAAATTAAAGATAAATTAGAGAGCAAAAAAGAAGTACAACAATTTTTAGGAGTAGTAAACTATGCTTCAGACCATATAAAGGACTTATCACTCTTAAGAAAGCCGCTACAAGAATTAACTAGAAAAAATATAACCTTTGAATGGAAGGAAGAACATACTAAAGCCATAAATAAAATCAAGAAAAAAGTGAAAGCCTTGCCAAAACATAGAATACCAACAAAACCAGATCAACTAGAACTTTTTACTGATGCTAGTGATATAGGATGAAGAGCAGTCCTCATAGCATATGATAAAAAGGATATAGATAAAGAAAAACCACTAATTTGTGGATATGAGGTGGAACATGGAAACCAAATGAGAAAAAAATACCATATTAACGAAAAAGAACTATTAGCAGTAAAATTTGGAATAAAGAGGTTCCATTATCACCTATTACCAGTAAAATTTGTTGTTAGAACAGATAATACCCAAGTAAGAGCTTTTATTACAAATAAAATAGACCCCTTACCGGAACTAAACAAAAGAAGGAAGTGGCAATCATTCTTTTATTGTTATGATTTTATTGTCAAAAATATATCTGGAACTAAGAATGTTCTAGCTGATTTTCTTAGCAAGTACAACAATATCAACCAGCAATGACAAGTTCGAAGAATATATTACCAATATTACAAAAATCATCAAACAAAACCAAGAAATTATTACAACCAAAATAGAAGAAAATACACATTTGCTAGAATAGCTGACAGAAGCATTTAGAGACTTAAAAATCCTACAAACCTTGACATCATCTCAATATCCTACAGAAAAACCAAAAACTTTCACATCCAAGCTTGCAACTATACCAACCACCATACCACTACCCATAACAGCATCGTCTTCTCAGATGACAACAATAGTAACAATGTGTGATAAGATGAAATTCTCACAGGAATATATTACAGCTTATGAGCAGATAAATAAATTTTATGATTACAAATCAAATCCACACATTTTAAGAAGTGAAAAACTAAGTGAATATCCAAGGTTTTTATGTAACGAAAAATCAAACCCTGATATAGTTTTTAAAATATTTACTTACGGTTTTATAGATAAAATATTAGTAGATGAAACTTTTTACAATATTGCTAAGCTATCCAATGTTTTAGTAGAATCTGTCAGAATAATGATGGAATCATTTGGAAGAGGCATCTACGGCATACAACTATTCGACGCCTCAACAGACTTGACGAGAAAACCGATTATAATATGCCAATTATTTAAAACAGGAAGAAATTGCAACATAAGTGGAGATGATAAAGACTGAAATATGAAATATGAAATATCAAAAGAGTCATCGGACTATCAACATTAAAATAAAAAAATTGAAGATATGTTAAGGGTAGGAAAAGCCAGCATCATTGGAAACTCCAAGGGAGGAGAAACTGAAGAGCTTAGTACCCTGTACTATAACAACAATGTGCTATCTCAAGACACCATACACCTTACAAACATGCATGACATGATCATAAAGATGGAGCACAAACACTCCAGTGAAACGGTGGAGCAATATAAACTCTTGATAGGTCAAAGAAAAAGGCCTGTTATGAGTATAAAGGATGATACTACCCATATCACTATGAAAAAGGAAGAATAATCTAATCCTTTCGAATGAAATGACCCAATGTAGTTTAAACTACAGAAAGCCACAATGTAACAATTTAATATGACCCAATGTAGTCTAAACTACAGTAAGCCCATATATTATCATGTGCTACCAATATACTACTGAAACCAAAAAAGATACCATTCCTATTCAATAGGAGTATCAAATGAAAAACAAAATGATATTGTTCCTATTCTATAGGAGTATCGTCGGAGAAAAAAATTGTCTTTTTGTGCAAAGAAGACGCCTACAAAAGATGCATGTGGAAGAAATCAACCGGCCTCAATGAAAAAGCCGTCGGACCCACGAGAAATCAATGACAAAAGATGACAAGTCAACAAACGTTGAAAAAATGGCAACAACGACAAACAACTTTAAGAAAAGAATGAAATGACAAGAGACAAAATACTATTTACTTTATGACTTTTGTAACAAAAACACTATTTGCTTTTAGACTTTTCAGCATGCCAATAATGTAAGGAAACCAATGTTATCTATAAAAGGAGTCTCTTTGTAACCTTGAAGGATAACTTCTGAATACAAGAAAATCTTCAATCTTCAAAATATTCTCTCTCATGTTTAGCTAAACCCCCTTCTAGTATATAACTTATATCAAGAATAATATCATAATACCAGAGAATAGATACTTTGAAAGCTTATACTTAGAACCATACTAGTCCATAAAACACCATCTCTTAAAAGAAATTTTAAGAAAGAGTCTGTCGAGCAACTTCCAGCACCTAGGCCATTTATCCCGTCGAATCCAGTGAGGAAAAAGGGAGGCAGAGCCAGGGTGGTTTGAGTATCTCCGGTGATTTTAAAATTTTGCTAAGAGGTATGTTTTCAAGACTATGTCTTTCCAATTATGATCTTGATAAGTATAAGTCTCTGCAATTATGATGTTAAATATTGATAGAAGGTTATAGACTTTTATTTAAAAAATGAATTTTGAGTTGATAATACCTGCTTTCGTACTACATGCTTATTATTTGATAAACTTACGTGTAACAATGTTAATATATCATCTATATTCTTACCCTCTTCAAGGTTGTTAGATGATGAAAAGATCCACTACAAAAAATGGTATCAGAGCAAAACAATCTCAAATCAGTAGCAAAATGCATCATACATTCAGTACCAAAACAGTCTCAAATCAGTAGCAAAATGCATCACTCATTAAGAAAGAAAAGCTTAAATAATAAACAAAAATCAAACAATGATAACAAAAGAAGAAATGAAAATAAAGGGAAGCACATAAACATTGCTTTGACCTAATACCATCAATGGTTTTCAAACAAGAAGAAAGAATAATGAAAAAAAAAAAAGGATAAAAGCCAAAAACATGAATAAAAAACATCAAATTTGCTGCTTCACATACTACTTTAATGACTAAAGAAAGGATCCCAACAAACAAAAATGAGTTGGGACCACTTTAAATAAAAACTTCTCCAACACTTTTAGGTGACAACAACAAAGTATTGGGATCACATTCATAAATATTTAAGGATACATTCACAAATGGAATCTGTATTTTTAGAAATAAGAATGAAAAAGTGGAATCTTGGCTCAATAAATGAAGTTAACCCTAATATCACAAACCAATATTTGCCAAACCCTAAACAACCTCATATGAACCCTAAATTTGTTAAGGACCAGATATTATAAGGATGATATATAGCAACAACTCACAATACAATAAATAACAAATGTATAAACATATAAGTATTATATTTATCACGAAATATAACTTAGAAAATCACAAACATAGACAAAACCCTTAATCGAAGTTGACCCTGAAACCTTAACTTTCAATAACATACAAGAACTGAAAAAACAAAGCCCTACTCGAAATAATAACTCAGAAATAAAAAAAACTAAGAAGAAATCTCAAATCGTAGTTGACCCAAAACTCTAAATTATAGAAACTTGGAAAACAAGCAACAACTGAAGAGAACTTGACATAATTGGAGATGGGGTAGTGAAGATTCGTAACTTTACAGTGTTTGTATGACAAAAGAAGAACAAAATCCACACACTCTCTCTCTCTCTAGAAAATATCGGGTGAACTTTACGTTTAGTGTAGTGATGGAGGTACCCGCACCCGTACCCGCCAAAAAATTTTATCCCGTCACCTAACCGCCACTCATGGCGGGTACATTTTCAACATCCATATCCGCCTAGGTGGGTATATTCCTAAATCCACACCCGTTCCACCACCCAAGTGGATATCCGTCATCCGTCAATACCCGCCTGTACCCGTCAGCCATATTTTATAATCAATTCATTTGTCATTTTGTCAACCTGCCAATTCATTATTATTGGACTTATGGGCTGTTAAAATTATGTGTGTCAAATTATTTGGGCTTTAAATAAATATAAAATTATACAAATAAAATTATAATTGACGGGTATAAGGCGGACGGATAGATTTGGGACGGGCAGTTGGATGCGGGGTGGGGTAGGCGGGTATAACTGCAAATCCACCACCTACCCATACCCGCCTACTACCCGCCAAAGTTATACCCATATCTGCCTACTAGCGGGTGCGGTGCGGAATCCTCAAAATTGTACCCATCTTCCATCCCTAGTTTAGTGGGAAAAAGAATAGCAGGGGGTATATTTAGTGGGTCGGGGGCGGTTCACGCATGGGTTTGGATTTTTTTAATGAAATTGGCTCAATTTGAGCCATTTGGGGATTTCCATCTAATATAGGGTACACGGGAGGGGTATTTTTGTATACTCTCACTAACGGAGGACAAACTTAGCTATTAAAACAAAATAGAGGGGTATATTTGACCCATTTCCCTATATTTGACTATATGATGGTAGGTGTTTAAAATATTAAAAGATATCTATCTCATTCTTTTTTTTCCTAGCTTTTGATAAAGATGGCGTTACGATTAGCTTACACATATTTTAATTATTTTATTTGAATGATTTGGTAGTGTAAATTTTTTTTCTTTTGAGTTTAAGTTGTATATACTGTAATTTTTACTCCATCAAGTCATCTTTATTTGTTGTAGCAGGTAACCTATCAAATTTTCAAGATTACAAATCTCACATTTTAAGAAAATTTATACTCTACGTAAATACCTTAGGTGATCTAATAATGCAGAAAAAACTTTATTGACCGTGTATATAACCTAAATTATTTTATTTATATAAGTCAAACTCTATTGTTTTTATAGAACATATCTCATTCTTTGAAGCTAAAAAGTTATGTGAAACGTTCAATCGAAAAAGCTAAATCTTGGATATTTGACAATTGGAAAATCCTGTTGTAAAACAGTTCTAGTAATATTCAATATTGCCTCATTCGTTGACTATAATTCTTGTTAATATTCCCACATTCAAATGTATTTTAACCTTTTCAAACTGAAAATTCAAATGTATGAATAATAGGACTTTTTGCGCATCCTGCGCCTAAGTAATTAGTCAAAGAAATATACCTGCTTAACTCCTGAATGCCACCTTTATATAGTGATCATCTTTTTCACCAAATTGCAAATCCTTTAGCAAAAAAACAACAGTTTAATATTTTTGTTGATCCTCAAACTGCAAGGGTAACAAAAAAAATGAAGTGCTACAACTTATTTTTCTTGGTTGTAAGTGCCTTGTCAATAATCTTCTTTGTTTTCTTGTCCACCATTTGCATGCAAGTTGAGGGTTTGAGGCCCCTTAAAGAACAATCTTTCTCATCAATGGTAGAGAATTTTGTTATACAGAGAGCATACTCCGGCCCAAGTCATCGTGGACGAGGTCACTAGTAGCAAGTTTAAAATTGTTAAATTGTTTTTTTTTCTGCTTAATTGTGAACTATATACAATTCTTTGATACAATAATGTAAACAATTGATGAGACATTAATATAACAAAACATGAGTTATTATATGCTCTCCGTTTATACTAACTCGCTTGTGCTTTTTGTTTGCGCGCTCTCTCACACACACACAAACATGCACGAAACACACAATTCTCAAGCTCTGAGCGTAAATGGTTCTACAAATCTAATCACTTGCAGCATGAGAAGAAGTCAGTGATGGATCTAAGAATTAGACATATATCGTAAGTTTTAGATTGAGAATGTAGATTCTATATTTAATAACCCTATCTCTACACCTATGTTTTACATCTGCAAATAATATTCGAGTTGGAAATCGTGAGATTTTTCAAATTCCCGTCTTCTATATTAGATCTGCAATTAAGAAAGAGAAGTGCTCCGTCCATTTTTTATGTTTTGAAAGTGAAAATATTTTTGTTTACTTGTAATACGCCCCTCGTGTGCATGTTTAATTCTTTTTCATTAGTGTAATACATCAATCTTTTTTAATAATGGGGTGATGACGAGACTCAAACGAAAATCTTTTATTTGCTCTGGTACCATGTTAAATTGTGTGACAATCTCATATAAAAGCTTAAGCGATTAGAGAGTGCATATTTTTATTTACTTAATTATATTTCAAATATATGTGACACTATATTCTTAGTAGTCCGTTAAAAAGAACACATTTTTATATTAGAAAACTGTAAAGAATGAATTTTTGGCCTAACTCAACCCCAAAAGCTAGCTTGTAGGGTGAGGATTGTCCAAGTCCATATAAGGAGTCCAAGTTCACACTCCATATCCGATGTGAGACTCTTAACACTCCCCTGCATGCCCAGACGTTGTTAACTGGAGCGTGGTATAATTTGGGGGTCCAACATCGGTGAACAAAGAATTAGAATGGGTCTGCCTCTGATACCATGTAGGAAACTGATTCCTTGATTTATTTCATTCCCATAGTCAAATATGTATACAAGGATACAATGCTAACATTAAGGAAGACTAATCTAATCATCCTAAATTAAGTTATACTAATTTACAACCAAATCCTAATCATAATAAATTATGGTATTACAAAATATATGATTTGAGATAATTATGGGATAACCCCATAATTATCCTAACAGTCCCCGCAGTCTTAGCGGGAGGTTCTCGTATGCTGAGGTTGTCCCTGAAATCATAAAAAATACGCGTGAAAGACCTTTTGTGAAGATGTCGACAATCTGATAATGGGATGGTACATGGAGAACATGAACTTGTCCACGTGCAACCTTTTCACGGACAAATAATATATCCATTTCTATGTGTTTTGTACGTTGATGTTGCACAGAATTACCGGATATGTATATTGCACTCACATTATCACAATAAATCACGGTTGCCTTTTCGATCGGACAATGTAGCTCTAACAAAACATTACGGAGCCAACATGATTCAACAACCACATTAGCTACCCCTCGGTATTCTACCTCAGCGCTCGACCGAGATAGTGTGGGTTGTCATTTTGACGACCATGAAATGAGATTGTCCCCCAAGAATATGCAATATCTTGGTCAATTAGTGTACTACGGCTTCTCTTAATCCGAGTATGGATATTGCTCGCATTCAGGCTTATGCACAGAACTTTGAGGATCGTAAGAGGTAACAACGGGTAGATCGAGAGCGTGATAAGGACCAGTATAAGAGAGCTCGATCTGTAGGTGACATAAGAGAGTCTAGAGATGGGCCCAGGCCACAGCTTTATAGACGACCATCTTACCCATCAGCCAGCGCATCATTGCCATTTTCAGGATCGAGGGTTGATCGGTATGTTCAGTCGGGACCAGGTCAGAGTTCACAAGCATCAGGGTCTTATTATAGAGAGTATTCTACTCAGATGAGGCCGCTGTTGGCTAGATGCGGGTAGTATGGTAAGACCCATACATGGCCATGCCAATAAGGGTCAAATGTATGTTATTCTTGTAGTGAACCTGATCATTTTATGCGAGAATGTCTGACAGGAGGTGAAGGTATTAGGGCTCAGTCAGTCGGATCTGCAACAACTTCATCACAGTCAGTACGCCCGTCAGGGCAGAGTCAGCTTACATTATCCGATCGAGGCAGAGGTAGGGGCCAGAACCGCACTTATGCATTGATGGGCAACAGGATCAGAAGTCCTCACCTGATATTATTACAGGTCATCAGACCCTAGCGTATTTGGTAGAGCTAGAGATGGTTGATTTTAATATCATTGTGGGCATGTATTAGCTATCATCATGCTATGCTAATGTTGATTGCCGAACAAAGATTGATAAATTTCAGTTCCCAAGCGAGCCAGTCCTTGAATGGATGGGTAATACGGCGTCGCCAAAAGGTAGGTTTATTTCTTACCTTAAGGCAATGAAGATGATCTCCAAAGGTTGCATATACCATCTTGTCCGGGCTAGAGATGTTGAAGCCGAATCACCTACTTCCCAATCAATTCCAATGGTTAATGAGTTTCTTGATGTATTTCCAGATGAATTTCCAGGACTTCCTCCCGAGAGGGAAATTGAGTTCGGTATAGACGTGTTACCAGACACTCAACTGATATCCATTCCTCCCTATAGAATGGCTCCAACTGAATTGAAAGAATTGAAGGAGCAATTAAAAGATCTGCTTGAGAAAGGCTTTATTAGGCCTAGCGTATCTCCTTGGGGTGCGCCGGTATTGTTTGTACGAAAGAAAGATGGTTCATTATGGATGTGTATCGATTATCGGCAGCTAAATAGTCACTATCAAGAACAAGTACCCTCTTCCCCGAATTGACGATTTGTTTGACCAGTTACAAGGTGCAAGATGTTTTTCCAAGATCGACCTAAGGTCAAGGTACCATCAGCTAAGGGTTAAGGAGAAGGACATTCCGAAGACGGCTTTCAGGATAAGGTATGGGCACTTCGAGTTCTTGGTAATGTCATTTTGACTCACAAACGCACCAGCAGCATTTATGGATCTAATGAACAACGTGTTTTACCCATTTCTGGATGTATTTGTGATAGTATTTATAGATGATATTCTGGTTTACTCTCACTTGGAAGCAGAGCATGTGGATCATTTACGGATAGTACTACAGACGCTCCGGGATCACAAGTTGTATGCAAAGCTCTCTAAGTGTGAGTTTTGGTTGAATTTAATGGCTTTTCTTGGTCATATAGTGTCAAACGAATGTATAAGAGTTGACACTCAAAAGATTGAAGCAGTGAAGAATTGGCCGAAACCTACGACTCCATTAGAAGTTCACAGCTTTCTGGGCTTAGTCGGCTATTAAAGGAGGTTTGTAGAAGGGTTTTCGACCATATCAGCATCATTAACAAAGTTGACACAAAAGGCTATAAAATTCCAGTGGTCCGATGCTTGTGAGAGGAGTTTCCAAGAGTTACAAGATAGACTAATATTGGCACCAGTCCGTACTCTTCCAGAGGGTCCGAAAGGATATGTTGTGTATTGTGATGCCTCATGAGCAGGTTTAGGATGTGTGCTAATGCAGCATGGTAAAGTGATTGCCTATGCTTCAAGGCAATTGAAGAAACATGAGAAAAACTATCCGACACACGATTTAGAGTTGGCCGCAGTGGTCTATGCACTGAAGATTTGGCGGCACTACTTGTATGGTGTTCATGTAGACATTTTCACAGATCATAAAAATCTGCAATACATATTCAAATAGAAAGAGTTGAACTTGAGGAAAAGAAGGCGGCTTAAATTATTGAAAAACTATGATATGGACATTTTATATCATCCGGGCAAGGCTAATGTTATAGCAGATGCACTCAGCCATAAGTCGATGATCAACTCGACTCCAGTACAGGTCGAAAGCAAGGAGTTAGTGAAGGAGCTTCATCAGTTAGCTAGTTTGGGAGTCCGACTAATAGATGCGGATGAGGGTGGTTGTGTGATTCGAAATGTGTCAGAATTGTCCCTTGTATCGGAAGTTAATGAACGTCAATGGGAAGACCCCAGTTTTAGAAAAATCAGAGAAGGTATTCAACCGAAGAAGACCACGACTTTTGAGATTGACGAACATGGAACTCTCAGGCACCAGGGTCGTCTATGTGTTTCAAATGTAGCAGGATTAAAGATAGAATTATGGCGGAGGTTCATTGCTCACGATACTCCATTCATTTGGGATCTACTAAGATGTATCATGATCTTAAGAGTATCTATTGGTGGAACGACATGAAGAGGAGCGTGGCGGAGTTTGTAGCTTAGTGTCCTAATTGTCAACAAGTTAAAATAGAGCACCAAAAGCTCGGTGGCTTGACGCAGAACATTGATATTCCGAAGTGAAAATTGGAAATGATTAATATGGATTGCATTACGGGTTTATCTAGTTATTATCGGAAGTTTGATTCTATTTGGGTCATTGTTGATAGACTGACCAAATCAGTTCACTTCTTGCCGGTGAAAATGACCTACACAGTCGAGGATTACGCGAAGTTGTATGTGAAGGAGATTGTTCGTCTCCATGGTGTGTCTATCTCTATTATATCTGACTGAGGTGCACAATTTACAACTAACTTCTGGAAGTCATTCCAGAAAGGTTTAGGCACTCAAGTTAATCTTAGCACAACTTTTCACCCTCAGATAGATGGGCAAGCCGAACGTACGATTCAGACGCTCGAGGATATTCTATGAGCTTGTGTATTGGATTTTAAGGGAAGTTGGGATGATTATTTACCCCTTATTAAGTTTTTTTTACAATAACAGCTATCATGCCAGCATTAAAATGTCTCCATACGAGGCTTTATATTGAAGAAGATGTAGGTCTTCTATCGGATGGTTCGAGGTAGGCGAGTCAGAGTTATTTGGGCCTCACTTAGTACACCAGACCATAGAGAAGGTAAAACTTATCCAGGAATGACTGTTAACTGCACAGAGTTGTCAGAAGTCGTATTCAGATGTGCAACGGCGGGACTTAGAATTTCAGGTAGACGATTGGGTCTTCTTGAAGATTTCTCCTATGAAGGGTGTGATGAGATTCGGGAAGAAAGGAAAGCTTAGTCCAAGGTATATTGGGCCATATCGTATATTTCGATGAATCGTCCAAGTAGCGTACGAATTGGATTTACCTTCAGAGTTGGAGTTTGTTCATCCAGTTTTCCATGTTGAGAGCATGTGTTAGAGATCCTTCTCGGATTGTACCGATTGATTATGTGAAGATTACAGAGGACTTGTCATATGAAGAAGTTCTTGTTTCTATCCTAGATCGACAAGTCCCCAAGTTGATGACTAAGGAAGTAGCCTCCATGAAAGTTCGGTGGCGAAATAAGAACGTGGAAGAGATGACATGGGTGGCGGATGAGGAAATGATGCACAAATATCCACACCTATTACAGACCAACACCGAGGTTCCAAGAGAAACATAAGGTAAATTATAATTCCTGGTATTAAAATTAATGCCTGCGTACCATGTGAGGTCTAATGTAGTGATATATGTTACCTTATATGGCAATGAAAAAGATAGTTGTATTTCGAGCTACGTAATGGGGATTGGATATGTCACCCCAACATTCGAGGACGAATGTTTTTAAGGGGGGAACGATGTAACATCCCGTACTTTCGGGTCACGGTTTGAATCGTTGGGCCTATGTAAAAATCGCTAGGTGTGTGTAAATAGACCCGAGCATTGGGAAAATTTATGTTATATTTGCGTATGCTAATAAAGATATTAGTATATAAAATGATTAAACCCCGAAATAATTTTAGACGTAAATAGTGTGATGGTGGGGATTAATAATAATAGTTGTATATGCCCAAAGAGGTTATGGATTAGTGTCATATCACAATGTTATGACATTAAGTATATGAAGGTCTTATAAGTTATTACGATTTAAGTGAATTAAGATCACAAAATTAATTATGTGTGTGATTGATAAATTATACGGAGGCAGGTCACTTAATTAATAAAGTGGGGTGACACGTTGGTTGTAAGGTGGCATCAAATGGAATGACTCCACCGCCCAAAGAGTGGCTAGTGGGAGACATCATGATAAATCATTTGTGATCACTTTGGGGAATCTATATCTTTGATTTAGATAAGCAATTCATTCTTCATTTTTCAATTAGAACAAAAACGTCCTGCAAATTAATTCAAAGCAACATTCTTGAAACTTTGATTCCTTTAAAAAGGGAGAAATCGGCCAGCAACATAGTACACTTAAACAGAAGAGATACAACAACTTCTTAGAATTGGAATTTCTTTTAGGAAGCAACCCTTCTTGAGAAATAATGAACAACTAATAATCTTCAAATCTTCAAATCACTTTCATGACTCCTTGCCTTTTGCAGTAGTGGTCCTGCTCATTTTCTCCCTTCTTATCTCTTTAAGCATGGTTCTTGTGAAGCACTTCTTGCCCTTAAACTTCATTCCAAGTTCTCCTGTAACATCAACAAATCTTATGGGTTGTCTTGTAGGCTGTTTTCCACCTAAATACAACACTCTAATGTAGGCATGCCATGCTGCATTCAAATAAACAAAGTCGTCAAATTATTCTTCGCACATCAATTATTAACACCAAGTATCAACGATTACATAAGAGATGTATAACCACTTTCAGCAACAAATACTTCCATACCCACTATCTTAGCCCTTTTATTAGGATAAGTAGATAAACCATTTATTTCTCTTCTTGGCATTACAGCAGAGGCAAGACTACTTGGTGTATTAGTTATAATAGCACTTGACTTTCCTCTTGGTCTAGGAGTAGCATTAGAAGTAGAAGCAACACTTGTGTCTTTCTTTGCATTCCTCTTGGTCTAGGAGTAGCTTTAGTAGCAACATCAATTGTTTTCTTTCTTAGCCTACCCCATGGTCTAGGAGGAGCTTCAGAAGCAGTTTTTTCCTTTCTTGGCCTACCCATTGGTTTTAGTACTTGGTATAGCAGCTTCAGAAATGTTTGATGCATCAATACTTGGTCCAGGTTTCAGGCAGTTGAAGATCCATGAAAATAACTACCCTATCCATGATTTGGAGTTGTTAGCGGTAGTCTTCACTTTGAAGATTTGGAGGCATTATCTATATGGGGTCCATTATGAGGTGTTTACCGATTACTGTAGCCTTCAATACGTGTTCAATTAGAGGGATCTCAATTCTAAGCAGCGGAGGTGGATGGAGCTTCTGAAGGATTATGTTATCACTATACTTTACCATCTGGGTAACGCTAATATGGTAGTTGGTGCCTTGAGCTGCAAGGTAGTGAGTATAGGCAGTTTAGCTCGGTTGGTCGCTTCAGAGCATCCCTTAACTATGGAGATTCAGACTCTAGCTAATAGTTTGTGCAACTTGATATTTTATATTCGGACGAAGTTTTAGTGTGTGTTGAGGCAATGTCGTCTCTCTTGGAGCAGATTTGGGCTCAGGAGTTTGAAGATGCTTAGTTATGCAAGATTCGTGATAAGGTGTTGCGTGGTGAGGCAAAAGAGGATGTGCTTGATGACGAGGGGGCTCTGAGGATTAGGGACGTATGTGCATTTCTCGTGTTGGTGGTTTGATTCATTTGATATTGAAGGAGGCCTATAGTTCCAGGTATTTCATTCATCCAGGCGCTACTAAGATGTTATCGTGATTTGAGACAACATTATTGGTGGGGTCGGATGAAGAGAGATATTTCAGATTTCGTTTCCCAGTATGGGAATTGCCAGCAAGTTAAGTATGAATACCAGATACCTGGTGGTGTGCTCCAAAGGATGCCTATTCCTAAGTGGAACTGGGAGATGATTGACATGGATTTTTTTGTAGGTCTTCTGAAGACCTTAGGCAAGTTTGATTTTGTTTGGGTCATTATGGATAGGCTGACTAAGTCTATACACTTTATTCCGATTTAGGTTACATACAATGCAGATAAGTTGGCTAGGATTTACATCTGTGAGATTGTGCAATTACACGAGGTATTATCTCTGATCGAGGTCCTTAGTTTACTTTCCATTTCTAGCAGATGTTGTAGGCAGAGTTGGGTACCCAGTTGGATCTTAGTATCGCTTTTCATCACAGACGGATGGACAATCTGAGAGGACTATTCAGGTGCTCGAGGATATGTTGAGAGCATGTATCATTGATTTTGATGGTCATTGGGACCAGTTATTACCCTTGGCGAACTTTGCATACAATAATAACTATCATTCCAGCATTGATATGGCATAGTTTGAGGATTTATATTGTAGGAGGTGTTGTTATCCTATTAGATAGGTAATGCTTTTGAGGTTCGACCATGGGATACAGATTTGTTGAGGGAGTCTTTAGACAAGGTGAAGCTTATTCAGGAAAAACATCAGTCAGCTCAGAGTCGGAAAAAGATGTACGCGAATCGGAAGGTCCGAGATCTAGAGTTTATAGAGGGTGAGCATGTTCTTTTGAAAATATCACCCATGAAGGGTGTGATGCAATTTGGGAAGGAGGGTAAGTTGAGCCTGAGGTACATTGGTCCATTTGAGATTCTCCTCCATGTTAGAGCTATTGCTTATGAGTTGGCGTTGCCACCAAGCTTGTCAGGTCTTCATCCAGTTTTCCACATTTCTATGCTGAAGAAGTACCACTCAGACGAGTCTTATATCATTCGTTAGGATTTTGTGTTGCTTGATGAGAACTTGTCTTATGAGGTGGAGCCTATAGCGATTTTAGATAGGCAGGTTAGAAAGATGAGGTCTAAAAAGATAGCTTCTATTAAGGTGCAATGGAAGCATCATCCCGTTGAAGAGGCCACATGGAACGCCGTGTGTCTGGAAAGCCATCACAATTCACATTTGTATAGGATGAGAGACTCGAAATTGAGGACTTATACAGATGCAAACCAAAATGAAGAGTACCCTTAACATACCGCAGAATTCTGTTGAGGGCCCCCATATGTTTTTCCTTTAGATCATGCATGTGTAATCATACTTGCAGGACCGTATAGGAAATATCGGGCCTTGTGAAAGTCAGATACTGTAAGGCCCCTGCTAGGTTGCGGTAATGTGTTGGATCGCTGTATGGAGTACCTGTAGAGTTGCTCAATTTGGCCTTAGTATCAACCGGCGGATGTGATGGTTTGCAAGAGGACATCCTGACTTTTTCAATTATTTCCTCGACATATTTATTTTGACTGAGAAACAGACCACCTTCATATTGAGTCACAACAATGCCTAGAAAATAATTTAAAGGACCCAAGTCCTTCATTGCAAACTCTGCCGTAAGAAGAGACATAATAGACCGGCGAAGTGATGTAGATGATGCTGTGAGAATAATGTCATCTACATATAGAAGTATATATACCATGTCACTTCCCTTCCTATAGATTAACAAGGACTGGTGCATGCACACCGTTTCCCGTAAGTGACCATGTAAGAATGCATTTTTTACATCCAACTGATGAATGGACCAGGATTTTAAAAGTTCCAGAATAAGAACAGTCCTGATAATTACTGTCTTAACCACCGGACTGAATGTTTCACCACAATCCACGCCAACCTGCTGAAACCTGCTGAGACCTGCCATCACCAACAAGACGAGCTTTGTATCTTGCAATGGAGCCATCAAAATTCTTTTTATGATAAAAGACCCACATAGATCGAATTATATTTACATTAGATGGACGTGGCACTAATTCACATGTCTTATTTTTAATAAGAGCATCAATTTCATCTAACATGATAGCTTTCCAATTCGGGTCTAATAAGACTGCTTTGAGATTTTTTGGAAGTGGTGACGGTTGGACTGAAGCTATTAAGTTAAAATGACACTTAGGTCAGAAAATTCTTTGCATTGCACGAGTTTGAATGGTTTGAGGTTAGGGAGTTGGGGTGTCGGGTATGCTAGTGGGATGAGTAGCTGACCGAGTTTGGGCCAAAACACTGGGTTGGGTGAGTTTTTGGCCTGGTTAGAAGGCCGACATTGGTTACAGATTTGGGCCTGTGTACATGGGCCATAATTGTTGGGTGGTGTCACGGGCAGAGAGGAAGAGGCCTCCCTTCATTGGGCCTGCCCGCCACTAAATGTGGACTAGGCCGAGACCGAAGGAAGAGAGGCAGCGACCTCTACTCCTCGGACTGGCCCAGTCACATTTTGTGGTTGGGCTGGGACGTTAGGCAGTGTTGTTTGGGCTGGTCCCACGCTGTTTTAGGTTTTTAATTGGTGATTCAAAATCGGATGTATTCTGTCGTCCAAAAAATCATATGAAGGTGAGGATGCCACGTGAGATTTAGCAAACGGGAATGTAGACTCATAAAAAATGACATGACGAGAAATAATGATTTTCTCATTTGTCATATCATAACACTTATATCCCTTATGATTTTGTGAGTATCCCAAAAACACACAAGGAGTGGAACGGGCCTGAAGTTTCTTAATGGTTGTGGACGGAAACAAGGGATAGCACAAACACCCGAAAACCCTCAAATGTGTAAAAGATGGGAGACGGTGGTACAACATTTGTGTAGGTGGCACATTGGAGAGTAGTTTTCTAGGAAGAATATTTAAAAGATATATGGCAATTTGAAGTGCATGATGACAAAACTTTGGTGGTGTGGACGAATGCACAAGAAGAGTGCGAACCATATTGCTAATTATTTGAATGTTTCTCTCGGCTTTCCTATTTTGTGGTGATGTATGTGGACAAAAAATACACAGACATTCCATTTTGGTGACAAAAATCATTAAATTGAGCATTCGCGAATTTCCTCCCATTATCACATTGAAAACATTTAATGGATTTGTCAAATTAAGTTTTGATAAAAATACTAAATTATTTAAAAATGGTGTAGGCTTGCGATTTATGTCCTAAGGGGAAATGTCCACGAAAAATTTAAATAATCATCTAAAATTAGCATATAATATTTATGACCTACAAAACTCAAAACTGGTGATGTCCACAAATGACATTGCAAAAGATCAAATGGCATAAGTGTATGTGAGGTAGATGATGAAAACAGAAGTTTAACATATTTTTCAACCACACAAGTTTGGCAAACCGAAGAGTCCAAAAGTTTGTTACAAGCAACAAAATTATTCTTCCTAAGATTATTGAAAACTGGTGCTTCCGGGTGTCCCAACCGATTGTGCCATACAATAGGGGAAATAACTGCAAGGTTGATGGTTTGATCATATGATTGTTGGAAACGGTAGTGATGGGATACAAGTCCCCCATGCTATTACATCTCATTAGTGGCATCCCCGTCTGAAAATCCTTCACAGAAAAGCCAAACAGATCAAAATTCACAGAAACATTGTTGTCAATTGTAAAACATCGTATATATATCAAGTGTTTATTCAGTTTTGGTGCATGTAAGATGTTTTTCAAATATAATGGTGGGTGTGGGGGTAGTTTTACCTAACCAATACCACAAATTGGAATTTTCTGCCCATTGCCGACAATAACATTTTTGTTACTGCTCATATTAAAATAAGACAAAAGATTACCTTGAGATGTCATCATGTGAGACGTAGTCCCTATGTCCATGTACCACGACTCATCTGAAACATTCAGATTCATGTTATTCACGGCTTGTTCGATATCGGTGGGAGCATAATCTATAGAAGATGTTGCCCGGGCTGCAAATGCATGTTACGGACGAGACCCTAGAATTTTGGGCTATTAGTTTGAAGATGAGGGCCTGGCCCACGACGCGGTGAGGTACGGGCACGGAGGGGCAACCCACTATGGGGCCCAGGCCCACGATGGGTACTTCCCCCACTGGTTACCGACTAGCTGGGCAAACGGCTGCCACTGGTTGGGTTGCCACTGCCCCTACTGGTTGGTGTTGCCACCGGCTGGTTGGACGCCGCCCCTCCTCCGACCCTTTCCACCATTATTTTTCCTTTATTATTACGGTTTGACTCCCATTTTTTACCATTATTGTTGCGGTTTCCAGTTCCAATCGAACCCGAATTTTGTGGCTGCAAATTTGCGGAAAATGAGTTGGTGGAGATGGGGGCAGTTCCGGTGGTGGCTGCCTACTTTGCCTTGCGTGTTTCCTCGAGAATCAACCTTGAATGAGCCTCGTAAAATGGAGGCAATGGATTACTCCGCTGAATGAACGTAGCGAATCCATCAATCTGTTCATTCAATCTTGTAATTAATTGAAGGACCAACCTTTTATTTGTTACTAGCGAACCAACGTTGGATAGTTGGTCTGCAAGTACCTTCAATTCTTGATAATAGGTGGACACGTTTGAGAAGTCATCCAATTTAACATTGGTAAATTGGTGTTCAAGATATATAGCCCTAGAAAGTTTGTTATCTTAAAAAATGTTTTGTAAACGTTCCACGCCTGTTGAGCCGTAGAGTTTGGCTCTAATATGGTATGCAAAAGGTCATTGAAGATAGTGCCATAAATTCATTGAAGAACTATAGCATCTAAATGGGAACATAACTTTTTGTCTACCTTAGTGGTGTCTGATGATGACTCTGAAGGTATGATATGGTCTATTACCTCATATGCATGACAATGAATTTTGAATAATTCCACCCAAAAGGTGTATTGCCCTTTTCTGTATCAAGTGTTATGGAGATAAAGTTCTTGACATTGTTTACGACAAGTGCTGGATGAAATTTTTGTTTTTCGGCATAGGTTCCACGAAAAATCGAAACAAAATGAAGGATAAAAAATTGTTTTGTATTTGATGGAAGTGTAGTAACTAACCCTAAGGGGTGGCTGGGGTTTTTGGAGAGAATAAGAAAGGTAGTAGTCGAGGGGGGGGTAGTGGTTTAGGGTTAGAGTTATTGTTTTAGGTTTAGGGTTTTGGGAGAAAACCCTAGTTTGGCTGAGAAAGAAGAGAAAAAAATGAAGGAGGACAAAAAAATGAAGGAGGCTAAGAGAAGGCCGAAAGGGAGGTAGGGTTTAGGGCGAAAGATTTGTGGCTTTTGATATCATATAGAGAATGGATCTTGAGCCTAACTCAACCTCAAAAGCTAGCTTGTAGGGTGAGGATTGTCCAAGTCCATATAAGGAGTCTCTATATATACTACATTAATAAGAGAACTCCATCAAGGAGATTTACAATAATCTACATGGTATCAGAACAAAAAATTCCTCCCTACCCTAAACCCTAGTGTGGCCATCGTACTCCTCCCCTCCGCCTCCCTCTCTCAGCGGAAAATCAGTCGTATACATCCCCGTATACCATTGCTCCTTCGTGATTTACAACCTGTATACCATGCTCCTCTCTGATATACAACCTCTTCTCACATACAAACCTTTATACCCCAGATATACTGTGATATACAGCCCCCAATCTCTCCCCTTCTTCTCAAAACGAACATGTATACCACTTTTATACAGAGATATACACATCACCCAACCCCTATATTCCCTATTTCTGGCCTATATACATCAGGTATACCAATGATATACACCACCCGAGATACCTATCACCACGCAGAATTGTATACCGCTATTATACAGATGATATACGGAAACCCTCATCTGATATTCTTCCAAATTTTTTTGGCTACCCTAATGGATTCTCCCGCTTTCGCTTCCTCAACTCCTGACGTCACAAATCCTCCTCCCTCTTTCACCCCCACCATTTTTCATCCGGCTTTCGCCATAACCAATATTAAGAACTTCATACCATTGATTCTTGATCAGGAGGATGGAAAATACGCGTCATGGGTTGAACTCTTTCATATTCATGCATGTGCTTACAACGTGCTTGACCACATTGATACCATATATGCCCGCCCTTCCGACGTCGACAACGTGACATGGAGGCGCTTTAACGCCATCGTCAAATAGTGGATCTATGGAACTATCTCCAAGGACTTACTTTATACTATTCTGAAGACCGATGCTACGGCCTACGAGTTATGGGCACAATTGGAGGAGATTTTTCAAGACAACAAACATACACGTGTCGTGTATCTTAAGGAGCAATTCAACACCACCCGTTTTGAAAATTTTGCAAACATGGACGATTACTATTAAAGTCTAAAATTGATTGCCGACCAAGTATCTAATGTGGGCAACCCTATCTGAGACACCAAGATGGTTCTACAATTAACTAATGATTTATCGAAAGGTAATTATGACGCCCTTGCTATAATGATCTAATAATTTGATCCCCTATCGAGTTTCAATAAAGCCTGGTCCCAGTTGCTATTAGAGGAGATGAGATAAGCAAAACAGGACGAGCACAATCCGACAGCTATGGCAACTGACGTCACCGTAACACCCACCTCAACCTCCGGCCGGCAGACACATTTTGACCCCTCTGCAAAACAATCGTGGTGGTAGCAGAGGCAAGAGCTGTGGGGGTGGCCGAGGAGGAAAAGGTAGAGGCCGTGGAAATCGGGCCAACAATTCAAGTAATTCACAACAGGCCTAGCAACTGCAACAGTGGGCAGGCCCACTGTCCTGGCCACTGTACGGTAACTGGGCCTCACCCAGCAATAATTTTCCAGCGGTCCATCATTTTTAGTGGGCTCAACAGAGGCCCCGTATATTGGGAGCACACCCAGCAGCCCGCCAGACAGGTCTAGTTCACCAGGCTCATTTCACATCGGCCCAACAGTCGACGGCAGGACTAGTACCACCAGATTTAGGCCAGGCTTTTGGTACTTTAAATATTCAGCAACCCGACGATGCATGGTATATAGATACAGGTGCCACGTCTTACCTTACCAACAATTCTGGTAATCTTCTGCAACTGCGCAATTTAAAAACTCCTCAATATATTATGGTCGGCAATGGTCATCATATTCCAATTCAAGGGTTTTGCCACACACTAACTCCACCACCGTACCCCCACTACTCCCTTAAACACGTCCTATATGCCCCTAACATTATCAAGAACATAATATCTGTTAGAAAATTTACCACAGATAATTTCGTATCTATTGATTTTGACCCGTTTGGTTTTTCTGTGAAGGACCTACGTACGAGGAGACTTCTTACTAGATGCAATAGTGTGTGGGACCTCTATCCTTTCCTATCCACGTCTGATGCCGTGTCACTCTACCCACCGCTCTAGCTGCAATCTCTCCATCAATGTAGCATAGTAGACTTGGTCATCTAGGGGCTCATATTTTTTATTTTCTTAGAAACCGCATTTTAATTAAATGTAAAAAGGGGAAATTTTCCATAGTTTCTCCTCTTGTCATCTAGGGAAACATGTTAGACTTTCGTTTACATCTTCTTTAAGTATTACTTTCTCTCTCTTTGATATTATTTATGCAGATTTATGGACATCTTCTATATCTAGCAACCTAGGTCATAAATATTATTTGGTATTACTGGATGATTTTTCTCACTTTCTTTGGGTCTATCCGCTTAAACTTAAGCCTTAATTTTCTCCAAATTCCTTGAATTTTGTACTTTTGTTAAAACGCAATTTGAAAAAGACATTAAATCATTTCAATGTGATAATGGTCGTGAGTTCAACAACTCTTCTTTTCATAACTTTTGTGCAGCTAATGGCATGGTTTTTCATTTCTCCTGCCACATACGTCTCCTCAAAATGGTAAAGCCGAACGAATTCTCATCACCATTAATAATATGATTCGCACCTTTTGGGTATATGCGTTAAAAATATACATTATTAACATCTTGGCTACCCATACGATCTAAAATAGGACACCCACTGAAATCCTCTATCGTCGGATCCCTTCCTATAATCACCTTCGAGTTTTCGGTTGTCTTTGTTACCCGGATCTTGCCTCCGCGGTACCTCACAAATTAGCACCTCACTCAACCCCTTGTATCTTCCTAGGTTTCCCGTAAACTATAGGGGGTACTTGTGCTATGAGTTATCCATAAGCAAAGCCCTAGTCTCCCGACATGTCACGATTGATGAGAACGTATTCTCGTTTGCCAGCATCCAAAAATTTTGAGCCACTGACTACGGTTTTCTTGATGACTTGGACACCTCCTCTCTACTTCAAAACGCACTATATTTGCCAAATTCTAACCCGTCACCCACTGCCCCATCTATGGGACCCACTTCCACATCACCCATCCTGTCGGCCTCACCCATTACCGCCATTGCCCAACCCAATTTACCCACTGCCCAACCCAATTTACCTATTACTCAGCCCAATTACCCAACTGCCCAGCCCAGTGATAAGAATTCCTAGCCCAGTCCCACCGCCCATAATAGTTACCCACTGCCTAGCCTAATTACCCCACGGCCCAGTCCCATCGCACAGACCAGTGGCTACACTGCCCAGCACACTTCCTCCCGGCCAAGTCCCGCAACCATCCAGCCAAACTCGCAGTCCTCACCTACCGCCCCACTTCACCTAATCCAGCCCTCAACCCACCGTATGGAAACCCGTGTACAATATGAGATTTTCAAACCAAAAATCTACTTTAATTTGTCCACTCAAACCATCTCCCCGTTACCTAAAAACCCAACCTTAGCCAAACTTGACACGAATTGGAATGCGACCATGCGTGAGGAGTTTAATGGGATTACTTCACAACGCACTTGGGATCTTGTTCAGCGACCTGAGGGAGTGGATATAATCTGTTGTATGTGGCTATTTCATCATAAGTTTAGAGATAATGGTGCCCTAGAACGTCATAAGTCCAGACTTGTGGCAAATGGCACAAGGCAAAAAAATAGTGTTGATTGTGTGAGACTTTCAGTTTAGTGGTTAAGCCAGCTACCATCCGTACGATTTTGAGCATCGCTATGGGGAAGAATTGGCCTATTCACCAGCTTGATGTAAAAAATGCTTTATTATATGAGGATTTGAAAGAAACCATTTATATGCATCAATCGCCAGGTTTTGTGTATCCGGAGCCTCCTTATAATGTTTGTCATCTTCGTAAGGCACTATGTGGACTGAAACAAGCCCCAGGGCTTGGTATGAGTGGTTTTCCACTTACATCATACAAACCGTCTTGGTGTGTAGCAAGAGTGATCATTCATTATTCATTTTTCATCGAGGTACTGACACATCTTAGCTTTTGTTATATGTGGATGATATTGTACTGACAGCTTCTTCAGATGGACTGAAGCACAAGATCATTACTCTACTCAAGTCCAAATTTGCTATGATTGACTTGGGTAAGTTGAGTTATTTTTTGTGGATATCAATGAGCAGATCTGCTCATGTCATTTTCTTGTGTCAGCGTAAGTATGCAGAGGAGATCATCTACAGGGATAAAGTGGCAAATTGCAAGATCATGCCCACTCCCGTCGACTCCAAGTCCAAACTCAGTGCAAATGATGGGGATCCAGTCAGCGATCCCTCTCTTTATATGAGTCTCGCAGGTGCTCTTCAATATCTCACATTCACTCGGCCAGATATTGCATATGCGGTTTAGCAGGTGTGCTTGTTTATGCACGCTCCTAGGGAGCCTCACTTTACAGTTCTTAAACGTATCATTCTGTACGTTAAGGACACTCTTGACTATGGACTTCATTTATATCCGTCTGCATCCACTAGATTGCTCTCTTACACAGAAGCAGATTAGGCAGGCTGTCCGGACACCCGTCAGTCTATGTCCGGCTATTGTGTATTTTAGGGGATAATATTATATCGTGGTCTGCCAAGCGGCAAACCACGCTTTCCCATTCGAGTGCAGAAGCAGAATATCGAGACGTTGCGAACGTTGTTTCCGAGCTATGTTGGCTTCGAAATCTCCTTTTTAAGCTTCATTGTCCCATACGTAAGGCATCTTTGGTTTACTGTGATAACACATTTGCTATCTATTTGTCTCATAACCCGGTTTGCATCATCGAATCAAGCATATTGAGATGAATATTCACTTTGTTCGTGAGAAGGTTGCAATGGGTCACGTTAGGGTATTGCATGTTCCTTCTTCGTATCAGTACACAAATATCTTCACAAAGGGTCTTCCTCGACAACTATTCCTTGATTTCAGATTCAGTCTCAGCGTTCGGCCTCCTCCCGCTCCGACTGAGTGAGTGTGATAGTAAATATATTCCATATACATTCACAATATATTCTGTAATTAATATTTAGTGTAATTAATATAAAATAGATATCCTAATTCTATTAGGACTATAATTGTATACTCTATATATATTACATTAATAAGAGAACTCTATCAAGGAGATTTACACTATTCTACCATAATCATTATGTGTATCACATATATTGAGCTTAAATTGGTATCATTATCATATTTAATCAACGAAACTGTATCAAAATTTATTTATACCATGAACATCAGAAATTGGGATATATACATACAAATCCAATTTCAGTATCCATTTTTGGAACCATAACGTGTATATCAAGAGCACACCATGTTGTTATACATGGTGGAATTCTGTTTTGAATTTGGGATTGTTTTTCTTTAACCTGACATATACATGCAATCCCATATCATTATGTATCAATATTGGCGGAGAATCCTCTGTATCTTTATTGCTTGTACACCAAACAAACTAATCGGACGAGTGACGACAAATAATGATTATGCTCGGTTGTTTCTAACTATTTTTTTTTTAACGACCAACGACGAAAAAAAAGCTTTTGGGTTCTTCCAAGTAAAAGAACCAGACAAGTCTAAAAAAATATCCATATGAGATTCTTGTTGGGAGATTTTACTCTTGTACTTTATAAAGCAGTACGGGAAGTATATAACTATTACAAGTATTCGAAAGGATAAACAAAGATTCAATAATTCAACTAGAAATCTGAAATTACAATTGTTGAACAAGAAAAACTGGAAAACTGTTTTTGTTGAGTCGAGTGTGGCACTCTGTCCTTAAGACAATATTGCCCCGTATGTATTCTTTATACATCCTGGACAATTTGTCTCCCAAGATAAAACAACAATGGAACACTTGAGCAAAGGAAACTCAAGTGCTACCGTGAAGAATATTGAGTAACGAAATGATGCTTGGAAGTTGTAGGAAGAAGAGTTTTCTGCTTTGTGTATTTTCGTGTATATCAAGTCTTAGTGTTAGTGCTCAACAATGGTGTAAGGGGGTGTTTATATAGGTGAGGGAGGGACTGAAAAACTGCCTCCATATCAGTCAAATAATGGCCATTATGGAGGTAGTAAAGTCACCAACATAAATGGTGAATTGAGTGCTGTGGCGTTTCTGCTTTGACCATCCAAGAACCCGGAACCCGGAACTCGGAACTCGGAACCGAAACCGGACCGGACGGGATGGGACGGGCGGGCGGCGGCGGCGCGCGTGTGGTATTTCCTCGAACCGAAGCACATCTAGGTCCTCCCTCATTTAAACACATGGGATACCCCTTGGGGGCCCAAACCCCAAACCAATTTCGAGTCTTATATACACAACAATTCTTTCTTCCTCTACCGATGAGGGAGAATTGAACACAATACCATACTTTTTCATGCTTCAAACACCTCACTTCGTGAACCAATATCTCTTTCATTTCTCAATGAAATTTGACGATTCTTGGCCCTACGGTTATCTACGTACTTAGTAGATCATGCATGTGTGAAGAACCGGATTCTCCAACATACGTAACACTAGTGTTTAAGCCGTTAAAGTTGGTCGGTCGCAACTCCCGCCAAAGGCTAATTTCCAACAATCCCCTCTTGAAAGAGATTTTGGCGCACTCACATGGTGTCTTTTCATTTCCAGCAATATTTCAGCAGACCGATGTTGCATAAGGAGAGGTAGCTTCATCTTTGAACCTTCCATAGTTAAGTACCATCGGACTTACTTACTGCGCGGTGAACGTGATGTCTTGAACCGTCAGTGTTTAGTGTAAGCCAAGTCAATAGTACCAACACAACAAATTCCCTTACTCTCTTCTTCGTAATGTTTTGTCCATTTTGTCCATGGACAAGGTCTTGGATTCTTAAGTGCGTTCATTTGAGGCGGCCCGTCCTCGCACTTAAATAGGTCGTCTCCTACAAGGTATCCTGTTATACCCCACTTCACAAGTGTTAGGAACCATTAAAAGTTTTCCAAAGACCTAACCTCAACTTGTTGAGGATCATTACAGGTTTTGAAAACTTAACCTTTACCCATATTGCAGATATCACTTAACGTCTATCGCGGGAACAACTTTGGATTTGGTGTTTCTTTTCAGAAATCACCATCCGAAGTGCTCATGCTTCCACTGAAGCGATCAACTGAACCTTTACAACTTAGTTTTCCCATTGAACTAAATTACTGGGATCTCCAGTTAGTAAGGTTGGGTTACCACTGTATTGGTTCGTATATTTTGGGTTTTAAGCCCATTCCCCTAGACAGGCAGAACACTTGATCTCCGGGTAGTCCCTTAGTTAGTAAATAAGGAAGTGACACCCGTGATGATCAACTGCCATACGGTCTTATATCTCCGACAGATCCTGACATATATGTCCAGACGCTGTCATCCGTGTCCTTCCTGAAGCCGACCGGCTAGCCATAGTGTATAACTGCTGAAGGCACGGGTTTCTCCCAATAAGGGACGTCCTCTAAGGAGTCATGAAGTTACTCAACTTCTTTCATGCTTTGTATAAAGCGATAAACTCCGATACCGTCATGAATCGGTCGATGCAAGTTTGCTTAGAGGTTTTTCCAAGATCCACCATACACATTTACTTGTGGCTTTGGTGTTCTTCAGATCTGATGTCCAGTTTGCATCACTGTGTTCTCCCAGAACCGCTGGACATCCAGAATACTATAATCCGTAGATGTTTAATAATTCGGATATCGTCATATCCGACTTAACGCCTTTCTATTGATCATGTATTAAGATCATCGGTGAAACTTAGTTCAACCGATACATTTGTAGGACTATATCAGTCGGTTGTAGTGTGTACAATAAATTGAACTACACATGACACATGCATATCGCTCTTTGTCTATGGGTGCACCATGATTCCAATCGATTCTATGATTCATATCCATTGGTGGCTTCAACGAGATATCCAACTATCGACCAGTCCGTTAGATGTCTTAGAAATCCAATTCCTAAGATGTCATCTGTGATACCCATATCTTTCATATCGAGACTTTGTTTCAATATGACTTTTACTTTCAGACGGTTGATTCTCCAACTGTTGGCTTTCTATCTTCAGAGTCAATGTTTCTGCGGTCAGATTCATTGTTCCTGTTTTATCTGAAACTTTCAGGACCAAAATGTAATCATTTCAGGGACCAAGATGAAAGTTCAGGAAGAAGCCCAACACCCGTAAAACCAACTCGATTCTCTTCTTCCAACTCTCAGGTTGGGAAGGTCATTTCAATATTCATGCCACGCAAGACCGCAATGGCCCATGATGTTAAGCTACTCCTGTGGAGCACATGTACAAGTAGCCAAGCTTTGAACTCACAAGAGATCCATCTACTTTGTACTCACTTTTGAGTATCATTTTTCACAACCCAAAGGTTCTTTTCTGGAGGAAGATCAACCATTACGCAAGTATGGTTCTATATGAGGGAATCTATTTCTCTCTTTGTAGCTTCTTTCCAAAGCAACAGATTTGGAGATGACAATTATTTGTTAATTGTCCATGGTTCATTTTTAACCATACACGCTAGAAGGATCGAAAAAGTCTTTGTCCCCTTCTTTGCTCTGCCTCTGTTCAACATCTAGAATTCCTGAGTTCTGCAGATCCGGAATATTACGCTTTGGATAGCCAAAGAACTTTCGAGTCCTCAGATACGGAATGTAGATATCAAGACTCCACAAATTTCACAAATTTCACACCACACCCACCCACACTCGTGACTGCAGACCCGTGACCCGAGAACCCGAGAAACCGAGAACCAGAGAACCCGAGAACCCGAGAACCCGGAACCCGGAATCCGAAACTCGGAACTCGGAACTCGAAACTCGGAACCGGAATCCTGACGGATCAAGTGTGGCGCTGTGCAAGGTGGTCTTTCCTCAATCAAGCACATCTAGGTCCTCCCTCATTTAAACACATGGGATACCCCTTGGGGTCCCAAACCCCAAACCAATTTCGAGTCTTATATACACAACAATTCTTTCTTCCTCTACCGATGAGGGAGAATTGAACACAATACCACACTTTTCCATGCTTCAAACACCTCACTTCGTGAACCAATATCTCTTTCATTTCTCAATGAAATTTGACGATTCTTGGCCCTACGATTATCTACGTACTTAGTAGATCCTGCATGTGTGAAGAACCGGATTCTCCAACATACGTAACACTAGTGTTTAAGCCGTTAAAGTTGGTCGATCGCAACTCCCATCAAAGGCTAATTTCCAAAAATTCTGGGGTTGTTCAAGTTCCAATGCGTAGGCTATCATAAAAGTAAAACCAAAACATGTGCTTCAGTCGACAAAAATCATTATATCCATCAGGGCCTTATGCCGAGAGATGTCACGTGATACTGCTTCATCGGAAATATTTACCAAAACGCAGAATAAAAACACAATAAATAGACTGAATGACATGCTTGACATAAAAACATATGCAGCTCATTTGGTCAGGCGCTTGTGCTTTCAGCTAAAGGATGCGAGTTCAAACCTCTGCTGCTTCATTTTGTGTTTATGTTCGAACCTCTAACCTCATGAGAGTTATCAAAATATTGAACCAATTAGTCTAAATTCACATTTATAGACTTTTTTTGTACATAAAGTAAATAAATGGTGACATCGCTTACCGAAAACTGCCTACGCCATCGACAATGTGTTTAGATGGCAAAGAAAGTGATGGCATGATGTGTTTTTGCATTGAGGAATCACTGGAGAGAATAACAAAGACAACGGACAACTTGACAGAAGAGAGACAGAAATTAGATGGAAGGGGGAGAGAAAATGGGAATGAAACCTAAATTTGCTCGTGGATAGCGTTATATTAGAGAAAATATATTCCCTCTCCTATTTTGTGCGGGTGAGATACACAGATGGCTATTGAATGCCAATTCTTTAAGGCAAAACTTTCTAAATAAAATAGTTGGTTAAAAATATGACAATTTTATCTAGAGATTGTATGTACGTGTCATTCCTCCGGACCCCGCGCATAGCGAGAGCTTAGTGCACCGGGCTGCCCTTTATTGTATGTACATATCAATACCCTGGAAGGAAACTCCTTCGGATCCACTTCTCGTGGTTTTGGGCTTCAAGTGCGTCTAGGGATGAATATGGGCCGTCGTAATTTAACTTTTCAAGGGCTAGACTTTTTATTCAGAAAATGATGAGCCCAATAACGGAAGAGTTCTCATCTTGGGGAAAAAAAGGAGAAAATAATGGGTCATTCGCACTTATTCCCCTATTTTGTGTTGATATTTAATTTTTTCACCTCATAACAAATAACTTTTTTCGCCAGACATAAGTTAATATTTTCGCACCATAATATCCCATAAATTACACCCCACATGACTTTTGTCCTTAAAGAACTGATTCCCCGCTAGGCATAAGTTCGATTACTAAAGGAAAAAAAAAATCCAGCCCATTTGAAGGATAATCGTGCAATTTATTTGAAAATAACACCATACGATGAAATAAGACCCTTAATAACTGTTTTATAGAAACTTTCAAGTGATTACCTAACATAACAACAGTTTTCAAAATATAGCAATTTAGGGAATAATTATCTCTTAATTTAAGGCTCCAATTTTGGTAAACGTATGTCTTCCCTTTCTCTACCCTGCTCGTTCTTCCCCTTTCTTTGTTTGTTCACCTTTTTTGCTTCAATGCAGTATGCAAACTGACTTTTCTTCATGAAATAAAAGCCAAATCAACAATAAAATAACGTTGATTCCTTGTGTTCCCAAATACAAAAATCAAATATGAAATAAGCTTCAAATTTCTTTACTTTATATCCTTTCATCGCCAGCTTCAAAGTAATGTTATGAGTCGATTTTGTGTTAGAATTTCAAATACCAAATCAGATTAAGATCTCAACAAACAACTCAAAATTCTAAAATCATCTTCCTCTTTTATTTATTTTTATTTATAGAAATGGTGGTTATAATTGTTCTTTGTGGTGGTTATGGTGGTTTATGTAGATAGTCTGGTGGTGGAATGAGTATATGTCATGTGTATGCCATATGTATGTTATTGTATATCATGTGCAATTCCTAAACATGACACATACAATATAGAAGTGATATACAGTAACATGTAAATGATATATACTGTGTAATCACACGTATACCACTGTATATACAAGTACCTCCAGTGTATATCCTGTATATAGTGATGTTCATATGATATAGAAGTGATATACATGAGATTTGAAAGAAATAATCCCCTTTATTATTTTCATTGATTGAATAGATATATATACAAGTTACAAACCTTCTTCTATCATAATTCTAACTATACAATATGGTAAGTGTATATCCTAATTATGGTAAGTGTATATCCTAATCTAGGTAACAAATATACTACAATATACACACAATATACTTTCCTTAATATACAAGATTTGTCTACTGATTTTCTGCCCTAACTCCCGTGATGGGCTGGGCTGGACGTACTGCTGCACTGCTGCTTACTGCCGAGAGGCCCAACAGGCCCTGGGCTGGACGTACTGCTGCACTGCTGCTTACTGCCGAGAGGCCCAACAGGGGCTGGGCCGTTGCTACACTGCTGCACTGCTGCTTAGCCCACTGCTTCAGTCCATTGATATATATGTGATATACACTGCTGTATATTCAGTGTATATCACCTGTATATTGCTCTGTTTAACAAGATTGTTCTTCTTCGACCTCTTAATCTGAAATTCGATCCAAAACATCACCAAATCAGCCAAACTTGAGATATAAGCTCCTCAAGATGTTCTCAAGCTTTTTGAAACGACACACAATCGAAAATGATTTCAATTTTGCAAACCCAAATATCAACTTCGAGGCTTCAATGCATCACCAATGGTAGCTGATCTAATTCTTCACGTTTTAATCACCAAAATAATAGTTAATCACAAGTTTTAGTTGTATTTAATGATTTCCAACAACTATTATCACAAGTAAACTCAATTTTCAAAACGAAAATTCAACTATGCCGAATTTTCATATTGTATCAATTGTATCGGAATTTAAACCTTTGAAGGACGTTAATGATAAATTGAGTTTGTTGAACAAACAGGAGAATCACGGGGAGGATAATCTTTTGGCATTAATCACGGGGATACACATTTTACCGATGATTTGTGCTATTTGATTTTACCATGAATTGTACATCCAATCCATTTTTATTGTGTTGTATATATTTTCTCGTGATTATGTTGCCATTTTATTGAAAATTAAATTTTGTCGCTACTTTACGTAATTATTACTGGCATATGTTCGTATGTCTATGAAATTTTCCAAAAAATAAAATAAAATAAATTAACTATTCAAATTAGAAAATAACACATCTCCGTATCTTTCAATGTAGTAATAGAAAATTGAAAAAGAAACAAACCTCAACTTTGGGAAAGAAGTAACCAAAAAGGTAAAAAATGTCCATAACGTATTGAAAATGATTTAAAATTGCGATCGTTTTATCTACTGAAGAAATATGTGTACTCTAAAATTAATGTTAAAGGTAATTAGGATCCAATAAGTAGAAGAAGATGCATTTTAATGCGAAAACTAACGTTAAAGGGTTGTTAAAATCTAATAGGTGAGAGATAAATTTCAATCATTTGCAATACATTAGGATCAGCTCTTTTTATGCTTTTACAAGAAGCAACAATTCAAATTTAGAATGAACCGTTTGCCTACTTGTCAGCCCTACTCTTTTTGTTTTCTTTTTAAAATGGACCTAAAACAGCCAGCCTATGTAGACACTGCTATATAATAAAGATTGAGCTTAGGGGAAAGTGATTTCTGAAACTTAATTAGTTGCTGTTAATTAGAGATCATGAAAGATATATAAAAACACAAATCATAGATTCATCAACATAAAGGCATTAGGCGTGTTCATCGGTCAGTTTGGATCAAGTTTAGCACATTTTGAATTATAATTTCGATTTTTGAATTTTGCAACATGTAATCCGAATCTGATCCATATATGTTCGGACTGGATCGGATTTTTTAAGTTCGGTTTCGGATAAATCGATTTGGATAATTCGAATTTTCGATTAAGCTTATAAGTTGAATTGCTTCTTCTTCTCCTTCTCCTTCTTACAAAATGAACAATCAAATAAAATATTTATACTAAATTGTCTTAATATATAATTCTTCATTGCTATCACAATCATATAAATAAAGTACTCATACAAGCAATAAAATCATTGTCAAAGATGCAACAGAAGCAATACTAGTCTATGAATGAACAAGTAATTTTGATAAAATCATCTCATACATAGAATTTATAGTGATAATGAAAACAAAAAGGAAATCTAAAAAGTAGTCATCTTTAAATTAACAAATCCAAACATATTGAACTTAGTAATTTTTTGAATTAGTACGGTATATTTGACTTAAGTAATGCACTAATTTATTAATGAATAATGGGGTAGCCTAAACATAAGGTATAAGAAATTCGATTTTCGGATATCCAAAAATTCGAAGATCCAAATCCGAATTCCGATCCAAAATCCAAAAATTTTTAAAATTAAATCCAAAATCCAATTCATAATCCAAAATTTTCAAAATATTAGTCCAAAATGTTCGGATTTCTGGTTTCTCCAAACCATGCACACCCCTAAAAAAGCATACGTGTAATTTTAATTTATTTCCGAATTTCACTGAATTCAACAATCATATACGTATGGATAGTCATTATAAATAGCAAAAAGTTGAAACAAAAGTGTATTCGTGGCTCTCTTACATATATTTCTTTTTCCCGTCTTCTCTACTTCTCCTCCTAACGTTGGCTCTATTGATTGTGAGGTTATACAAACGTATAAGTAAACTAGTCACATAAGTTTTGTGAGTTGGTTTTCTTCTAAAATTCAGCTGATCTTTTTAACTTGCTCTTGGTGTGATCTTAATAACAGAACTCTATTTATTTAAACACTCAAAAGCAGCATAAACTAAAGGGCCCTACTAAAACTAATATGGCTAACACGATTTTCTTCCTCTATTCTCTACTACTGACACTGTCAGTAACTCAAGCAATCCACTCAGTCGATTACTAATAAGGCAGCTAACAGGCCCAGTGGTGCCCGATTTGACGGCGAATTCGGCATTCTGTATAGCCAGCAAACACTAGAAAATGCCACGAGGTTTATATGGAAAATATTCCAACAAGACCCTTGCAGACTATCATTGAACCCGACGCTACGGCAATGAACACTTGAGATAGGTTGCGTGATATATTCCAAGATAACAAGAATTCTCGTGCCGTGATCCTTGAGCAGGAATTCTCCCACATCAACATGGAGGATTTTTCGAATGTCTCAGCCTATTGTAAAAGGCTCAAAGAGTTGGCAGATCAACTCAAGCATGTTGGTGCGCCCGTCACGAATGATCGTCTTGTTCTTCAGATGGTTGCAGACCTATCCGAGGCTTATAATGGCGTTGGGACACTTCTTCGTCAAAGTAATCATCTCCCGTCGTTCTACCACGCACATTCCATGCTCACCTTAGAGGAAGTCGGCTTGGCTAAAAAGGTGGCTACCGGAGCCAATTCCGCCATGATGATGGCCACTTCCGATGACCCTCACTCATTCTCGGACAGCTCTAGCCAAAACCGTAATAATGGTGGTGGCAAAAGGGCCAAAATTGGAAAAATGACGGTGAACACCGCGGTGGCGGCCGCAGCAGCAAGAGCGACAGTGGCGGAGGACGTGGTGGCAGTGGCCAGCAGGCTGGGCCGCAGCCTTGGGCCAGTGCACAGCGGCTGTGGAGCTGGGCCAGTGGGCAGTGGCCCAATGCACAATTTCCACTTTACCCAGCGAATTGGGCCAGCCAGCAACGACCCAATTGCTAGCAGTTCCAGAATAGACAGCCGGCTGGGCCTTGGTAGCAGGCTGGCCTTCTTGGGCCTCGGCCTCAGCAGGCCTTCGCTGCTGTGGGCCCAGAATCAGTCCCGACACCCATGAATATCGAGGACGCGATGCATACACTTAGATTAAATCCCCCGGAAATAAATTGGTACATGGACACCGATGCTACTTCTCACATGACATCCACACCAGGTAATCTCTCGTCTTATTTCAATTTGAGCAAAAATCATGGCATAATTGTTTGTAATGGTAATTCAATTCTAATTCGTGGTTATGGTCACACAAAGTTATCTCTCCCAAATCCATCTTTAGTCTTGAAAAATGTCTTTCATGCCCCTCACTTAATTAAAAATTTGATGTCAGTCTGATTATTTACAACTGATAATTGGGTTTCTATTAACTTTGACCCTTTTGGATTTTCTGTGAAGGATTTCACGACGGGGATACCTCAAATGAGATGTAATAGTCGGGCGAGCTCTATCCTATCACTACCACCAACACCACTACCACTAATCAAGTTGCACCGTCAACGTTTGCCGTTTTAGCACCTTCCTTGTGACATGCGCGTTTAGGTCATCCGGGAGCGTCTGTTCTTTCGTCTCTTAAAAATAATAATTTTATTGATTATAATAGTACGCGTAGTACTAATATTTGTCCTTCGTGTCCACTAGGTAAACATGTTAGATTGCCTTTTATAGCCTCTACTTCTAGTACTTTGATGCCTTTTGATATTATTCATAGTGATTTGTGGACATCTCCCATTTTAAGCTCTTTGGGACATCGTTATTATGTGCTATTTTTGGATGATTACTCTATTTTTTGTGGACCTTTCCTTTATCTAAAAAGTCTCAAGTTTTTTCCACATTTCTAACATTTAGATCATTCATCCGTACCCAATTTGAATGGGAAATTAAAAACATTCAGTGTGATAATGGACGAGAATATGATAATGGGCCGTTTCGGGAATTTTGTAACTCTAATGGCATAGCTTTTCGGTTTTCTTGTCCTCATACGTCCTCACAAAATTGGAAAGCCGAACGAAAAATTCATACCATTAATAATATTGTCCGAACCTTACTCGCCCATGCTTTATTACCACCCTCTTTTTGACATCATACATTACAAATGGATACTTACCTCCTGAACATACTCCCTAGCAAAGGATTAACATATCAATCTCCCCTAAAAGTTTTTTATCATAAAGACCCTTCGTATTCTCATCTTAGGGTTTTCAGGTGTTTGTGCTATCCACTTTTTTCGTCCACTACAATTAACAAACTTCAAGCCCATTCTACCGTTTGTGTGTTTTTGGGCTATCCGTCAAATCATCGTGGTTATAAATGTTTTGATTTATCTTATAATAAAATCATAATTAGTCGCCATATTATTTTTTATGAAACCCAATTTCCATTTGCTAAATTATATTATTCCGTGTCTAGTGCTTATAATTTTTTGGATGATGGTCTCTCACCGTATATTCTCCATCAGTGGGCCAAACCTGCCCATGATCCCAGTCTGCCACTAGGACCACTGCATGTTGTCCCAAATGTCTAGGTACCATTTTAGATTCTCGGCCAGCAGGCCCAAATCCGTGTCTCTCGAGTACACTGTTTCGGCCAGCAGGCCCACTTCCTGCTGGCCCAATAATGTCATCCCTACGTTCAGTTAATGAGACAGTAGGCCCACTGCATGCTGGCCAGTCCCAAGTCGACCCGCCAATGACCCAATTCCTGTCCCCTTCTGTTTCGAGTCAAGGGCCCGTTACTCGTAGTCAACGGGGCCTTTTTAAACCTAAAAGATATTTTAATCTCAATTCTAATGTCACTAAATCACCCCTACTACATAACTCTGTGTCTGCCCTTCATGACCCGAATTGAAAAATGGCCATGGATGACGCATATAATGCTCTTATTGAAAATAATACGTGGGAGTTGGTGCCTCGTGCGGCCGATGTCAATGTTATTCATTTTATGTATATTTTTACTCATAATAAAAAATGTTACGGTTATTTTGAGAGTTTTAAGGCTCGTCTTATAGGTGATGACAAAACTCAACAGGTTGACATAGATTGTGGAGAGACATTTAGTCATGTGGTTAAACCGCCAACCATTCACACTGTTCTCAGTGTGTCTCTCTCGAAAGCATGTCTCATTCATCAGCTGGATGTGAAAAATGTTTTTTAACATGGTGATCTTAAAGTGACAGTATACATGCATCAACCTTTGTGTTTCAGGGACCCCGATCATCCTAATCATGTCTGTTTTCTCAAGAAGTCCTTGTATGGGATTAAACATGCCCTACGAGCTTGGTATAAGAGTTTTCCAGATTATGTGTTTACTATTGAGTTTTCTCACAATAGGTCTGATCATTCTCTGTTCATCTTTCGTCGTGGTACTTCTCTGGCATAAATTATGTTATATGTGGATGATATTATATGCTCTTCTGATAATATGCGCAAGTCTATCATGTCTTTTCTTAGTTTAGAATTTGCTATGAAAGACTTGGGACCCTTGAGTTACTTTTTGGGTATAGCGGTCACACGTCATGCATGTGGTCTATTTTTATCACAGAGGAAGTATCGGCTGAGATTATTGAGAGAGCTGGCATGTCATCCTGTAAGTCTTCTTCTACTCCGGTGGATACCAAACCAAAGTTGAGTGCTACTTCTAGCATACCTTACGAGGATCCCACCCACTATCGCAGTCTTGCCTGGGCTCTTCAGTAACTTACTTTCACGAGGCCCGATATTACGTATGTAGTGCAGTATGTGTGTTTATTTATGCATGATCCGAGGGACGAGCACATGTATGCACTCAAACGCATTGTGCGTTACATACATGGCACTCTTGATAATGGTTTGCATTTATATCCATCCTCCGTCTCTACTCTCATGTCTTATAAAGGTATTGATTGGGGGGATGTCCGGATACCAGACGTTCGACATCTAGATATTGTATGTTTCTTAGTGATAACTTGGTATCTTGGTCCGCAAAATGCCAACCTACTTTATCGCGATCCAGTGCGAAGACCGAGTATCGAGGGGTAGCCAATATGGTGTTTGAGTCACGTTGGCTGTGTAATATTCTATTAGAGCTTCACTTTCCTATTCAGAAAGCTATCTTAGTCTACTGTGATAATGTTAGTGCAATCTATCTCTCTGGGAATCCGGTCCAACATCAGCGCGCTAAACATATCGATATGGATATTCACTTTGTTCGTGAAAAGGTAGCTCTTACCATAATTAGTAGAGTTCTTGTACATGTATAATTATGGTAGTAGTCGTGTATTTAGAAAAGCTATTAGACTTGTATTAGGAAAATGTAGATTTAATTTTCTTAATTAGATTTTGTATATCATGTATAAATACCCTTTTCATTAATGAAAATAATCAGCGGATTATTCTCTTTTAGACACTCCCATAGAACGTAAAAATGTTCAAAAAATTACCATGTCCATCGATGACATGGAAATAGCAAACGATGCTATTAACAATGAGATTCATGTGACTGCTAGGTATATCGAGAATTACTCTGGAGATAATTTTTTACCATGAAAACACACATATTTGGCAGTGGGACGGGAAAGGCCAGGCTCCCAAAGGATTAATCGAAGGAATTGCTGAATATGTGAGGCTCAAAGCTGGACTTGCACCAAGTTGTGACTGGGTCACATTTAGGCATGGCGATCGATGGGACCAAGGCTACGATATGACGGCTCGATTTCTTAATTATTGCGATAGCTTGAAACTAGGGTTTGTGGCACAACTTAATCAGAAGATGAAAAATGGTTATAGTGACCACTTCTTTGTTGAGCTGCTCGGAAAGACTGTTGATCAACTATGGAGGGATTACCAAGCTAAGTGCGACTAATGAGAGGCTCATCTGCCTAAATGTTGTTAGTCATAAATAATAGAGAAAGAAATTAATAAACTACTTATTGCCTCTATTCAAGAATTCGGATGACCGTATCCATGCATGTAACTCCCTAGATCCCCTTGTTTTTGTTTTCTTGGGGTAAGGTTTTAGGTCCTCCTCGATATAACTTTATCTTTTCAATAATTTACAAGGTAGGGTCCAGGCCAAACGCCACATCATCAAGGGAGGTGAAAACCTAGGTGGCTGGATTATAATAACAAAAAACAATTACCTAATTAATCAATCTTTTCTTTCTTTATTTTTATCTGGCATCTCTAAACATTAAGCAAGCTTGGTATCTAGTGCTTGGCTGTCTATTTAGTACTAACAAATTATTGTTGGAAATTTGCCTTTGGCGGGAGTTGCGTCCAACCATCTTTAATGACTTAAACACTTGGGTTCCGCATGTTGGAGACCTTGATTCTTCACACGTGCATAATCTACTAAGTAAGTAGATGATCGTAGGGCCAAGGATCATCAAATTTCGTTGAGAAATGAAATAGATATTGGTCCACGAAGTGAGGTGTTTGAAGCATGAAAATGTGGTAAAGACCAATCCTCCCTCATCGGTGGAGGAAGGAAGATTTGTTTAGTTTATAAGTTTCCAGAAGTTGGCTTGGGTTTGGGACCCCAAGGGGTAACCCATAAATTTGAAGGAGGGAGGAACTAGATGTGCTTTGGTTCGAGGCTAAGCACACACACGCGCTGCCGCCGCTGCCCTCCCGTCCCGTCTAGTCCAGTCCGGGCTCAGGCTCGGGTCTCGGGTCTCGGGTCTCGGGTCACAGGTCACGGATCGTTGGTCGTGGGTCGTGGGCTTCTTCTGATATTATCTTTTTGGACCCAAATTGCTTCATATTTACAGTTTGGTCCCAGAAGTTTCAAGTAAGTTAAATTGGGCAGAGAACTTGTGCTTTTGCTGTTGGTTTTGGAACGTTAACCAACATTATTATGCACATTAATTCAGTCATTTATTTTGGTTGAATTACTCTCCCTAAAAGCTATAATCCGTTGCACATCAATTGGTCATTTAGTTGGCTGAATTACTACCTCCATAATTGCCATTACTTGGCCAGAAACAACAATTATGTGGGCAGTTGATAAGTCCCCTCCTTACACTATATAATTAAGCCTTTGCTCAATTGTCGAGACTACAGAAAAACAAAATGAAAAACTGAATCTTCTTCGTACATTCAACATCATTTCATTACTCAAAGTTCTTCAAAGTAACACTTGAGTTTCCTTTGCTCATTTGTTGAGTTGATGTTTTATCTTGGGAGACTATTGTCCAGAACGTAGAAATGATATATACGGGGAAATCTTGTCTTAAAGACAGAGTGTCATCACTCGACCCAGCATATCAAATTATTCCAGTTTCCTATTCCAGTTTCTTGTTCAAGCATATTGAAATTTCAATTGTTGTAATTTCATTTGTTGTAATACTTTGCAGTTACTTATTTCCGTTTCCTGCACCATTGTAATCAACAATTTTAAGACAAGATTGGTTTGATGTAACTGCTTCGAAACATGACTGGAAACATGAATGATTCTGCTGCTACTGCTGCTGCCACTCAAGGCAATAATTCTGTCATCCCTCCTACTGCCGCTACTATTCAAGATCCTCCAAAATCTGGAGATAAAATGGACCCTTCACCTACTGAAATGACTGAAGGGGGCCTAGGTATCCATGTCATTAATGGCATGAAGATGGTTCTTGATGCACGTAATCATAGTGATTTCATGTGTAAGAATTACATATTGAACTGCTTGACAGACCCTCTCTACACGGTCTATTCAAATAGTGGATAGTAAGACAGTGATGTCCCAAGTTCAGGAATTCCAAATGATTCTACATCACCAGGATTTGGAAGGAATGAAACCAAATGAGCAGTTTTTGGTTACATCGCTGATTGAAAAGTTACCTCCTTTGTGGAATGAGTTTACGAGCTACTTAAAGCTCAAGACAAAGGAGATGACCTTTGAAGAACTTATTATCAAACTCCAAATTCAAGAAGATAATAAGAAGGCCTTGCCTAGGGGTAAACAACCTGCTGAGGCAAAGGCAAATCTGGCTGAGGCCAAAGGGAACCCAAGCAAGAAGCAGAAGTTCCAGAAAGACGGCAAGACCCAAGCATCGGAGAAGTTCAGAGGTAACTGTCACCACTGTGGAAAACCTGGTCATATGATCAAGGAATGCCGCAAGCTCAAGACTGAGCAACAACAGAAAGCCAAGGCTAAAGGCAAGGCGCATGCTAACATCATCAAGGAAACGCTCTTGGATGACATGATTGAGGAGTTCTCGGCGGTGGTGCTTGAAGCAAACCTGGTTGAGAATCCCATGCAGTGGTGGATGGACACAGGTGCTACCAGACACATCTGTTCCAACAGTGATTCCTTCTCCACATATACACCGGTCACCGACAAGAAGCTGTTCATTGGCAACAACGCTTCCTCTGACGTGCTGGGGGTAGGAAAGGTGGTCCTGAAGATGACTTCTGGAAAGGAGCTCACTCTGAAGGAAATGATGCATGTCCCTGAGATTAGGAGAAATTTAATTTCAGGACCTTTATTGGTTAATGCTGGTTTTAGGCTAGTGTTTGAATCCAATAAATTTGTACTCACTAAGAATGACACTTTTGTGGGAAGAGGCTTCGTCTGTGAAGTCCTCTTCAAAGTTAACGTTATGTTTGTAATGCGTCCAAGTAATAAAGTTGAAGCTTCTTCTTATTTGCTTGAGTCTTCTAATTTATGGCATCATAGATTAGGACATGTTAACTACAAGTCCATCCAAAGGTTGGTAAAGTTGGAGTTGTTGCCATCTATCGACGTAAACCCTCAATATAAGTGTGAGGTGTGCGTAGAAGCAAAACTCACAAAGCTTCCTTTTCGATCCGTCGAAAGGAATACCGCATCTCTAGAACTTATTCACATAGATATATGATTTGAAGTTCGCACAAACTAGGGGGGAACAAGTACTTTGTGACATTCATTGATGATAGCACAAGGTATTGTGACCTTTACTTATTGAAAAGTAAAGATGAAGCCTTTGAAGCATTCCGACGTTACAAAGAATAAGATGAGAACCAACTAAGCATGCGGATTAAATCTATTCGTAGCGATAGAGGGGGAGAATACGTAGCGCCATTTGAGGAATAGTGTGCCCAATCAGGCATTGTTCATCAAACGACGGCTCCATACTCACCTCAATCGAACGGTGTGGCAGAACGTAAGAACCGCACATTGAAGGAAATGATGAATGCCTTGCTCATCAATTCCATTCTTTCCCAAAACATGTCGGGAGAATCTGTCCTTACCGCTAATACGATTCTTAACAGAGTCCCACATAAGGGTAAGGACAAAACTCCATATGAATCATGGAAGGGAAAGAAACACACCTATAAATATTTAAAGGTGTGGGGTTGTCTGGGAAAGGTTGAAGTACCCAAGCCAAAGCAGGTCAAGATTGGGCCTAAGACTGTATATTGCATATTCATCGGATATGCAAATAACAGTAGTGCTTATCGCTTCTTAGTGCATAAGTCAGATATTCCAGATATCCATTGGGGTATAATCATGGAATCAAGGAATGCTCAATTCTTTGAAGGCACCTTTCCTAGAAAGGAAAAAGACATAACCTCTCGCAAACAAAGTTATGAACAAAGCTTTCAGGAGCCGGGAGTCGTTGACGGCCCAGATCTAGATGGTTCAGATCTAGTGGATCTCGAGGTGGCTGAATATCCGGAATCTAGTATTCCAGATTCTCTAAACTTGGAGACTCCGGAGATGGAACTAAGGCGAAGTAAAAGGGCCAGGAAAGATAAATCTTTCGGTCATGACTTTGTAGCTTATTTGGTTGATGATGAACCAAGGACAATTGCTAAAGCATTGTCAACTCCAGAGGCATCATTCTGGAAAGAAGCTATTGAGAGTGAAATATGCTCCATTCTGCATAACCATACTTGGGAGTTGGTTGATCTTCCTTTGAAAAATAAACCGTTGGGTTGTAACTGGATACTCAAATAGAAATATAAAGCAGATGGGTCTATAGATAAGTACAAGGCCAGCTTGGTAGTCAAGGGCTATCGGTAGAAAGAAGGTCTTGACTACTTTGACACGTACTCCCCGGTATCTAGGATGACATCCATTCGAGTATTCATTGCGATCGCAGCTTTGCGTGACCCTGAGATATATCAAATGGATGTCAAGACAGCCTTTCTAAATGGTGATTTGGAAGAAGAAATTTGTATAGGCCAACCCAAAGGGTATGGGACTCCAGGGCAAGAGAAGAAAGTCTCTAGGCTTGTTAAATCTCTGTACGGGCTAAAACAAGCTCCGAAGAAATGGCACGAAAAGTTTGATAGTACTCTACTATCAAAGGGTTCCTCCATTAACGAATGTGACAAATGTGTCTACACGAAAGGTAACTCTGACTCGTTCGTTATGATATGCCTGTATGTAGATGACATGTTGATCACAGGAAGCAGTCCTAGGGTAATCCTAGAGACTAAGAGCATGTTGAAACAATGCTTTGACATGAAGGATATGGGTATCGCAAATGTCATCTTAGGGATAAAAATCTCTAAGACGTCTGACGGACTGGTCTTATCTCAGTCTCACTACATCGAGGATGTTTTGAGAAAGTTTGAGATGCTTGACAGTTCACCTATAAAGTCACCAATGGATAGAAATCAAAAGCTTGATAAAAATCGTGGTGCACCCATATGCCAGTAGCGATATGCACAGGTGATCGGAAGTTTGATGTACATAACAAACTGCACCCGACCTGATATTGCTTATGCAGTCAACAAGTTATCTAGGTTTACCCGTAATTTGAGTGATGATCACTGGAAGGCGTTGAATCAGGTACTTTAATACCTGAAATACACGCTAACTTACGGGTTACATTATTCGAGATATCCAGTTGTACTAGAGGGGTACAGTGATGCAAACTGGATATCTGATATAAAGATCACCAAGTCCACCAGTGGGTATGTATTTACAATTGGTGGTGAGACTGTGTCATGGAAATCCTCTAAGCAAATTTGCATCGCCCGATCCACGATAAAATCAGAGTTTATTGCTTTAGACAAAGCAGGAGAAGAAGTTGAGTGGCTTCACAACTTCTTAGAGGATGTTCCTTGCTGGAACAAACCCGTACCTCTGTAATGATCCACTGTGATAGCCAGTCGGCTCTAGGAAGGGCACATAATGCTATGTACAATGGCAAGTCTCGTCATATTCGACGGAGGCATAAGATCGTTAGGCAGCTGATCACGACGGGTATAATATCCATTGATTACATAAAGTCAAAGGATAATATAGCAGACCCGTTGATAAATGGCTTACCCAAGGATCAAATGTTCTGCCTGTTTAGGGGAATGGGTTTAAAATCCAAAGTATAAAGACCAATACGGTGGTAACCCAACCTTACTGACTGGAGATCCCAGGAATTTGGTTCAATGGGAAAACTAAGCTGTAAAGATTCAGTTGATCGCTTCGGTGGAAGTATGAGCACTTCGAATAGTGATTTCTGTAAAGAAACACCAAATCCAAAGTCGTTCCCGCAATAGACGTTAAGTGCTATCTGCAGTGTGGGTTAATGTTAAGTTTCCAAAACCTTTAACAATCCTCACAGGTTGAGGTTTGGTTTGGGGAAACTTTTAATGGTTCCTAACACTTGTAAAGTGGAGTATGGTAGGATACCTTGTAGGAGACCACCTATTTAAGTGCAAGGACATGCCGCCTCAAATGAACACACTTAAGAATCCAAGAAGTGTCCATGGCCACAACGGATAAAACATTACGAAGAAAAGAGTAAGGGAATGTGTTGTGTTGGTACTATTGACTTGGCTTATACTAAACACTGACGGTTCAAGACATCACATTCACCGTGCAGTAAGTAAGTCCGATGGTATTTAACTATGGAAGGTTCAAAGCTGAAGCTACCTCTCCTTATGCAACATCGGTCCGCTGAAATATTGCTGGGAAAAGGCACCATGTGAGTGCGTCAAAATCTCTTTCAAAAGGGGATTGTTGGAAATTTGCCTTTGGCAGGAGTTGCGTCCAACCATCTTTAATGACTTAAATACTTGGGTTCCGCATGTTGGAGACCTTGATTCTTCACACTTGCATAATCTACTAAGTAAGTAGATGACTGTAGGGCCAAGGATCGTCAAATTTCGTTAAGAAATGAAAGAGATATTGGTCCACGAAGTGAGGTGTTTGAAGCATGAAAATGTGGTAAAGACCAATCCTCCCTCATCGGTTGGGGAAGGAAGATTTGTTTAGTTTATAATTTTCCAGAAGTTGGCTTTGGGTTTGGGACCGCAAGGGGTAACCCATATGTTTGAAAGAGGGAGGACCTAGATGTGCTTTGGTGTGAGGCTAAGCCCACACGCGCGCCGCCGCCGCCCACCCGTCCCGTCTGGTCCGGGCTCGAGCCCGGGTCACGGGTCACTGGTCACGGGTCACGGGTCGTGGGTCATGGGCTTCATCTGATATTATCTTTTTGGACCCAAATTACTTCATATTTATATTTTGGTCCCTGAAGTTTCAGGTAAGTTAAATTGGGCAGAGAACTTGTGCTTTTGCCGTTGGTTTTGGAACATTAACCAATATTATTATGCACATCAATTCAATCATTTATTTTGGCTGAATTACTCTCCCTAAAAGCTCTAATCCGTTGCACATCAATTGGTCATTTATGTTGGCTGATTACTACCTCCATAATTGTTGTTACTTGGCCAGTAACAACAATTATGTGGGCAGTTGATAAGTCCCCTCCTTACACTATATAATTAAGCCTTTGCTCAATTGTTGAGACTACAGAAAAACAAAACGAAAAAGCAGAATCTTCTTCCTACATTCAGTATCATTTCATTACTCAAAGTTCTTCAAAGTAACACTTGAGTTTCCTTTGCTCATTTGTTGAGTTGTTGTTTTATCTTGGGAGACTATTGTCCAGAACGTAGAAATGATATATACGGGGCAATCTTGTCTTAAAGACAGAGTGTCATCACTCGACCCAGCATATCAAATTATTCCAGTTTCCTGTTCCAGTTTCTTGTTCAAGCATATTGAAATTTCAATTGTTGTAATTTCATTTGTTGTAATACTTTGCAGTTACTTATTTCCGTTTCCTGCACCATTGTAATCAACAATTATCATGTCTGTAGTGTCTGTGAATGGTTTAATTAATTACTTACTATTTGACAACCGCTTTGCGCAATTTAACAAGGTCAAATTGGCCCGTTAATAATAATAACCAAACATGCATATGCTGCAAACCTAGAATATGAAGGTGGTGGCTGCACCACAACGTAGACATGTCATTGTAGATGTAAGTAAATGTGTGCATCTGCTCTGTTCGATCGGTTTTGGATTAATTTTACTCTAGTTATTTTTGCTTGGTCGATTCCAATCTCATACATCTCTTGTATCTTCAATTTCTAATATGTTCCAAGACAAAAGAAAATTGGTGTTGCTTTTAGAAGAATAGTAAATTGACAAGTATAACATTTAGATCAGTTCAAGACAAACTCATTGGACATATTATTCAATTCTCAAGTAAGGAGATTGTAAATTTTGATCTATGGCTGAAGTATCGGGAAAATGTTAGATATGAGAGACTGATATTACATTAAAAAATGAGATATTTTTAAAACTCTTCAAGACATTAAGCACTTATTGTTGGAAATTTGCCTTTGGCGGGAGTTGCGACCGACCAACTTTAACGGCTTAAACACTAGTGTTACGTATGTTGGAGAATCCGGTTCTTCACACATGCATGATCTACTAAGTACGTAGATAACCGTAGGGCCAAGAATCGTCAAATTTCATTGAGAAATGAAAGAGATATTGGTCCACGAAGTAAGGTGTTTGAAGCATGGAAAGTGTGGTATTGTGTTCAATTCTCCCTCATCGGTAGAGGAAGAAAGAATTGTTGCGTATATAAGACTCGAAATTGGTTTGGGGTTTGGGACCCCAAGGGGTATCCCATGTGTTTAAAGGAGGGAGGACCTAGATGTGTTTCGGTTCAAGGAAAGACCACACGCGCGCCGCCGCCGCCCGTCCGGTTCCGGGTTCTCGGGTCCACGGGTCCACGGGTCCACGGGTCCACGGGTCCACGGGCTGTGGGCCTTTTGATATTATCTTTTTGGGCCAGAAAACTTTGCCAGAAGTACAGTTTGATCCCAGAATTCTTTCAGATGTACAGTTTGGTCCCTGAAGTTTCAAGATGTACAGTTTGGTCCCTGAAGTTTTCAGAAAGTTGGAATTTCGTCAGAACAGAAACGTCCAAGCTCTCAATTCAGCCATTTATTTTGGCTGAATTACTCCTCCTATAATGGCCAAATCCGTTGGTCTTTCTCCCATTAATGTTGGTGGCTTTACTACCTCCATAATGGCCATTATTTGGCTGTTATGGAGGGCAGTAATCAGCCCCCTCCCTCACCTATTTAAACACCCCCTTACACCATTGTTGAGAAGAAAGAGAATGACCAAGAACACACATATAATATACACGAAATTCAGAAGCTTACACAAGCAGAAACTTTTCTTCTTCCTACAACTTCCAAGGCATCATTTCGTTACTCAATATTCTTCACGGTAGCTCTTGAGTTTCCTTTGCTCAAGTGTTCCATTGCTGTTTTACTAGTTGCACTATTGAATCTTTGTTTATCCTTTCGAATACTTGTAATAGTTATATACTTCCCGTACTGCTTTATAAAGTACCATAGAGCAAAAATACCCAACACTTATTAATAACAACACCAGGAGTAGTATATAACAATAACAATAGTCTTGCGAGCAAGTTCCAAATATATAGTTCCATACAATGAATTTTCTATCTACTTTAAAATATCTTTTGGCGTAGGGCTTATCTTACTCCATTGGTCTTATGCCAATTCAATCTTATATTTAAGCGTAAGGAACGAATCAATCAAAACACAACTTGTTAAAAGTAAGATAAGTTAGAAAACTCAACCATAGTTATAATCTTCTTTTTATATTCCTTTTTAATATTCCTTGCAATCATCAACGGAATCCATGCAGTGAACTACTCAGTCACCATTACGACTGCATCCGGTACTCGAATTAACCGTGACATTGGTGGCCAATACACCCTTCAAACCCTTGATTTTGCCACCGATTTCATCTGTCACAATATCCTCAATATCAACTGCTTCATCAACTGGAAAGATGTTGAAAGAAATAATCCCTTCATTATTTTCATTAATGAATGAGTATATATACAATTTACAGTTTCCATAATATGGAAATTCTATTCATGTTCTACTCTCAAAATCCTATTCTATTTGTACAAGAATTCTACAATTATGGTAAGTATATAATGCTAATTAAATACAAATACATGTTACCAAATATAGCTCCAAACCGTGAAATACTTGGCATGTATATCACAGATTGTTTTGTCCAAAATGTCTTGTGTTTCCGTGATATACAAGGTATACACAAGGCATTGTATATGCCGTGTATATCACGGTATACTTTCACACCCCCGCAGTCATAGCGGGCGGTCGTCGTACGCTGAGACTGTCTCTAAAATCTTCAAACAGAATCGAGGGAAGATCCTTAGTAAAGATGTCTGCAATTTGGTACCTAGAAGGGACATGTAAGACGCGTACTTGTCCACGAGCTATCTTTTCTCGAACGAAGTGGATATCCATCTCGATATGTTTAGTGTGCTGATGTTGAACAGGATTACCAGAAAGATAGACGGCACTAATAATATCACAATAAACCAAGGTAGCTTTCTGAATGAGACAATGAAGTTCTAAGAGAAGATTACGTAACCACCATGATTCAGAGACCACATTGGTTGCCCCTCAATACTCGGCCTCTGAATTGGAGCGTGATAATGTAGACTGGCGCTTTGCAGACCATGAGACCAAGTTATCACCAAGAAACATACAGTAACCAGACGTGGAGCGTCTGGTATCCGGACAGCCACCCCAATTAGCATCTGTACATGGGACAAGTGTAGAGGTCGATGATGGATATAGATGCAAGCCATAGTTAAGGGTTCCCTAGATGTATCGGATAATGCATTTGATCACATTCATGTCCTCAACCCGAGGATCATGCATAAATAAACACACTTGTTGTACGTCATACGTAATATCTGGTCTCATGAAAGTAAGATGTTGAAGAGCTCCGGCAAGACTGCGATAGTGGGTGAGATCCTCATAAGGTGAGTCAGCCGTGACACCTAGCTTGGGTTTAGTATCAACTGAAGTGGAAGTAGACTTACACGAGGACATACCAGCCCACTCAATTATCTCAGCGGCATACTTCCCTTATGATAAGAATAACCCACATGCATGAAGAGTGACAACAATCCCCAAGAAATAACTCAAGGGCCCCAAGTCTTTCATAGCAAACTCAAAACTGAGTAGTGTCATGATAGACCGACGTAAATCATCAGAAGAGGCGGTCAAGATAATATCATCCACATATAAGAGAATATAAGCCAGGGAAGTACCACGGCTATATATGAACAGAGAATTATCAGACCTGCTGTGAGAAAATCTAATAGTAGATACATAGTCTGCAAATCGCTTATACCAAGCCCGTGGAGCCTACTTGAGCCCATACAAGGACTTATTCAAGAAACAGACATGATTAGGATATTTGAGGTCTCGAAAACCCAAGGGCTGATGCATGTAGACTGTCTCCTTAAGATCATCATATAAGAAAGCATTCTTAACATCCAGCTGATGAATGGGCCATGCCTTTGAAAGAGCCAGATCGAGAATAGTGTGAATAGTAGCCGATTTGACTACCGAACTGAATATCTCACCACAATCCATGCCAACCTATTGAGTCTTACCATCACCTACAAGACGAGCCTTATGTCTTGCAAAAGAGCCATCAGAATTATCTTTATGAGTAAAAATCAACATAGACCGAATAATATTAATGCCAGAAAGACGGGGTACCAACTCCCACGTCTTATTTTTAATAAGAGCATTATATTCGTCGTTCATAGCCAATTTTCAATTCGGGTCATTTAATGCAAACATTGGGTTACGTGATAGCGGGGATTTAAGAACATTAGAATTAAAATTAAAATATCTTTTTGGTTTAAAAATACCCCATTGACTATGAGTAACAAGTCGATGACTCAGGGGAGAATTAGGTGGATTTTTGAGAAAATTCGGATGGGGGATGGATTGGCCAACAGGCAGAAGGGCCTGCTGGCCCAACACTGAAACCTGGACCAGGTACTAGAAAAGAAACAAGGGCAGAATTGGGCTAAACGATTGGCCCAGGTGCTGGACCGGGGACGGGAAAGGGATGGGTTGTGGGTGTTGGCGAACCAGCAGGCAGTGGGTCTGCTGGCGTTCCGGGGGTACAGGATTGGCCCATTAAGTGGTGCATAATGTATGGTGAGACTCCGTCATCTAAAAAATTATACAAACAGGCACGGGACTACTCACTTTAGCAAACGGAAATTGGGTTTCATAAAAATAACATGGAGACTAATTATGATTTTATTAGACGATAAATCAAAACATTTATAACCACGATGATTAGAGGATACCTCAAAAACACACAAGCGGTAGAACGGACTTGAAGATTTTTAATAGTAGTGGACAGGAATAGTGAATAACATAAACACCCAAAGACCCTAAGATGTAAATACGAATGATTCTTATTATAGTGGATTTTAAGAGGGGATGAATATGTCAACCCTTGGGTAGGAAGTATGTTAAGGAGAAAAGTAGCCATATGTAGAGCATGATGCCAAAAGGAAAGGGGTACGAAAGCATGAACCAATAATGTTCGGACAATATTATTAATGGTACAAATTTTTCGTTCGGCTTTCCCATTTTCTGAAGACGTATGAGGACAAGAGAAACGAAAACCTATGCCATTAGCATCACAAAATTCCCGAAACAATCCATTATCATATTCTTTGCCATTATCACATTGAATATTCTTGATTTCCCATTCGAATTGGGTATGGATGAATGCTATAAATTTTAAGAATGTGGAAAAAACTTAAGACTTTTTCGCTAACGGAAAGGTCCATAAAAAATAGAATAATCATCCAAAAATAGAACATAATAATGATGACCCACAGAACTTAGAATGGGAGAAGTCCATAAATCGCTATGAATAATATCAAAAGGCATTAAAGTATGAGAAGTAGAGGCTATAAAGGGTAATCTAACATATTTTCCTAAAGGACAAGAATGACAAATTGGAGTACTACGCGTACCCTTACAAGAAATAAAATTGTTTTTATTCAAGAAAGAAACAATGGACGACCCAGGGTGACCCAAACGTGCATGCCACAAGGAAGGAGCTAGAGCTGAAATTGTCGATGGCATGACTTGACTCGAGAAACTGGTGGCGGGCGTGATTGGATAAAGATCCCCCCACTATTGCATCTCATAAAAGGTATCCTCGTTTTGAAATCCTTCACAGAAAATCCAAATGGATCAAAATTAACAGAAACCTAATTATCAGTGGTCAATTTACGGACAGACACCAAATTTTTAATCAAGTTAGGGGCATGAAGGGTATTTTTCAAGACATGAGGTGGATGAGGGGAGGGGGGGATAAAATTGTATGACCGGAACTACGAATTGGAATTGAGTGGCCATTACCAATAATAATGCCACGATTTTTGCTCAAATTGAAATAAGACGAGAGAGTACATTGGTCGGAAGACATGTCAGAAGTGGTGCCGGTGTCCATGTACCAATTCACGTCTGGAGGATTTAATGCAAGTGTATGCATGCCGGCCTCAATATCGGTGAGTGTCTCGATTGGAGTCGGGCCCGCAGCAGTGAAGGCCTGCGAGGGCCGAGGCCCGCGCATCGCCTCGCCGACCGACCCATACCGCTTAGGTGACGCCGAAGCGACCGTAAAATTGGGCCTGTGGATCGGCCGACCGGCCTAATCGCTCGGGAAATAATCGGGCGAGCAAGAGGTCAGATCGCCACTAGTCACCGGTTCAGGCCCACTGCCAAGGGGCCCAGGGCTGAGACCAAGCAGGATGGGGCCCAGTACCTCGAGGCCCACTATCGGTGTTTCTATTGTTCCGTCCACCACCGTTGTTGCAGCCATTATTTTTACGATTTTGACCCTTCTTGTCGCCACCGTTGTTGCGGTTTTTGTCCAAATTGTCAATAAAACCGTGGAAGTTATCAGATGATGTCATCATTGCCATAGAACTTGCGCCGGTACCCGCCCTTTTTCCAAGCCGACTTCGTCTAACGTGAGCATCGAACGGGCTTGATAAAAAGAGGGAAGCGGATTATTTTGTCGAAGTATCCCAACGCCACTATAGGCCTCAGATAGGCCTGCAACTATTTGGAGAACAAGACAATTATTGGTAACAGGCGTTCTCAAGTTAAGGAGTTGGTGCGCTAATTCTTTGAGCCGTTTACAATAAGCTGAAACATTCGAAAAATCTTACATGCTGACTTGTAAAAATTCTTGCTCAAGAGTGACCAGTTGGGAATGTTGGTTATCCTGGAATATATCACGCAATCTATTCCAGGTAGTCACAGATATAGTGTCTGGTTCAATGATCGTTTGTAAAAGGTCGGTAGAAATAGTGGAGTAAATTCACTAAAGTACGGTATCATCAAGAGTGATTCAGAGTTGAGGATCCTCCGTGGGTGTAGGAACATAGGGAGGAATGATGTGATGGAGTACTTGATGTGAGATGGCATGAATCTTGAACAATTCCTCCCACGTCGCATATTGGACGTTTTTCATCTCAAGAACAATAGGGATGTGGTTCTTGATGTTGGACACAGTAAGGGCATGATGAAATATGTTCTTTGACATAGACATAACGAAAAAACAATAGGTGAATGAGTGATTTGGAAGAAATTTGGGAAGAGAGGAGGAAGAAATCAGCTCGAAAACCGAGGAAGGGTCTCAGAATTCGAGGAAGCCGAGAGTAGCGGAAGTTTTTGGGGGAGGAGGTATGTGAGACCTAGACTTCTGATACCATGAAAGAAATAATCCCTTGATTATTTTCATTAATGAATGAGTATATATACAATTTACAATTTCCATAATATGGAAAATCCTATTCCTATTCTATTCCCAAAATCCTATTCTATTTGTACAAGAATTCTACAATTATGGTAAGTGTACAATGCTAATCAAATACAAATACATGTTACAAAATATAGCTCCAAACTGTGATATACTTGGCATGTATATCACAGATTGTTTTGTCCAAACTGTCTTGTATTTTCGTGATATACTCGGTATACACAAGGCATTGTATATGCCGTGTATATCGTGCATATCACGGTATACTTTCAGATGTCCAACATGTCCGCATTTTTGTCGATTACGACATGGATCCAGATGACGTTGCAATTGCAAGGAACAACGAGATCCATGTCAATTCCAGGTACATAGAGGTGGATGTAGCCTTTTTAAAGCAAGTTCGTTTGAGTCCAGTTATAAGATTACGTGTATATATGCTATGTGAAATTAAAAAAATTTCAACAAATATTAAATCCAGAACCTATTATTTCAAAAGTACAACAAAGTATATGTTCTATTATTAAGAGTCTCACATCGGATATGAAATGGGAATATGGACTCCTTCTATAAACTTGGATAATCCTCACCATATAAATTAGCTTTTGGGGTTGAGTTCTAAGAATCCTAAAATTTAGAACTCATAATGTTTAATTCTTAATCCTCTCTGCTGGTACATAGAAGGTTACTCGGGTGACGTGAAAAAAGAAATAACCGGAGTATTGTATCACGAAATGACCCATATTTGGCAGTGGAAAGGTAATGGTCAAGCTCTTTAAGGATTAATTGAAGGAATTGCTGATTATGTTAGGCTCAAAGCTTGGCTTGCACCTAGTCATTGGGTAAAGCCTGGCCAAGGTAATAGTTGGGACCAAGGTTATGATGTGACTGCTCGCTTTCTTGATTACTGCAATGATCTTAAAGATATGTTCGTGGGATTACTCAACAAGAATATGAGAGATTGTGTTAGAATATTATGAAATAATATTATGATTATGTATTAATGTAGTATCATGTTATATATGATAGGTAGTAAAATGTTAATTAGGAATATTATATTAATTAGGTAGAAGATTATTAGGAATTTATTAGTAAGATTAGGCATGATTGACTCTTCATAATTGATGTATATGCTGTATATATTGAACCCTTGAAGGATGAATATAGTGAGGAAAATATTCTACTTACCCTAGAATTAATACATGGTATCAAGAGCTTAAGGAGAGATCCAAAATTAGTTTAATTTCTTCCAAATTTTCGGTCATCTTCCTCCGTAGAAACCCTAGTGGCCAAAAAATTTCTTTTTTTTTTCACTCCATTATTGATTATCCTTCATCACAACCAATTATGTCTGAATCCAAATCATCTTTTCACCCTTCCCTTGCTGTCTCAAACATCAAAACACATGTTTCCATCAAACTAGAAATGGAAACCGTTCATTATGCGACTTGGCAGAATTATTCAAAATATGTTGTCGTGCTCACAAAGTTCTTCATCATATAATTCCTCCAAAAGATGGTAAAGGGAAAGACATAACAAACGATGCAGACAAGGAATTGTGGGATACACTTGATGCCACAGTCCTTGGTTGGATTTATGCACCAATCTCCACTGACTTGTTGCATACGATAATGAAACCGGATTCCATAGCCATGGCGGCGTGGGAACGTTTGCAAGATATTTTTCAAGATAACTAAAACTCTCGCGCTATTTCATTGGAACAGGAGTTCTCAACCATTGACATGTCAGATTTCTCAACAAAATAAGAGACAAAAAGGCGTCATAACAATAAAAATAAGGGTGGAAATCGTGGAAATAACAACGGTGGAGGCCACCAAAATTTCGGTGGCGGCGGTAATGGCAGCAACACCAACTCCGATGGTGGACAGTGGCAGCAACACGGAGGCAGGGGCGGCGGTCAGTGGCAGCAGCCTGGCGGCAAGGGCGGCGAACAGTGGTAGCAACCCACCGGCTGGCAGTGGCACTGCCTCAGCCGACCCAGTGGCATGAGGCCCATTCAACAGAGGCCCACCCCATAAAAATTGAGTCCGCCATGCACACCCTTAGACTTAATCCACCGGATTCAAATTGGTATATGGACTCCGAAGCGACGTCACATATGACGTCCTCCCAATGTAATCTCTCGTCCTATTTTAATTTGAGCAATGATAATGGAATAATTGTCGGAAATGGCCATTCAATTCCAATAAAAGGTTATGGTTCTAGCAAATTGTCACCACCAAAACCACCCCTAATTTTAAAGAATGTCCTTTATGCTCCCAAATTAATCAAAAATTTGGTTTCTGTTAGAAAGTTTACAACTGATAATTGGGTATCTGTCCGGTTTGACCCATTGGCTTTTTCGTGCATGATTTTCTGACGGGGAAGCTTCTCATGAGATGTGATAGCAAGGGGGAGCTCTATCCAATAAATCCGTCAACACAACAATCCAAGTTTCCTTCTGTTTTTGCACCTTTAGCACCATCTTTATGGCACCAACGTTTGGGACATCCGGGAGAGACTATTTTGGCTTCTCTTAAACAAAATAATTTTATTTCTTGTACCCAAACACGGACTCTAAATAAGTGTCATTCTTGCACACTTGGTAAACATGTTAAGTTGCCTTTTATTTCATCTACTTCATGCACTCTTTTGCCATTTGATAATTTACATTGTGATATTTGGACATCACTTGTTTTGAGTTATTCTGGTCATAAATATTATTTGTTTATACTTGATGACTACTCTAATTATTTGTGGACATTCCCTTTATCGAAAAAATCACAAGTGTTTTCTTCTTTTGTCACTTTTAGAGCATTCATCCTAACTTAATTTGAACGTGATATCAAAAATATTTAATGTGACAATGGGGGGGGGGAGTTTGAAAATAAACAGTTTTGGGATTTTTTCAAAACAAATGGTCTTCCGTTTCGTTTGTCTTGTCCTCATACTTCATCACAAAATGGGAAGGCAGAACGTAAAATTAGAACCATTAACAATATTGTCAGAATATCTCTTTCTCATGCTTCACTTCCCCCTGTATTTTGGCATCATGCACTCCAAATGGCCACTTATCTGTTGAATGTCCTTCCTCATAAAAATATATCATACCAAGCTCCCCTAAAAATGTTTTACCTACGAGAGCCCAAATATCATCACTTAAGAGTGTTTGGTTGTCTTTGCTATCCCCTCTTTCCATCCACCACAATCACCAAACTCCAAGCCTAGTCTACTCCATGTGTGTTCTTGGGATATCCTACTCATCATCGCGGTTACCAATGTTACGACATTTCTTCCAAAAGAATCTTTATAAGTCATTATGTAATCTTTGCAGAAACAATTTTTCCTTTTGCTAAGTTACATGCCACCGGGACCCCTAACTATGATTTTTTGGATAATGATAAGCTTTCGTATCTAACATATTTTTTCATAGCTCGGTACCTATTACTAGTGTTGAACACCGTAATTTAGTCCCTTTGGGCCAGTCCACTACTACGGGCCCAATTCCAGCTCCATCAATGCAGCCCACTGGACCCTCGGTTTCTTACTTCTTGGTCAGTGGCGTCCAGTACACTGGCCCAACAAACCGTCTGGTCACTCGTAGTCAACATGGAATTGTCAAACCCAATGCCAAATATAGCCTTCACACCCAGGTCTCGAAATCACCTTTGCCTCGTAATCCAGTGTCTGCTCTAAAAGACCAGAATTGGAAAATAGCCATGGATGATGAATATCATGCTCTAATTACAAATAAGACATGGGATTTAGTACCTCGTCCATCTAATGCTAATATAATTCGATCTATGTGGATTTTCAGCCATAAAGAAAAATCTGATGGAACTTTTGAGTGGCATAAAGCCCGTCTTGTAGGTAATGGGAAGACACAACAGGTTGGTGTAGATTGCGGGGAAACATTCAGTCAAGTGGTCAAACTTGCAACTATTAGAACAATTCTCAGCCTGTCTCTCTCAAAAGGATGGTCCTTTCATCAATTGGATGTCAAAAATGCCTTCCTCCATGGACACCTTAATGAGACTGTTTACATTCACCAACCATTGGGATATAGGGATCCTAAATATCTCAACCATGTGTGTTTGCTCAACAAATCATTATATGGCGTCAAGCAGGCCCAGGGCTTGGTATAAGCGGTTTGCAGATTTTGTATCACGCATGGGTTTCTCGCACAGCCATTCAGATAATTCCCTATTTATCTATCGTCAGGGTAATCATACTGCTTATCTTCTTCTATATGTGGATGATATTATTCTAACAGCATCTTCAGACTCTCTTCGCAAGAATATCATGTCACAGCTTAGTTCTGAATTCGCTATGAAAGATCTTGGCCCACTCCACTACTTTCTAGGGATTGCTGTGACCTGACATACATGTGGATTATTCCTCTCACAGAAGAAGTATGCATCATAAATCGTGGAACGAGCTGGGATGTCTTTCTGCAAACCTTTGGCAACTTCGGTCGACATAAAGTCAAAATTGAGTGTCATCTCTAGCAAATCTTTTGTTGATCCAACGTTATACCGCAGCCTAGCTGGAGCTTTACAGTATCTCATATTCACCAGGCCAGATATTACCTATGCAGTGCAACAAGTGTGTTTATTCATGTATAATCCAATTGAGGAACATATGCATGCTCTGAAATGCATTGTGTGATATATTCAGGGCACTCTGGAGTATGGATTACATCTATACCCGTCCTCTATTTCCAAACTTGTTACTTACACTGATGCAGATTGGGCAGGATGTTCGGATACAAGATGATCCACCTCCGGGTATTGCATCTTCCTTGGTGACAATTTAATCTCATGGTCCTCAAAAAGGCAGGCCATGGTATGACGCTCAAGTGCTGAAGCAGAATATCTTATGGCCAATGTTGTATCTGACTTATGCTGGATTCGGAACCTGTTACTTGAACTTCATTGCCCTATTCCGACTGCACCAATAGTATATTGTGATAATATTAGTGCAATCTACCTCTCAGGGAATCCCATCCACCATCAACGCACTAAACATATTGAGTTAGATATTCATTTTGTACGCGAGAAGGTGGCTCGCGGACAAGTTCGGGTGCTACATGTCCCAACGCGACATCAAATCGCAGATATCTTCACAAAAGGACTTCTGCTGATATTATTTGAAGATTTTAGGGACAGTCTCAGCATTCACCACTCTCCAGCTTGGACTGCGGGGGAGTGTTAGAATATTATGAAATAATATTATGATTATGTATTAATGTAGTAGTATTATGTTATATATGGTAGGTAGTAAAATGTTAATTAGAAATATTATGTTAATTAGGTAGAGGATTATTAGGAATTGATTAGGAAGGTTAGGCATGATTGACTCTTCCTAATTGATGTATATGATGTATATATTGAACCCTTAAAGATAGTGATACTTTGTGGAGTTGCTAGGAAAGTCAGTGGATCAACTCTGAAACGACTACAAGGCTACGTTTATGTATTGACTATTGAGGTTGCGTAAATGAATTCATGCAGATCTTGCATACTGAATGGTCAATGAGGACAAGTTTATGTTCTCAGAAATTTTATTTTGGTTTTCCTTTTCAATGAAAGCACTCTTAAGTGGCTTTTCCTTTCGTTATTATTTGATGCAAGAGTTAAAAGAGGAAATGCAAGAATTAGAAGAATTAGAAGAGAAAATGCAAATCCTTAGAGAACAAATAATAAAGTTAAAAGGAAGAAAGAAAGTAAGGAAAAATACTAAAACAAGTGATGAATGTACAACTAGTAGTAACGAAAAAACTGATAGTGACTCAGACAAAGATAACAACGATAAATTAACTAACCAAGAAATACAAGTAGTAGAATTTATAGAAGAAGTAGAGAACGAAGAAAACTCAGAAATAGTAAAAGAAAACAACCAGATAATAGAAGCTTTACAAAAAATGAAAAGAGTAAATGCAATTATAGAAGAAGAACCTGAAAGTGATGTAGAAGATGAATTTAATAGAACTATAGAAACAGAAATAGAAATAGATGATGTAATAAATGAAGATGCAAATGATTATCCTGAAAAAGAATTAGTAGACCCTAATTTAGAAATAATAGCAAGAAAACAGACTAGATTACCAAACCACATACCAGTAGGACAACAAGTCGAATTTAAAGAATTTGTAGGATCAATGGCACAAGGAGTAAACTACAATGGATATTTTCTAGACCTAGATAATGTTTATGTGAACAAGAAATAGGAAGAAGGATAATTGATTGGAATCTTGGAATGTATATAGCACTAATGAACTCTACATAAACAGAAAACCTAGAATACATGTATGAATTAATATATAAAACATTAATTGGAAAAGTATCATATTGAATAGAATCTATAGCATACCAATTAAGAGGAAAAGTACTTAGCCATGCAACAGATTGAAATACGTTAATAATATTTGGTATTATACTAAAAAGAATTTTTTTAGGAGAAAGATGGTTAGTAGCTAGAGAAAACGTACTTGCAGAAAGAAGAATTGAAATAGTAATGAATTTGAATAATATGAAATGTCGTAAGATTAATAAATTACCAGAATATACAATTAGTTTTAGTAAGTTCTTTTATGAAGCAAGATTCTTACCACAAGAAGGTTTAATACATCAACAACCTTATTATGACCACTTTCCAACACCTTATAACACTGAAGTATCAAAAGAATATACCCAAATAGAACCAAAAGAAAACACATTATGAGAAAGAATAAGAGTACTAAGAGCATACTTAATGCGAAAATGCGAAGAATTTAGAATGCAACAGAAGATTAAAAATGATAAGAAACTAGGATTAAGAGAAATATGTGGATTCATAGAAAGAAGATTAGTAATTGGTTGTGATGATAAAAGAAAAGAAAGAAAATATAAGAAAGTAATAAAAGATATCAAACAAAGAAATATAGGAGAAATAATAATTATAAAAATTATAATAACAAACCTTAAACCTTATAGGAAAAAGAGATTTAAAAGATATAAAAATACCCCTGAAACCAGGAAGAAATTTAGATACAAGAGAAAATTTAGAAAAAAAAAGTATGAGAAACCCGTAAAAGCAGAAAAGGTTAAATAATGTAAATGCTGGAATTGTAACGAAAAAGGGCATTATGCTAATAAATGCCCAAAGATAAAGAAAAATGAGTAAAATATATAAATACGACACAATTTATAATGAGTTTACAACAGATCAGAGAAGATAATGATAAATGGTATGAATACAGAGATTTTTATATCAGCCAACCTAATGAAGAAAGTGAATCGGAATTAGAAAATATTAACTTTATTAACCAACACTCAGATAGTGAAAGTAGTTCTGAGTAAAATGAACGTACAAGAAAAAGAAAAAAGAAAATTATTAGAAGAAAGAAACTATTGGATACAATATAAACAACATGTTCGCTATAAGCTTGTTACAACTACAACTACAAGTGAAACAAGAAATAAGTATTATAATGATAGATATAACAAGGTTACTAAAAAAACTTAGTAGAATAAGAGAAAGATTAAGTGAGATAAATTGATAACTTATTAGAATAAGGAGTATAGAAGAAATAATGGAAGATGAAAACATTCGCCAAGAGGTAAGAGAATTAGAACAAGATGAAAATCTCCAACAAAGATTAAGGGAAATGGATATCAGACAAAATACTAATACATAATAAAATGGTAGCAATCTATATAGAAGCCCATATAGAATATAAGCCTAATAAAATGATAAAACAAAAAATCTTTATTGATAGCGGAGCAGATTTGTGCTTAGCTAGAAAAGATGTATTAGAATCACACACGTGGAAGAGAACCAAATCACATAGAGCAAGAGTATCAAAATTTAATGAACAATCAAAAGAATTAGATGTAGTAGCAGAAAATAAGAGAATTGTATTAGAAAAAAACAATATTCATGTTAAGAGTCCCACATCGGATATGGGATGGGTAATTGGTCTCCTTTTATGGCTTGGAAAATCCTCCTCCCTAAAAGCTAGCTTTTGGGGTTGAGTTAGACCGAAGATCCATTATTTACATGGTATCAGAGTCAAGCCCATCCCAATTCTTTATTCACCGATGTTGGGCCCCCATATTATATTATCCACGCTTCAGTTAATGAAGCATGAGCGTGCGGGGGAGTGTTAAGAGTCCCACATCGGATATGGATGGGTAATTGGTCTCCTTATATGGCTTGGGCAATCCTCCTCCCTAAAAGCTAGCTTTTGGGGTTGAGTTAGACCCAAGATACATTCTTTACATATAATATATCCTAAATATTCAATATTATTTTTAAATATTTCAGATTTATTTTCAGATAATAATATTCCGTGTTGTTTTATAGTTACTATAAATTCTTCTAGATATTTTATATGATCGTCTAGATTATCACTAAATATTAATATGTCGTCAACATATACTATACAAAATTCTGTTAATTTTCTAAACACTTTGTCCATTCTTCTTTGAAATACTTGTGGTGCATTCTTTAATCCAATGGGTAGTACATTCCATTCATAGTGTCCTTGAGGGACACTAAAATGCTGTTAAAATTTTTGATTCCTTTGTTAGTTTTATTTGCCAAAATCCACTTTTACAATCAAACTTACTAAACCATTTTTTATTTCATAATCTGTTAATAAGGTTTCTTTTATATGGTAGAAAATATCCATCTAATATTGTCTTTTTATTTAGTTCTCTATAATCAATTACCATTCTAACTTTTCCTCTTTTTTGTTCACTATGTTTCCTTACTAAAAAGGCTAGGCTACTATGTGGGCTTTTACTTTCTTGTATTATTTTTAATTCTAGTAATTCTTTTAATTGGGTTTCAAATTCTTTTTGATCTGTTGGTCTATATCTAATAGGTTTGGATCTAATTATATCATTTTCATTTATGAGCTTTATTTCTGCATATATTTTTTCTTTTTCCCATAGTTGAATTGGATTTTCTCCAAAGTTCATTTTTAGTATATTAAGATATTTTTCTTTTAATAGTTGTAGATATTATTCCTATCGGTTTTTATAGTACATAATCTTAATGTATGTATTGGTATTATTCTTTTTAATACTATCCATTTATTACAAGGTGTTTGTAAGCTAAAAGTATTGCTATCTATAACATGTGTCTTAAAGTATTCTAAGAAGTTATTTTCTAATAATACATGTTGTTTCATATTATCTAATTGATATATTATCGGTAATCTGAATTGTTAAGAGGATTGCCCAAGCCATATAAGGAGACCAATTATCCATCCCATATCCAATGTGGGACTCTTAACATTATAGATAATGAAGGATTACAACTAAAAGAACACATAGTAACAAAGATAAGGAATTTCAAAGAAAAGCTAGAAAGTAAAAAAGAAGTACAATAGTTCTTAGGAGTAATAAATTATGTTTCAGACCATATAAAGGATTTACCACTCTTAAGAAAACCATTACAAGAATTAACAAAGAAAAACATAACCTTTGAATGGAAAGAAGAGCATACTAATGCTATGAAAGAAATCAAGGAAAATGTAAAAACATTACCAAAACATAGAATACCAACAGAAAAAGATTAACTAGAACTTTTTACTGACGCTAGTGATATAGGATGGGGAGCAGTCCTCATAGCTTATGATAAATGAGATATAGATAAAGAGAAACCACTAATTTGTGGATATGGAGGAGGAACATGGAAACCAAATGAAAAAAATTATCATATTAATGAAAAAGAATTATTAGTAGTAAAATTCAGAATAAAGAAATTTCATTACCACTTATTACCAGTAAAATTTGTTGTTAGAACTGACAACACACAGGTAAGAGCTTTTATTACAAACAAGATAGATCATTTACCAGAATACAAGGAGAAAATGACAATCATTCTTTTGTTGTTATGATTTTATTGTTAAGAATATATCTGGAACTAAAAATGTTTTAGCTGATTTTCTTAGCAGATATAACAATGTCGATCAACAGTGATAACCTTGAAGAATATATTACCAACGCCATAGATTCCATTATACAAACCAATTAAATCTTAATATCCAGATTACAAGAAAACACCAATCTTATAAACCAACTCAGAGAAGCCATACAAGACTTAATAACCCTGAAAACTTTACAAAATGAAACCCAATCCAAATTACATATCACTACACCTGAAAAACCAAAAAACCCTACTACTAAAACTCTGGCACCATTTGTATCAAAACTGGCAACTATATTATCTTCAATATCATCCTCTTCCTCAACAGTATCAATCGCCGACAAACTGAAAAATACACCTGAATATATCAGTGCTTATGAAAAGATCAATAAATTTTATGATTATAAGACTAACCCTCATATTTTACATAGTGCTAAACTGAGCAAGTATCCCAGATTCTTGTGCAGTAAACATGTTAACCCGGAAATATTATCAAAATTATTCACTCACGGTTTTATTGATAAACTAATAGTGGATGAGAACATATACAACATTGCCAGATTACCAAGTATTAATGTAGAATCTACAAAACTCATGATGGAATCATTTGAAAAATGAGTATATGGAATACAAATATTTGATGCATCAACAGAACTAACGGGAAAGCCCATTGTGATATGTCAAAAATTCAAGACAGGAAAAAATAGTACTATCAGTGGAAATGATGAAAATTTGAACATGAAAATACCATGCACTTTGGACAAATTCTAAGAGTGGCTTAGTGCAAAAAGAACATTTGGATTATTAATTTTGAAAACCAGAATAGAGGACATGTTATGAGCAAAGAAAGCATGTACTAGTGGTGACTCGAAAGGAGGAGCAGTGGAAGACATTATCACCTTGTATTACAACAATGACATTATGACACAAGATACCATGAAACTATTAGAAATACATGATAGAATTATAAACCTGAAATATAACCATGCAAAAGAAACGATTGACCAATACCAAAGGACAATTGGACAAAATACAAGGCATGTAATAAATGCTAGACCTACTACTATTACTAATACAATAAAAAAAGAAGGGAATTTTGATCCTTTTTCATAAGGATGTGAGAAATTACTACTTTGATAGGAATCATGTAACTTTTCTACTTGAAACCCAATTTACTACTCTGATAGGGAGCCTGTAGTTTTACTACTTGCAGCCCCAATTTACTACTCTGATAGGGAGCCTGTAGTTTTACTACTTCCAGCCCCATTTACTAACATGCATTACTACGTACTACCATGTATTAAAAACCATATCATTCAAAAATAAAAAACAATTATCAAGAAAATGATAAGGAAGACAATAGCAAGAGAATCTGATGGAGATATCAACTCATGTCAAGAAGATATTATCAAGGAGGACACCTGGAAAGCAGCCGAACAAAAGGGACAAAAGAAGAAAGAGACAACCTCGAAAAAAGACTACAACAAAGACAAAAACTTTGAAAATATCAGGCAATCATAGCAGACAAACTGTAGCACTTTAGACTTTTGGAAAAGTCATTACTATTTACTTTATGACTTTTGATAAAGAAATTTTGTCATCTTATCAGCCGAGGTTATCTATATAAAGAGCCTCTTGTAACCATATCATTCATTTGAAAACTTTCTATACAAATATTTGTTTGAAAACTCTCTATGTCTAGCTAAACCCCCTCCTTAGTCTATAATTCAGATCAATTATAATATCATAATACCAGAGATAAAACACTTTGAAAGATTATAATTAGAACCATATTAGTCTTTAAAACCTGCACCTTGATAAGAATTTTAGAAGATAGTCTGTTGAGAACTCACATACACCTAGGCTAATTATCCCGCAATTTCGGTGGAAGAAGAAGGGAAGCATGGCCAAGGGTGGGTTGAGATCTACGGTGATCTGAAATTCTGATTAAGAGGTATGATTTCTAGACTATGTGTTTTTAATTATGATTTTGATAAGTGTTAAGCTCTGTAATTATCATGTTCATATTGGTTAAAGATTATAGACTTTTATTTTAAAAGGAATTTTAAGTTGATACTACCCGTTTCCTTACTACATGCTTATTTTTTGATAAATTTAGATAAAACTTTATTAATATACCATCTATATTCCTACTCTCTTCAGGGTTACAAGATGATGAAAAGATCCGCATAGAATATCTAACTATTAAATTGTGATTTAATAGACCCACAAACTTATAATTATCCTAAAAATGAAAGAAATAATAATTACTAAAAGTATTAATTTAAGATTCAAAATCCAAGATTTAGAATATAAGATAAATATGGGAGTAATAGAATATGACAGTTTCAATGAACTACTTTTAGGAAGTGACTTTTTAACCATGATAAATTATAAGATAAATAATAACGGAATTAAAATAAATAATTAAGGAAAAACAAGATTCGTAAATAAAGTATGAATATACAAAGAGAAATAATAGCGAAAAAATAAAAATTAAATGTAATAAGGACATCTTTATCAGAAGAGATATTTTCCCAATTAAAATATTTAAAATACAAGGCAAAAGAAATAAAATTAGAATAAAAGATAAAACAATTAGAACAACAATGTGATAAATTTGATAAAATATGGATAGATATGGGAAATGGGTGGAAAAAGAGAATAAATAATCCTGATTAACCCTAACAAAAAAATTAATGCGTTATGGGAAGAAATAATAGTAAAAGAAAAAATGAAAAACACATTGATAATAATGGATGAAATAAAAGAAAATCAAACTCAAATACAACAAGTGATAAGAGAAGAATTGACTAACCTATGGAATGTATCTAAAATACCAACATTTAAGATAATATTAGAAAAACTTAATATGTTAATAGAAGAGAAAAGCAAAGGTAAACAAGTAGCAGGAGATAATGAACCAAGTACAAGTAAAGAAAATACAATAACTAGTAGTACTACTCAACAACCAGAATTAGCACCAATAGATGCGTGGAGAAGAAGTAAAGAACCTATAATGGTAGACATTAATAAAATAAAACCAAAATTATCCACAGAAGTAGAAAAAAACATTGGATAGTCTAACGATATTAAATAAAAATGACAATTTTAATGGAAAAACAAGAACCTAGTGTACCCAGTGTACTTACGTTTTTAAAAAACAATGGGAAAAAGATAATAGAAAAAGAAAGATACAAGTATGAACCTATAAGGACAAGAACACCAAAAGAAGATAAAAATTCAAAAGAAGAAAATATTTACTTAAAAGACACAGAAAAAACAACCTATGAATATTTAAACCTAAAACTAGATAAACAAGAACAACAACTATGTGAGTTAAAAACAGAGAATACAAAATTGAGATCACATAATAACGAAGAATGATATGATAAGTATAAAAAATATAAACACAAATTTAAAAATACGAAGAAAATATTAAAGGAAACCAAAGTAGAATTAAAACAAACAAAAGAAGAATTAAATGAGGTAAAACAAGAATTAGAAGAATTAAAAGAGGAAATGCAAATCCTTAGAGAACAAATAAGAAAGTTAAAAGGAAGAAAGAAAGTAAGGAAAAATACTAAAACAAGTGATGAATGTACAACTAGTAGTAACGAAAAAACTGATAGTGACTCAGACAAAGATAACAACGATAAATTAACTAACCAAGAAATACAAGTAGTAGAATTTATAGAAGAAGTAGAGAACGAAGAAAACTCAGAAATAGTAAAAGAAAACAACCAGATAATAGAAGCTTTACAAAAAATGAAAAGAGTAAATGCAATTATAGAAGAAGAACCTGAAAGTGATGTAGAAGATGAATTTAATAGAACTATAGAAACAGAAATAGAAATAGATGATGTAATAAATGAAGATGCAAATGATTATCCTGAAAAAGAATTAGTAGACCCTAATTTAGAAATAATAGCAAGAAAACAGACTAGATTACCAAACCACATACCAGTAGGACAACAAGTCGAATTTAAAGAATTTGTAGGATCAATGGCACAAGGAGTAAACTACAATGGATATTTTCTAGACCTAGATAATGTTTATGATGAACAAGAAATAGGAAGAAGGATAATTGATTGGAATCTTGGAATGTATATAGCACTAATGAACTCTACATAAACAGAAAACCTAGAATACATGTATGAATTAATATATAAAACATTAATTAGAAAAGTATCATATTGAATAGAATCTATAGCATACCAATTAAGAGGAAAAGTACTTAGCCATGCAACAGATTGAAATACGTTAATAATATTTGATATTATACTAAAAAGAATTTTTTTAGGAGAAAGATGGTTAGTAGCTAGAGAAAACGTACTTGCAGAAAGAAGAATTGAAATATTAATGAATTTGAATAATATGAAATGTCGTAAGATTAATAAATTACCAGAATATACAATTAGTTTTAGTAAGTTCTTTTATGAAGCAAGATTCTTACCACAAGAAGGTTTAATACATCAACAACCTTATTATGACCACTTTCCAACACCTTATAACACTGAAGTATCAAAAGAATATATCCAAATAGAACCAAAAGAAAACACATTATGAGAAAGAATAAGAGTACTAAGAGCATACTTAATGCGAAAATGCGAAGAATTTAGAATGCAACAGAAGATTAAAAATGATAAGAAACTAGGATTAAGAGAAATATGTGGATTCATAGAAAGAAGATTAGTATTTGGATGTGATGATAAAAGAAAAGAAAGAAAATATAAGAAAGTAATAAAAGATATCAAACAAAGAAATATAGGAGAAATAATAATTATAAAAATTATAATAACAAACCAAATTATAATAACAAACCAAATTATAATAACAAACCTTAAACCTTATAGGAAAAAGAGATTTAAAAGATATAAAAATACCCCTGAAACCAGGAAGAAATTTAGATACAAGAGAAAATTTAGAAAAAAAAAGTATGAGAAACCCGTAAAAGCAGAAAAGGTTAAATAATGTAAATGCTGGAATTGTAACGAAAAAGGGCATTATGCTAATAAATGCCCAAAGATAAAGAAAAATGAGTAAAATATATAAATACGACACAATTTATAATGAGTTTACAACAAATCAGAGAAGATAATGATAAATGGTATGAATACGGAGATTTTTATATCAGCCAAACTGATGAAGAAAGTGAATCGGAATTAGAAAATATTAACTTTATTAACCAACACTCAGATAGTGAAAGTAGTTCTGAGTAAAATGAACGTACAAGAAAAAGAAAAAAGAAAATTATTAGAAGAAAGAAACTATTGGATACAATATAAACAACATGTTCGCTATAAGCTTGTTACAACTACAACTATAAGTGAAACAGGAAATAAATATTACAATGATAGATATAACAAGGTTACTAAAAAACTTAGTAGAATAAGAGAAAGATTAAGTGAGATAAATTGACAACTTATTAGAATAAGAAGGAGTATCGAAGAAATAATGGAAGATGAAAACATTCGCCAAGAGACAAGAGATTTAGAACAAGATGAAAATCTCCAACAAAGATTAAGGGAAATGGATATCAGACAAAATACTAATACCTAATAAAATGATAGCAATCTATATAGAAGCTCATATAGAATATAAGCCTAAGAAAATGATAAAACAAAAAATATTTTCTGATAGCGGAGCAGATTTATGCTTACCTAGAAAAGATGTATTAGAATCACACAGGTGGAAGAGAACCAGATCACAGAGAGCAAGAGTATCAGGATTCAATGAACAATCAAAAGAATTAGATGTAGTAGTAAAAAACATGAGAATTGTATTAGAAAAACAATATTCAGATTACCAATAATATATCAATTAGATAATATGAAACAACAGGTATTATTAGGAAACAACTTCTTAGATTACTTTAAGACACATGTTATAGATAGCAATACTTTTAGCTTACAAACACCTTGTAATAAATGGATAGTATTAAAAAGAATATTACCAATACATTTATTAAGATTATGTACTATAAAAACCGATATGAATAATAACCTACAACTATTAAAAGAAAAATATCTTAATATACTAAAAATGAACTTTGGAGAAAATCCAATTCAACTATGGGAAAAAGAAAAAATATATGCATAAATAAAGCTAATAAATGAAAATGATATAATTAGATCCAAACCTATTAGATATAGTCCAACATATCAAAGAGAATTTGAAACCCAATTACAAGAATTACTAGAATTAAAAATGATACAAGAGAGTAAAAGCCCACATAGTAGCCCAACCTTTTTAGTAAGGAAACATAGTGAACAAAAAAGAGGAAAAGCCAGAATGGTAATTGATTATAGAAAATTAAATAAAAAGAAAATATTTGATGGATACTTTCTACCATATAAAATAAACCATATTAACAGATTAGGAAATAAAAAATGGTTTAGTAAGTTTGATTGTAAAAGTGGATTTTGGCAAATAAAACTAACAAAGGAATCAAAATCTTTAACAACATTTAGTGCCCCTCAAGGACACTATGAATGGAATGTACTATCCTTTAGATTAAAGAATGCACCACAAATATTTCAAAGAAGAATGGACCAAGTGTTTAGAAAATTAACAGAATTTTGTATAGTATATGTTGATGACATATTAATATTTAGCGATAATCTAGACGATCATATAAAACATCTAGAAGAATTAGTAACTATAAAACAACATAGAATATTATTATCTGAAAAGAAATCTGAAATCTTTAAAAACAATATTGAATATTTAGGATATATTATCGATAATGAAGGATTACAACTACAAGAACACATAGTAACAAAGATAAGGAATTTCAAAGAAAAGCTAGAATGTAAAAAAGAAGTACAACAGTTCTTAGGAGTAATAAATTATGCTTCAGACCATATAAATGAGTTACCACTCTTAAGAAAACCATTACAAGAATAAACAAAGAAAAACATAACATTTGAATAGAAAGAAGAACATACTAAAGCTATGAAAGAAATCAAGAAAAAGGTAAAAATATTACCAAAACATAGAATACCAATAGAAAAAGATCAACTAGAACTTTTTACTGATTCTAGTGATATAGGATGGGGAGCAGTCCTCATAGCTTACGTTAAAAGAGTTATAGATAAAGAGAAACCACTAATTTGTGGATATGGAGGAGGAACATAGAAACCAAATGAAAAAAAATTATCATATTAATGAGAAAGAATTATTAGCAGTAAAATTTGGAATAAGGAGATTTCATTACCACCTATTACCAGTAAAATTTGTTGTTAGAACTGATACCACACATGTAAGAGCTTTTATTACAAACACGATAGATCCTTTACTAGAATTGAATACAAGGAGAAAATGACAATCATTCTTTTGTTGTTATGATTTTATTGTTAAGAATATATCTGGAACTAAAAATATTTTAGCTGATTTTCTTAGCAGATATAACAATGTCGATCAACAGTGATAACCTTGAAGAATATATTACCAACGCCATAGATTCCATTATACAAACCAATTAAATCTTAATATCCAGATTACAAGAAAACACCAATCTTATAAACCAACTCAGAGAAGCCATACAAGACTTAATAACCCTGAAAAAACTTTACAAAATGAAACCCAATCCAAATTACCTATCACTACACCTGAAAAACCAAAAAACCCTACTACTAAAACTCTGGCACCATTTGTATCAAAACTGACAACTATACCATCTTCAATATCATCCTCTTCATCAACAGTATCAATGGCCGACAAACTGAAAAATACACCTGAATATATCAGTGCTTATGAAAAGATCAATAAATTTTATGATTATAAGACTAACCCTCATATTTTACACAGTGCTAAACTGAGCAAGTATCCCAGATTCTTGTGCAGTGAACAGGTTAACCCGGAAATAGTATCAAAATTATTCACTCACAGTTTTATTGATAAACTAATAGTGGATGAGAACATGTACAACATTGTCAAATTATCAAGTATTAATGTAGAATCTACAAAACTCATGATGGAATCATTTGAAAAATGAGTATATGGAATACAAATATTTGATGCATCAACAGAACTAACGGGAAAGCCCATTGTGATATGTCAAAAATTCAAGACAGGAAAAAATAGTACTATCAGCGGAGATGATGAAAATTGGAATATGAAAATACTGTGCACTTTGGAGAAATTCCAAGAGTGGCTCAGTGCAAAAAGAACAGAGGACATGTTACGAGCAAAGAAAGCATGTATTATTGGCGACTCGAAAGGAGGAGCAGTGGAAGACATTATCCCCTTGTATTACAACAATGACATTATGACACAAGATACCATGAAACTAACAGAAATGCATGACAAAATTATAAACCTGAAATATAAACATGCAAAAGAAATGATTGACCAATACCAAAGGACAATTTGACAAAATAGAAGGCCTGTAATAAATACTAGACCTACTACTATTACTAATACAATAAAAAAAAGAAGAAAATTTTGATCCTTTTGCATAAGGATGTGAGAAATTACTACTTTGATAGGGATCATGTAACTTTGCTACTTGAAGCCCAATTTACTACTCTGATAGGGAGCCTGTAGTTTTACTACTTGCAGCCCCAATTTACTACTCTGATAGGGAGCCTGTAGTTTTACTACTTGTAGCCCAATTTACTACCATGTATTACAAACCATATCATTCAAAAAAAAAAAAATTATCAACAGAATGACAAGGAAGATAATAGCAAGAGAATCTAATGGAGATATCAACTCATGTCAAGAAGATATTATCAAGGAGGACACTTGGAAAGCAGCCTAACAAAAGGAACAAAAGAAGAAAGAGACAGCCTAAAAAAAAGACTACAACAAAGAGAAAAACTTTGAAAATAGCAGGTAATCATAGCAGACAAACTGTATCACTTTAGACTTTTGGAAAAATCATTGCTAATTTGATGCAAGGGTTAATATTATTCGCCCAAATTAGTACTCCACAGTTCTGCACTTTTCACAATGTCCATCATGTACGTACTGCACTAATTTTTAATGAATAATAACTCCTTTATTATGACCAAATATAAAGAAACCCAATCAATTAGCCCTGCCTTGACTCTCAGATTAGTTGAAATTTACTATAGTACTATATAAAAGTTATACTAATTGAAATGCATAGTTGTCTTTCTAAAGATTTGAGCATGTCCTATGCATTACTTGTTACACTATTTTTAGTATAGTTATGTTTCCCTATGCGTAAATTTCTAACCACTATATTAGACCACTACAACTAAGACCAATAATCACAGAAGTTATGATTTGGTGGACTACCAAGGCTTATTGCTAAAGATTTTCTCATAGCATATAAAAAAAAGTTTGAGTTAAAATATTCCCACCAATGCCAAAATGACATAACATGACAAGTCATGAAATCAAAGTGTTAATTATCTGTGATGCGGTGTGAAGAAGAAAAGGAGTTAAATGGCCATAGCAGCCACTGAAGTATGGCCGAGAAGCAATGCGCAGAGGAGTGGAAAACAGAGGAAATGAAGAACAGAAAGTGTTTGATTTATTGCTTCAATATAAAATGATACAATGTGCATTTATATATACAACTCAACTCATCTAATAACCTATTAATTACACTTCAACCAATTCTCAACCACCTTATAACTAATTCAAACTAATGCAACAAACTTAACTAACTCTACAACCATCTTAACTAACTCAACAACCATCTAGAGCTAAGACTTCCATGTGCCACACCTCATGAAACTTTGGTGCACCTATCTAATTCTTTCACACAAAGGTCAATGAAAATGTCTCACGCATACAAGTGACATATTCCGGCTATTCAAATATGTCCATGTCACTTTAATTTGATTAGTCGAAAAAGAATTTAAATAACCTTTAGTACCAAACTCTACGAGCTTGCTTCCATCCATACCGTACTTTCTCCAATTTGTAAACATGATGGGGATACTTTTCATCTTCAAACCAGGTGGTTGACATACATACACACCCTAAAAAAGGTCAAAACTGATCATCGGAGGTTGGTTTTTGACGATAACGTAACGTCCAATTTAATTTTAGGCAATCGAACAAAACCTAAGAAAATGATTTTCGACTAAGGTGGTCCAATAATTTCCCGATAAATAGTACTTCCTCCGTCCCAATTTAAGTGTCTTACTTTCCTTTTTGGTATGTTCCAAAAAAATGTCTCTTTCTATATTCAGTAAATTTTTCGATTCCAAGGCAAGTTTAAGACCACAAGATTTGAAAGACTTCACACATCTTTAATTTACGACCACAAGATTTAAAAGTGTCTCTTTATTTATTAAACTCTATGTCAAGTCAAACTAAGACACTTAAATTGGGACGGAGGGAGTACTTACTATATGTATCAACCACTATATTAAACCATTACAACTAAGATCAATAAAAACATTATTATAGATTTGGTGGACTACCAAATAGGCTTTTGGCCATGCGTTTTCAAACCATGGTTTTATAATTTGATTTCAAATCACGTTTGTTTATGTAATTTTGGACATAACTTGAACTTCAACTTCAAGTCATGGTTTGAAATCCCAAATCATCCAAAAAGGTGTGATTTAGGATTCTATTTTTTTTTAAATATAAAATTTGGCCCATAAATTTATATTTTGTACAAAAAGATTCTTAAATTAGAAGATATATACCAATTGATCGACTTTATATTGTATTAGATATAATTGTCCAATACATAATTTATATTGTATGTGTAAGAATATTTTCCTCGATGATTACATTCCAAAAGTGTGGTAATTATACACGAATTACAATAATCATCTAAGGGTAGAATCTTTATCTAAGGCAAGAATTAGGCTAGGATTAAGTCATTAGTTGAATAAGATATCTACCTACCATATATATAATATACTTTAATCAATTACAATTATGACTAGATAATTACAATTATTATTCTATCACACCCCTGCAGTCGAAGCGGGAGGTCGGCGTATGCTGAGACTGTCCCGAAAATCTTCAAATAGAACCAGCGGAAGACCTTTTGTAAAAATATATACAATCTGATAGCGTGACGGGACATGTAAGATACACACTTGTCCACGAGTAACTTTTTTGCGAACAAAGTGAATATCCAACTCAATATGCTTAGTGCGTTGGTGTTAATCAGATTACCAGAGAGATAAATAGAACTAACATTATCACAGTACACCAATGTTTCCTTCGGAACCGGACAATGAAGCTCTAAAAGAAGGTTTTGGAGCCAACAAGATTCAGATACCATATTGGCAACACCTCGATATTCTGCTTCGGCACTGGATCTGGACAATATCGCTTGCCGTTTGGGGGACCAAGAGACCAAGTTATCACCAAGGAATATACCATAACCAGACGTAGAGTGTCTGATGTCCGCACATCCACCCCAATCTGCATCTGTCTAGGAAACAAAGGTGGACGTCGACGACGGATATAAAAGCAGGCCATAATCTAGAGTGCCCTGAATATAACGCACAATGCATTTGAGAGCATGCATGTGATCCTCCATCGGGTTATGCATGAATAGACAGACCTATTGTACAGCGTAATAGATGTCCGGCCTCGTGAAATTCAAATATTGCAGGGCTCCTGCAAGGCTGTGGTAATGTGATGGATCGGCATATGGCTTGCCAGAGGAGGCACTCAACTTCGGTTTTGTATCAACCGGAGTTGCCGACTGCTTACAGGAGGACATGCCAGCTCGTTTAACAATCTCTGTTGCATACTTCTTTTGGGATAAAAATAAACCATCTGTATAACGTGTCGCAACTATCCCCAAGAAGTAACTCAGTGGCCCTAGATCTTTCATGGCAAACTCAGATCCAAGTAGTGACATTATAGATATGCGGAGAGCATCGAATAAGGCAGTAAATATAATATCATCCACATGTAAAAGAAGGTAAGAAATATCATTACCCTAACAGTAGATGAACAAAGAATGATCAGCGCGGCTGTTAGAAAACACAATGTGTGAAACATAATCTGCAAACCTCGTGTATCAAGCCTGAGGAGCCTGTTTGAGGTCATATAATGATTTCTTCAACACGCACACATGATTCGGATAAGTGGAGTCTCGATATCCCAAGGGCTGGTAGATGTACACTGTTTCATTTAGATCTTCATATAGGAAGGCATTTTTTACATCAAGCTGATGAAGCGGTCATGCTTTCGAAAGAGCCAGACTAAGGACTGTTCTTATAGTTGTCGGTTTAACCATCGGACTAAAAGTCTCACTGCAATCCACACCAACTTCTTGTGTCTTCACATCACCTACAAGACAAGCTTTGTACCTCTCAAAAGTACCATCAGATTTTTTTTGTGACTGAAAACCCACATATACCGAAGCACATTAGCATCAAGGGGACGGGGAAACAAATCACACGTCCTATTTTTAATGAGAGCATTAAATTCATTATCCATAGCCATTTTTCAATTCGGATCATTAAGAGCAGACACAGAATTACGAGGCAATGGTGATTTTGTAACACGGATGTGAAGACCATATTTTTTGTTGGGCTTGAAAATTCCGTGTTGACTACGAGTGGTTGGTCGTTGGGCCAAAAGAGGAAGTGGGTCAGAGGGTGCCCGTGCCTAGTGGGTTGTTTGGCAAAGGGTTGCCAAGTAGAGGACTAGTAGACCGGGCAACAACTGGGCTTAGGTAAGGAGGCCCAGAATGCTTGGCCACTGCTTCTGCATTTGGGCCACTGTTTCAGGGCCCAATCTATATAAATTTAATGGCCTGGCCGAAACAGTGGGACTCGGACTGGAAGAAAAATGTTGGGCCAAATACGGGGGTATGTCATCGTCTAAAAAATTATAAGTAGGGATCCCGGACCCATGCATTTTGGTAAATGGAAAAATTTGCTTCATCAAAAATTATATGACAACTCACAATGGTATTTTGAGAGGATAAGTCGTAACATTTGTAACACCAATGATTAGAGGAATAACCCAAAAATATACATGGAGTAGATTGGGGTTGAAGTTTATTGATCGTGATGGATGGAATAAGAGGATATCATAGGCACCCAAGCACCCGTAGATGAGAGTAAGACGAGTCCCTTAGATATAAGATTTTTAGAGGGGCTTTATACGACAAGTGTTTGCTCGGAAGTATGTGAAGGAGATAGATTGCCATTTGTAATGCATGATGCCAAAATAATGGTGGTAGAGAGGCATGTGCAAGTAAGGTTCTAACAATATTATTAATGGCTCACATTTTTCTCTCCGCTTTTCCATTTTGAGATGAGGTATATGGACAAGAGAGACGAAAAGATAAACCATTAGTTTTGCAAAAATCTCAAAATGGCCCATTATCAAATTCTCTACCATTATCACATTGAATATTTTTAATATCTCATTCAAATTAATTTCGGATGAATTCTCTTAAAGAGAGAAATGTGGAAAAAATTTGTGACTTTTTAGACAACGGAAATGTCCAAAAAAATTAGAGTAATTATCTAGCGAAAGAAAATAATATCGATGACCCGAAGAGCTCAAAACATGAGATGTCCAATTATCACAATGGATAATATCAAAAGGCATAAGAGTGCATGAGTTAGAAGCAACAAATGGCAATTTAATATGTTTTCCAAGCGGACAAGAACATCACATATTTGAATTAGGTGTTCGAGTACATGAAATAAAATTATTTTGTTTAAGGGAGGCTAAAACAGGTGCTCCCGGATGACCCAAACGTTCATGCCATAATGAAGGAGCTAAGGCTGCAGAGGTGAACGGTAACTGGGCTTGATGATTGAGTGTGGTGATTGGATAGAGCTCGCCCTGACAATCACATCTCATTAGACGCATACCCGTCCGAAAATCCTTCACGAAAAATCAGTACTAAATTTTCTAACTGAAACCAAGTTTTTAATCAATTATGGAGCATAAAGGACATTTTTAACGTCAACGGTGGGTTTGGTGGAGACAATTTGGTAGAACCATAACCACTAATTGGAATAGAATGATCATTTTCGACAATTATACCATTGTTTTTGCTCAAATTAAAATAGGATGAGAGATTACCTTGAGAGGACATCATATGAGACGTCGCTCCGGTGTCCATGTACCAATTTGCATCGGGTGGATTAAGTCCAAGAGTGTGCATGACGGCCTTAATATCTGTTGGGCTAGCCACTACCAAATGGGCCTCCTGCCACTAGTTCGACAGTAGCCCAAAATATGCTGGACCTCGGCTGCTGCTGCTGGGCCGATAAACACTAGGCTGTTGGCTGGCTGTCTGCTGGCTAGTGTGCCTTGGACTGGGCCTGGCTCAATTTCCTGATGGAAACGGGCAGGGTGGCACAACCGAAGGCCACTACCAGACCCACTGTCGTGGTACACTGCCCCGCTGGGCTCGGGGCTGCCACTACTGGCCGGACCTAGGCTGCTGGCCACCGCCCTTGCCGCTAATCCCGTCGCTGCCGAAATTCTGGTGGCCTCCTCACTTGCCACCATCGCGACCACCATCATGATTTTTACCACCATTTCTTCCTTTTTGTCCCCGATTTGGTGGTAAAGTGTCAAAATGTGTAGAAGCACCATCGGACGGGTTGGCAACCGTGGCGGAATTCGATACATTGGCAGTCTTTTTGGAAAAACCTGCCTCTTCAAGGATAAGCATAAAGAGGGATTGATAAAATGGCGGTAGAGTATTACTTTAGCGGATGAGCGTACCCACTCCACTACACGCGTCGGTAAGGCCAACAACCAATTGTAAAATCAACATATTGTTAGTAATCGACGCCCCAACGTTCTTGAGTTAATCCGATAAGACTTTGAGGCATTGACAATAAGCAGATGCATTTGGAAAATTTGACATGTCGGTGGTGGAGAATTCTTGCTCAAGAGTGACGGCTCGGGAATTCTTGTTATCTTAGAAGATATCACGTAAGTGATCCCAAGCCTCCATCACCGTGGAATTGGGTTCAATAATTGTATGTAACAAATCGCTTGAAATAGTTGCATAAATAAACTGAAGAACCATCGTATCAAGAGTGAGCCACAATTCTTTTTCATCATCGGTGCCCGACACCTTTTCCTTGCTTTTTTCGATAGGATTATGTGATGAATAACCCAGTGGGAGTGACAATGGATTTTAAAGAGCTCTGTCCGCATCGCGTAATGAACATTTTTCATCTCAAAAGTGATAGAAATGTGAATTTTGATATTGGAAATGACAAGAGCGGGATGAAAGGTGGATTTAGAGTCAGACATTGTCGACGGAGAAAGGAAAAAAAATAATATTTTGGTGGTGGAACTTCGCCGGCCGGCAAGAAGAGAGGGGGACGGGGGGACGGGGGGACGGGGAAGGTAATAATATTTTGGACCAGGATGTTTCCCTAAAATCTTGATACCATATAAAGAATGGATCTTGGGCCTAACTTAACCCCAAAAGCTAGCTTGTAGGGCGAGGATTGTTCAAGCCCATATAAGGAGTCCATGTTCCCATTCCATTTCCGACGTGGGTCTCTTAACAATATGTATATACAAAGGTATGACTATGCCAGGACTTAAAAAGTTTAAATTTCGAGCCGCATATTAATTTTGTTATGAACTATGACTTTCTCATTTGGTAAGGTTGCATAAGAATTAAGAAAGTTTTGTGGTTTTCACAACTTGTGTGGTTTTTATTTCAATGAAAAAAGATACAACTTAAAAAACTCAAATTGCATGTCCAAACAATACTTCAACTTCAAACCATATAATTTCAAACCATGGTTTCAAATCATGTCCAAACGGCTCCCAAGACTTATTGCTGGTAAGAGTTTCTCATTCCACAAAAAAATGTTTCAAGTTAAAACCAAATTACTCATAACATTGGCGGTCACTATTTTTATAAGATCTATTGCAGACCAGTTTACAGTCGATTACTCGAGCTTTTCAGCCATAAATGACCCTATAATATCGTCCATAAATGCTTGCAAATTCCTCTTGGAGGAGCCACCTTCTGCCATCGATTCGTCCGTCGCCTTCTTCCATTTCAATGCATTTTTCTTCATCTCCGCCACCTTCGGACCGCTAGTTGCCTCCAACAAGCACCTATCCACCTCCTCCCTTTGAATAATCCTATTTTCATCCTCCCCTCTACAAAACAATCCCTACTTTGTAGACATCCACTAAATATTTAGCATCAGTCACTTGGTCACCCTATTGAGGAAATGCAATTATTGGAGTCCCAATGTATAGTGCTTCTATAGTCGAATTCCATCCACAATGAGTCAAAAAACAAGTGACTGATGGGTGTGCCAAGACTTGCTCTTGTTGACACCACTGAACCACTTTGGCCCTGTCTCCAGCTTTCTCCAAGAAATCATTTGGTAGTTCAATTAGCGCGAAATCAGTCCCCATGTTAGCTAATTTCAAGACCCATAAGAAATTCAACCTTGAATTTAACAACGCGTACGCTAATTCATCAACTTGTTCTTGTTTCAACATGACTATACTTCCAAACGAAACGTACACAATAGAGGATGATGATTTTGAATTAAGCCACTCCAGGGCAGACTTTTCAGCTGTGTACGCATCTCTGCGAAAATCTTCTGATAATTTTGGGTACTTAAACAAAGGGCCTATAGTCTTGATGGGACATATCTGGAAAAGGTGCTGAACTAACTCATGTTCAAGCGCTTGGAAAGTATCCATCAGTATACAAATTGGCTTTGACAGCTTATTAAATTGGCCTAAAATGACCCTCTTCAACATTGTATAGCGGGAAGTAGGGTGCAAGAAGCTAGGAATTTCATCGTGCTTGTGCACTGGTATTGCTGGGAGTTGAACATCAAGTTCGGGTTGGGATGCAGTTGGAAAAGAATCTAATTGATGATGATAATGATAATAGCACGAAAAACTAGCAGCAGATTGCACCGAGAGCATGGCACTAGGGATGCCAAGGCTATTGGCGACATCAGAAACCCAAGGGATAAAAGGATTGTTGATCAAACAATAAATAGGGCGACCCGATTTCTTATTTTCCTCAAGCATTTGTGATGTAAATCAAACCCCATACCTAATCCCTCAAGTCGAGACAAGAAGTAGGACTCCAGAATTGCCCAAGATTAGCCTTCAAATAGTTGGTCTAATCAGCTTCGAGGTGTGTTTTAATATTCAGACACAAAAAGGAGTTAGGGTGTGAAACTCGTGAAAAAGTGATAGTTCATGTGTGTTCAAACAGAAAAGCATCTCCATCCCCCCCCCCCACCCCAACAACTCTAAAAGGAAAGGAAATAGGACAATGGGAAACATCAAACTGATAAACAATGAGAAATTTTAAACTACAAAACGTCTTTTCTGCACACCTAAGTATAATTCTTGGAATATGAAAAGATCTGTACAAGTAAAAACAGGATGGATTCTATGTAGTAATTCTCCGATATTGTTGGGATACAATTGTTGAAGGGAACGGGAAGTAAATAACAATTACAATAGTAGAAAGGATAAACAAACTATTACAATAAAACTGGAAATCAAAAACCTTAACAGATTACTTGTGTGATTCACTGAGTCGAGTGATGTCACTCTTTCTTTAAGACAAGATTGCCCCGTATGTCTCCTTTTACGGTGTTGAGCAATAGTCTCCCAAGATACAACAACAACTCTAACAAGTAAGCAAAGGAAACTCAAATGTTACTCTTGAAGAACTTTGAGTATAGTGGCTTTGCTAGAGAGGAAGAATATGAGCTCTGAAAATTTGGAGAATTTTCTAAGTGTTGAGTGTTATGTTCAATTGAGCCAAAGGCCTCAATTTATAGTGTAAGTATAAGACCTCTCACCTAGCCAACTAATGGCCTTCAATAGCCATGTAATTGCACTTGAATGAGGGGTTACATTCAGCCAAATAATGGCTGAATTCATGTGGCAAGTAATGGAGAATCAATGCTCCAAAACCAGCCCAATCGTCAGATTTTTCCAACTTCCTGTCGCAGCAATCTGCCTCTGAAGCACCGCGGCGCTGTTTCATAGCGCCGCGGCTCCATTAGCTGACCAACCATTTTGCGTCGCGGCGCAGCCTGGCAGGTGCCGTGGCTCTGACGGTTGTGGCGTCGCGGCCCTTTACGGCTCCGCGGCGATTTCTAACTCGTTTGATCTTACACTTCTTCCTTCCTTTACCAACGTGGAATACTTTGTCATTTGGCCAATAACCATCCATAATTTATGTCTCAAACGTATTACATACATACCAATATCTCTTTCACTAATGAAATTTGCGATACTTGGCACTACGTGTGCACGTGTGTGAAAATGACATTTCCGACGTGCGGGCCCAATTGTTCGAGTAATAAATTAATGAGATATACTTAATTCCACATTTAGTAAATTTCCAACCGTAATCACCAAGTTATTCAACGGACGTAGGACATACATAATCAAGTTACGTGGACAAGCACAACGGAGTTGATCTGATAGTCATTATACAAACAAGAATAACTCATTATGTGGTCCTAAAACAGGTTCTTAAAAGGACTTGTGAGAGAATCACTGACATCTTGAAACAAGCCGTAGAGGGAGTATTGCCGGAGGTTCTTAACCTCGTACCATGAGTTTAGCACGTTTTCATTCTTATCTGTGCCTGAAAAAGCCAATTGTATGCTCATGTTGCAATCAACGGATCCACCATTGCCATTGCACTTGTTATTTGGGACTGCACAATCAGTTTTATTGAGGCAAACAAAAGAATCTCCTTTGCACGAATCACAACCAAATTTCTTCCAAAACAAGTTCTGGAGGGTGCCCTTTTGAAATTCAAGCACCTAAATCAAAACAGAAAACAAGTTCAATGATGACAAAAAAGCTTGTACTTCAAAACATGAGAATTTCATGCTGCATAAGACTTACCAGAGTAAAACTTGTAATTGTGTGAGTATTGTCTGCAACAAAAGCAGGCAATGATCTAGCAGCATATTTGCGTCCAGCAAAGGCAACCATATAACCACCAGATTTGCTCTGACAAGTTTAAACAAATCATTGAATACGACGCACTGCAAATAGTAACTATGACCACTACTAAAAGCATATAAAGACTAGCATATTTAACAGTCATTGACGAACATGATAGTTAATTAGTCAAAATGCTCACAACAAATTAGTACTGAATATATCGTTGGTTTGGACCAGTTTGCGCGCACCCACTACTAAAAAAAGGAATTAGCGACTAACATTTTGTAGCTAATTAATAGCAAAATCCATCGCTAATCCTATTTACGAAGGAGTAGTAGTCAATTATCAAAAAAATTATGTTAGCTCCGATTTATTGTGACAGTATAGCGATGAAATTCGTAACTAATTCCAATATTTTGTACTGGCCTGGACTAATGCACTAGGTAGTCGGTCTAGTACAAAATCACATGTTCCCAAGATAAACTTGCCGGCTAAGGGTGAAGTATACACATGCGCTCACACCCAATTTGTAACTCAAGATTTGGCTATTGACTATATTTTATGAAAAACATTTCATGACCTTAGGACGTGGCCGATTCTCCAGTATCCTTATTTTTCTGTTTTGTACATGTTGGAAATTTGCTAATGTGGAATTAAGTTTATCCCATTATTTATGACTCGAACAATTGGGGCCCCGCACGTCGAAAATGTCGTTTCAATACACGTGCAATCTTAGTGCCAAGTATCGTAAATTTCGTTAATGAAAGAGTTATTGGTACGTAAGTGAAATGTTTGACACATAGAATGATGGACGGTTATTGGCTAAATAACAAGTGTTCCACGTTGGTAAACGAAGGAAGAATTATGCGAAGTGTAAGATGGCACGGGTCGGAAAAGAGCCGCGGACCCGAGAAGGGTCACGGCACTTCCTGGACTGGGTCGCGACGCCGGAGCGCCCCCTTGCAGTGCCCCCTTGCAGCGCCGCGGCACCTGATTGGCAGTGAGCATCGTGAGTTTCTGGCTGAATTAGCGCCGCAACGCTAATGTGGCAGAGTCGCGGTGCTTCATTGGCAGTAACTGTTCAACGGAATCCCAAAGGTTTGGCTGTTGAGGTGGTTTCAATGGCATTGAATCCACCCAATAATGGTCATTACTTGGACCATTATGTTGTTGCATTACTGGGGGGTTAAATGTCATTCATTACATGGCAATTGAATGCCATTATGGGGCATTTGAAATTCCATCTTGCACACCTATAAATTGAGGCATTTAGCTCAATTCTATAGATGAACAGAATGGAACACATGAACATACTTACAAGTTAACAACACCACAAAGAGATCAGTTTTTCCGATAAGCAATCCATCACTTAGCAATCTTTATTATTCGTGTTCTTCGCTAGGATCATTTGTGTAGGCTTTGCACATTTGAAAGTTTGTTGTTTCATCTTGGGAGACTATTGTCCACACTTCCGTAAAGCCTATATACGGGGGATATCTTGTCTTAAAGACAGAGAGCCATCTCTCGACTCAGCCGGTGGTGTGGTGATTATCTAATTGGTTGCTAAGTGTTTCACGTGTGAACTTGATTCTCAAGGGACTCTAACCGTTCGAATTCTCAGCGATTCTACAAGACACAAGTGTAGCAGTTCATGTTCTTGTATTTCTGAATACAAGATCCAGATTTGGAGTTCCAATTCAGGATCAAGAGATTGACAACTTGTTGTTGTAATCTTTGTTGTTTATCCGTTCGATCACTATAATAGTTATTTATTATTCATGTACGTGCTTTACATATCCAACAAATTTAAAACAAGATTGTATTAGTGCTCGAAAGATGTTTTCCAGCAGATATGGTCCCCAATCTGGCTGTGGTTTTCTTCTTGAAAAATAGTTTTGTTGATAATTCTGTTAACAGTTCCAACACTGTCTCTGTCAATAATTGTGCTTTCAAATCTGGTCCTAGTTTTGGTTCTGTCTTTGACGACAGTTACAAATCTGTTTCCATCAAAGGTGGGATCTCTGGATCTGATGCTGAGCTTCAAGATACTACTGATAGTCATGCTAGTATGGCTAAATATCAAGGACGAGTTGGTGTCACTGCTCCCGAGGGTGGTGGAAACAAGTGCCTATGAGAGGTTGAGGATGTCAACTGGGACAAGAGAAGACAACTGAAGATGATGTTCTATCATGTAGCAAAAGGCATATATCTGTCCCAGACAAAGGATTCGAATTATGGTAAGGAGGATATGGACACTCGGTCTAACTGAAATGGGCCAGAATCCAAAAGGTCTAAGTTAATTATCCTTCCTTATCTATAATTTGTTTAGTTAATATCTGAGTAAAAGTATGTAAAGCAAGGCTGGGAATATGAAAGTGTTTTAATTAAAAACTCATATTCCGTACACTCTAAAATTAGATATTGAATCTTCTTCCTTCCCGTATAAAGCTTGGACTATTGTAAACAAAACTTAAAAGATCCGTTCTTTTGAGTGTAATTATTACAAGTGTGTAAAGTATGTTCGCATATACGAAGGATAGAGATCTACTGACTGTGCGAAAACTGTTACCACTCTTAAGCAAGAGCCAGGAATTGTCTGGGCACCAATCTCAAAGGAAAAAGACTAAAAGATAATGGCTTATCTTAAGACGTTGAACCTATCACACTATCTGACAGAAGTTCCTTTATTTGATAGGATGATATTGGACACTCAGTCGTACAAAGTCAATGGGCGACAGGAGTGGGCCAGAGTTTCCAGGTCTTAAATGATCTGAAGGCCAAAAGAAAGGCATAAAAGTAATGGACACCTAGTGAGGTGGGCCAGAGTTTCTTGGTCTTAAATGATCCGAAGGCCAAAAGAAAGGCAGAAAAGAAATTGGACACTCAGTCTGCCAAAGCAATTGGAGTGGGCCAGAGTATCCAGATCATATATGATCCAGTTACGCCCTAACCATCGGTAAGAGGTTGTTCATGTAAAGCAACGCCACCTCTAAAGTAGAAGGGGTTGGAGAGGTTGTCCTCAATAGGACTTCAGGGAATGGGATCACTCTAAAAGGAGGTGATACATATCCCAAACTTGGTTTAAGGGACGCTATTGGTTAAGCTGGTTTGAGACTAGTCCAACAGGTCTGTAATAACTAAGAATGGTACAATATGTGTGTAGCTAAATGAATGATATATTTGTAGTCCGTGCATTTATGCTATCATAGATTAAAACACGTTAAATAAAAAGTCATTCAAAAGCTAACGAAGTTGAGATTGTTGCCTTCTGTCGACATAAACCCTCAAAATGAATATGAGGTAGGCGAAGATGCAAAATCACCTTTCCATTCCGTCAAAGGAATAGCGAAAGAAGCACCGCTCCTCTAGAACTTAGTCATACCTACATGGGTGAATTAGAGTTTGTATAAAATAGAGGGGGGCGACACGTTCCGTCAAAGGAATAGCGAAAGAAGCACCACTCCTCTAGAATTTAGTCATACCTACATGGGTGATTTGAAGTTTTTACAAAATAGAGGGGGGAGACAAGTACTACCTTCATTAACGATGGTACAACGTATTACATCCTTTGTTTGTTGAAAAGTAAAGATGAAGTTATTGAAGCGGATAAGCACTACAAAGCAGAAGTTGAAAATCAACTAAGCCTATGGATTGAGAAATTCATAGTGATAGAGGGGGAGAATGTGAAGCATCGTTCATCAAACGACTGCTTATTACTCACCTCAGTCTAACGGTTTTAACCAAGCGCAAAGCCGTATGCCCAAAATATGTAGGGCAAGGCGATCCTTACCGCTAATGCGATTCTCAACAGAACTCCGGATAAGGATAATGATAACCCTCCATGTGAAAAATGGAAATGATCCCACCTACAAATGTTGTGATGTGGGGTGGCTTGATAAATGTTAGAATGGCGAAACAAGTCAAGTTGGACCTAAGAGTGTACATTACATATCCACTGGATCTGCAAATAACAGTAGTGCTTATCGCCTCAGGGTGTCAAAGAATGCTGAATTCTTTGAGGATAACTTTCCTTGAGAAGGAAAAAGAAGTAATTGCTTGAGGTTAACAAGAACCCGCGAGTGCCTGATTGTCCGGAACCAGACGTTCCAGAGCTACATGACTCAGAAGTTGCTGACTATCCGAAACTTAATGTTCCAGATCTTCAAAACTCAGAGATTCTAGATGTTGAACCGAGACGTAGCAAAGAGGGGACAAAGACTTGTTCCAAGCCTTCTAGCTTGTATGGTTTAGAACGAACCATGGACAATTAACAAAGAATTGTCATCTCCATAAGCGCTGCTTTGGAAAGAAGCTACAGAGAGAGAAATAGATTCCATCATATAGAACCATACTTGTGTAGTGGTTGACCTTCCTCAAGGAAAAGAACCTTTGGGTTGTAAAAGTGGATACTCAAAAGTGAGTACAAAGTAGATGGATCTACTGACGAGTATAAGGCCTCGGCTACTTGGACATGTGCTCCCTTGTGAATAGCTTAACATCCAGGGCCATTGCAGTCTTGCGTGACATGGATGTTGATGCTGCCTTCCTAACTAGAGAGTTGGAAGGGGAGGATCATAGTTGGTTTGTTGGACTGTTGGGCTTAGTCCTGAACTTTCATTTTGGTCCCTAAAATATTTATATTTTGGTACTGAAAGTTTCAGATAAAACAGAAATAATGAATCTGACAATAGAAACATTGACTCTAAAGTTAGAAAGCTAACAGTTGAAAAACCAACAGTCTGAAAGTGGAAGTCATATTAAAAAAAAAGTCTTGATATGAAATATATGGGTATCACAGATGACATCTTAGGAATTCGGATTTCTAAGACATCTAACGGACTGGTATAACTCCAAACTCAGTTGTGAGATAGTTGACACTCTCGTTGAATCCACCAATAGATATAAATCATATAACTTATTGGAATCATGGTGCACCCATATACAAGGAGCGATATGCGCAGGTCACATGTAGTTCAATGTATTGTACACACTACAACCGACCAGGTATCGGCCTAAAGAGCTGATCAGTTGAACTAAGGTTCACTCGTGATTCTAAAAATGATCAATAGAAGGCGTTAAATCGGATATGACAATGTGTAAAATGTTTGCTTAACTACAGATTACGATATTCTGGATGTCCAGCGGTTCTGGGAGAACATAGTAATGTAAACTGGACATCATACTTGAAGAACACCAATGCCACAAATAAATATGTATGGTGGGTCTTGGAAAATCCTCTAAGCAAACTTGCATCGGTTGATTCATGATGGAATCGGAGTTTATCACTTTAAACAAAGCATGAAAGAAGTTGAGTAACTTCACGACTCCTTAGAGGGCGTCTTTTATTGGGAGAAACTCGTGCCTTCAGCAGTTATACACTGTGGCTAGCCGGTCGGCTTCAGGAAGGGCACGGATGACGGCGTCTGGACATATCTGTCGGATCTATTGATCATCACGGGTGTCACTTCCTTGATTACTAATCAAAAGATATAGCAGACCCTTTAACTAAGGGACTACCAAAAGATCAAGAGTTTTGCCTGTCTTGGGGAATGGGCTTCAAACCCAAACAATATGAACCTTTGCGGTGGTAACCCAACCATACTGACTAGAGATCCAAAGAATTTGGTTCAATGGGAAAACTAAACTGCAAAGGGTTCAGTTGAGCGCTTCGGTGGAAGCAAGAGCACTTCGAATTATGATTTCTGTAAAGAAACGTAAATCCAAAGTCATTCCCGCGATAGACATTAAAGTGCTACCTACATGGTGGGTAAAGTTTAAGCTTCCAAACCTTTAACGATCCTCAAACGGTTGAGGTTAAGGTTGGGTAAACTTTTAATGATTCCTAACACTTGTAAAGTGGGGTATAACAGGATATCTTGTAGGAGATCACCTATTTAAGTGCGAGGACAGGCCGCCTCAAGTGAACGCACTTCAGAATCCAAGTGTGTCCACGGCCACAACGAACAGAACAGTAAAAAGAAATGAATAAATGGGAGGTATTGTGTTGGTATCGTTGTCTTAGATTACATTAAACACTGACAGTTCAAGACATCATGTTCACTGCGCAATAAGTAAGTCCGATGATATTAAACTAAGGAAGGTTCAAAGCGGAAGCTACCTCTCCTGATGCAATATCTTTTTGCTAAAAGATTGCTGAAAGTAGGCACCTTATGTGTGCGTCAAAATCTCTTTCAAGAAGGGATTGTTGGAAATTTACTAATGTGGAATTAACTTTATCTCATTATTTATGACTCGAACAATTGGAGCCCCGCACATCGAAAATGTTATTTCCATACACGTCTAATCTTAGTGCCAAGTATCATAAATTTTGTTAATGAAAGAGATATTGGTACGTAAGTGAAATGTTTGAGACATAGAATTATGGACAGTTATTGGCTAAATAATAAGTATTCTACATTGGTAAATGAAGGAAGGATTGTGCGAAGTGTAAGATGGTACGGGTCGAAAAAGGGCTGCGGAACCAAGAAGGGCCATGACTCCTCCTAGATTGGGCCGCGGCACCCCCTTGATGCACCGCGATGCCTGATTACCAGTGAACAATATGATTTTCTAGCTGAATTAGCGTCGCGGTGCTAATGTGGCAGAGCCGCGGTGCTTCATTGGCAGTGACTGCTCCACAAAATCTCAAAGGTTTGGCTGTTGAGGTGGTTTCAATGGCATTGAATCCACCCAATAATAGACATTACTTGGACCATTATGTTATTGCCTTACTTGGGGGTTAAATGTCATCCATTACATGGCAATTAAATGCCATTATAGAGCATTTGAAAGGCCATCTTGCACACCTATAAATTGAGGCCTTTGGCTTAATTTTATAGATGAACAGAAAGGAACACATGAAAATACTTACAAGTTAACAACACCACAAAGAGATCAATTTTTCTGATAAGCAATCCTTCTCTTAGCAATCTTTACTAATTGTGTTCTTCGCTGGGATCATTTGTGTAGGCTTTGAATATTTGATAGTTTGTTGTTTCATCTTGGGATACTATTATCCACACTTTTGTAAAGCCTATATATGGGGGCAATATTGTCTTAAAGATAGAGAGCCATCTCTCGACTGAGTCGGTGGTGTGGTGATTATCTAATTGGTTGCTAAGTATTTCAGGTGTGAACTTGATTCTCAAAGGACTCTAACCATTCAGATTCTCAACGGTTCTACAAGCCACAAGTGTAGCAGTTCATGATCTTGTATTTCTGAATACAAGATCCAAATTTGGAGTTCCAATTCAAGATCATGATATTCACAACTTGTTGTTGTAATATCTATTGTTTATCCTTTCGATCATTGTAATAGTTATTTACTATTCCCGTACGTGTTTTACATAACCAACAGTACTTTGATCAGTTAAAGCAGGCACAACGGAAGTTTAAAATTTTGTTCTTACTTACCCCAACAATTACTTCTGGTATGGTTATATGACAATTAAAGACCTGTAACATGAAACATGAACACTTACAAGTTGTATTATCTGGAGTCTTTATCAAATGTGGGTTCTCACGTGAAAGCCCTTTCGATTTCAAGCTCCGAGCTTCAATGTATTTCTCTTTCCGAAAGCTAGGAAATCCTGCAGAGGTTCGAGAGAGTATTTTGATTCTAAGTCTCTAAGACTTAGAATAATAATCTGAAATTAGTGTGTTGAATAATGAAATGAATGTCTGTATTTATAGGTAAAAATTTAGGTCAAACTGAATTAGGGTTTGACCTTTGGCCTGGCCCATAAATTGAGACAGATTAGGTCATTAGCGCCACGGCCCTATAGTGTGGGCGTCGCGGCGCTCGACGTGTCCCTACACCGTCTCGATTTATTTTTTGCACATTCTTAATTAAATCCAAAATCCAATTTTGACTTAATTAAAATAATCATTATTCATTTAAATATCTCGATTCTAAATCTAATAGTTAATGCCCTCTCAATACATCCTTAGATCGAAAAGACATTCAACATAGTATGACCCTACAGGCCTTCACATATCGACATTAATCAAATTAAGGTCTACGCGGAACTCCTAGACAGCGCTGCAAGACGAACTCAATATGTGAAGTACGTTTACACGAATCCAGTAAACTTAACCTCTATGTGGTAAGATAAAATCCTTTCATTCACGACACACCCGATCAAGCTTAGGATTTGTCAAGTGTCTATCCAAATGGCTTAATCATTGTATCTCATCTATATTAGTTGACAACTAGACCATATCCTAAATATGTCTATTGTGTTGGCCAATGACTTAGTCAACCTAATATCACTGAGAATCTGAGTGTTCTCTCGAATATACATTCGAGGAATGAATCCTAATATTGGCTCAACTACCACCTTTAATCCACATCATAATGTACCCAATACAAGTCGTATCTCAACCTATAATGCATTTGGGCTTAGGACATGATCAAAGTATATTACTTTGTAGACAAGGTGCGTATTGACTTCAAGTCTAAGGACTTCTATCTCCCACACGCTGATCATACTTTAGACAAGTATTACAAACAGTACATCAACAGGGTATACCAATACTTCCAAAGTATCCATGTGTACATCACGAGTAGCCATTACTCATAGCAGGTGAGACATACTACATCCTCTAAGGATGTGATGCAGAACACATATCGACTTATCACATATCATCGATATCTCATTCTCGATGATCATTAGTCGAGGCTATTTTAAGAGTTACGTTATAATATTAATATCTCACATTATTAATAACAGCGTAACCTCCACGGATGTATATTATAGAATATTATAAACAATCAATTAATAATTCACTAATTGCAAATGCCAAAATATTAATCTCCATTAATAATAATACGAATGTGTATAAAGTACATTTGTCCTAATACAGATTATCTCTAGGACATAAATATACTTTCAATCTCCCACTTGGCTTAGAGCCAATCTCCAACATATCTAATGCTCATATTCTAAAAATGACCATTATGCTTGACGAAGCTTAATGGTTTAGTGAATGGGTCAGCTAGATTATCGTCTGTGGGAACATAATCTAATCTAATCTCTTCAGTCTCCACCATCTCTCTGAGTATGTGGTACTTCCTTGGTACATGCTTATTTCTGTTTGTTGATCTTGGTTCCTTAGCTTGCGTAATCGCACCAGTGTTGTCACAATAAATCGTTATTGGACAAGTGGCACTTGGAACAACCCCTAGTTCCTTCAGGAACTCAAAAATCGCGACAACTTCTTTACCAGCTTCCAATCCAGCAATGTACTCAGCTTCTGTTGTCGAATCAGCAGTTGTAGCTTGTTTGGAACTTTTCCAGCTTATTGTTCCACCATTGAAAATGAAAGTGTACCTAGACTGAGATTTGTAGTCATCAAGATCCGTCTGGAAGCTAGCATCAGTGTACTTAGTAGCAGCTAGCTTTTCTTCCCCACCATAGACTAAGAAGTAATCTTTAGTTGGTCTAAGATACTTACGAATACTCTTGACTGCCTTCCAGTGTTCTTCCTCAAGATTCTGCTGGAATTTGCAAGTCATACTAAGTGGAAAGGCCACATTTGGCCTAGTACAAGTCATGGCATACATGATCGATCCTATAGGCGAAGCATATGAGATCCTTTTCATGCGTTCAAGTTCTATAGTATTAGAAGGATTATCCTTCTTAGATAACTTGATGCCTTGTCCCATAGGTAGACCGACTTTTTTGAAATTTTTCATAGAAAAATGTCTAAGCACTTTATCTATGTAGACTGACTGTGACAACCCCAACAATCTATTAGGTTTATCTCTATAGATCCTAATTCCCAGAATATAGCAGGCTTCACCTAAATCCTTCATCATGAAGGTAATGGACAATCACTCCTTGACTGACTGCAGGAGAGTCTTATTGTCTCTCATTATCAATATGTCATCTACATATATGATAATGAAGGCAATACTCCCATTCTTGTGTTTACTGTAAACACATGGATCCTCTTTGCTTCTGACAAAATCAAATGATTTGATGGCCTTGTCAAAGCAAATGTTCCAACTCCTCAATGCTTGTTTAAGCTCATAAATGGACTTTTGTAGCTTGCATACAACATTTGGTTTGGACTCAAGAAAAAAACCCTCAGGTTATTTCATATACACCTCTTCAACTAGATTACCATTGAGGAAAATAGTTTGACGTCCATCTGCCAAATGTTATAGTGATAATATGCAGCTATTGCAAGCAAAATTCGAATGGAATTAATTTTCATAACAAGTGAAAAAGTTTTATTATAATCGACCCCAGGCCGTTGATTATAACCTTTTTTATAAGTCTGTACCTTGCCATATGCATGAATTTTTTTTTTGAAGACCCATTTGCATCCTATGGGCCTAATCCCTGTTGGAGAATCAACCAAGTTCCAAACTTGATTTATGTACATCAAGTCCATCTAAGATTTCATGGCTTCTTGCCATCTCTGCGAATCAATGTCTAACATAGCTTCGTTGTAGGTTGTAGGTTGATCGTCATCAGGAATATCTATTTCATTGTGTATTTCAATAAGGAGATTAAGTCTTTCAGGTGGACGATGAGTCCGAGTGGTCCTACGGAGTTGATTATTCTGCGTTTCAGTATTTGTTGTATTCTGATTGTGAGAAGGTCTTTGTGTGCTGGACAATCTATCACCTTGAGAGCTTTCATGAATGTCATTTTCATGTATTTCCTGAATGGAATGATGTACAACCATTGTATCATCTTCCATTGGTTGTGTATGAGAGCCTTCTATTTCTGCATTATCTCTCACAACACTCCCACTGGCTGAATGGCGTACTCTAAGTACCCAATCTTCACCAAATACGCCCACTGAATCCTTGTCTAGGTCTTTTGACAAGGGTTCAACTTCTGTGTTATCTTGTGGTTCTTGAATTTCTTCAAGTTCTATCTTATTGCAGCTCCGTTCCTTGTAGACATAGTCTTCTTCAAGGAAAGTTGCATTTCTAGAAACAATGACCTTATAATCTCCAGGAAGATAGAAATAGTACCCCTTAGTTTCCTTTGGATACCCCACAAAATAATATTTCTCACTTTTAGATTCCAACTTGTTAGTAAGCATCTTCTTTACATATGCAGGGCATCCCTAGGGTCGCATGTGTTTAAGTGCTGGCTTCTTGCCATTCCATATCTCATATGGAGTTTTCTCTACTGACTTTGAAGGAACGTTGTTCATAATATAAATTGAGCTTTGCAATTCATAGCCCCAAAGGTATGTTGGTAGAGCTGAGAAACTCATCATGGATCTAACCATATCTAATAGGGTTCGATTTCTCCTTTCAGCAACACCATTCATTTGTGGCGTTCCAGGAGGTGTCCATTGTGATTGGACTCCATGAAGCTTCAAATAATCCAAAAGTTTTTTACTTAAGTATTCACTTCCTCGATCTGATCAAAGTGTCTTGATACTTGTTTCAAGTTGCTTCTCTACTTCTGACTTGTACTCCTTGAATTTCTCAAAGGCTTCAGACTTATGTTTCATAAGATACACATGCCCAAACCTTGTGAAATCGTTTGTAAAAGTGATGAAGTAAGGGAAGTCTCCCTTAGCTTGAGTTGAAAATGGCTCACATACATCAATATGGACCAACTCAAGTACTTCTTTGGCTCGCACCCTTTCTCAGAAAGTGGCTTGTTGGTCATCTTTCCTCTCAAACAAGATTCACAGTTACCATAGGACTCCAAGTCAAATGGTTCCAAGTAGTCTAACTTTCTTAATCTTACTATCCTTGATTCATTGATGTGACCAAGTCTACAGTGTCATAAGTAAGTGAGGTTTCTTAGATTACTTATCTTAGCTCGTTTATTTTGCAATTGAAAATTTCATGACTACAGTTTAAAATATACAATCCATCCACAAGCGGAATATTTCCACAAATAAAACCATTAAAAGACAGTACATAACTGTCATTGGCAATAAATGACGAAAACCACTCAATGTCTAACATTCGGATAGAAATGATATTTCTTGTTAATAAGGGAACAAAATAACAATTATTTAGTTCTAAACAAAAGCCTGAAGGTAAATCTAGTCTATAAGTTTCCATGCGTTCAACATCTACTCGTGCTCCACTTCCAACGCGCAGGTCTACCTCCGAAGGTCCAACCTTTCTGCTGTTAATTAGGCCCTGCACATTACTAAAAATGTGCGAGCCATAAGCGGTATCCAATACCCACCAGTGGGAGTTACTTATAAACATATTTATTTCAATGACAAACATACCTTGTCCAGTAGAGGTATAAACACCTAGTGTTTTGCCTCCTCTTGGAGCTGTGTAGTCCTTCTTTAGAACATGCGCTGACACTTGTCCCCTTTTGTTCAGCTTACATTTGAAAGGGTCTCTCAACAGTTCATACTCCATTGTTTGAGACTGTTTTTCATAGAGACTCTTCAAGTGTTCTAGCATTTCGTTGGGGCCCATGTTTTCATGTTGCCTCTGTAACTCCATTGTCATGAAAGACAACATTATACATTTTGCCAAGGTAGCATCGTTCAAACGTTTCTGATAAGCCACCTTTTCAAACAGGGCATACTCCTCAGAGTTTTCAACAGGGACTGTGGGGAATACTGTGTCTAACACATACTCAATTCTTTCTAGTCTTAACACCAATCGCAGATTTCTTAACCAATCAGGGTAATTTAATCCAGTCAATTTGTTTGTCTCGGCCAACATTTTCAGTGATAGATTCGACATTTTATACGACTGAAGAAACAAATAGACTTGAAATTAAACTCCAATATAATTTCTATTAAACACATTCGTTAACTAATTAACATGGAATTTGGTTTAATTAGCTCCCACTATTTTAACATACTCTTCGACCCCATGGAAGAATATAGACTCATATCAAATATGGTCATAATGGGCCATGATCCAGGTTCATGCTATATCTGCGTTTGTTGTGGCTGATAACTTCAACAGCACAACCTAGTAGGTCTCTAAACCAATTATAAACAATTTGTAATTCATGTTTGACCGAATGTTCTAAACAATCGATCTGCATCCCTCGGCTTTTCCGACACTGTGGCGCCAAGACAGCCTAGCAAGTCAACCCCGTTATGCGACTGCAATTATGTATCTAAGTGAGTTTTGCCTTATAGAGCAAACATTGTGGTGTAAATACTCATGAAGGTTTATCACCCACTTCTACATTTAACATGCATCTATGAAAGAGTCTGAGTCCTCGTAGACTTAGAGCAAATGTTGTGGCATAAATACTCATCTCGCCGAAAAGGATTTTGCACTACAATCAATTATAACAGACGACGCGTTTATTTCAAATGAGACTTGTATTAAAATTTTAGGGAACATTTTAATTCAGGGTTTTAACCAAGATCAACTATTTTACGTCATATCCAATTTGACATTTTAATATAATGCAAAATTAATGACACATATAGTTGGGAACCGTCAACCCAATATGCATGATATAAGATAGTTTAATCAAATATTGGCCGCCGCCTACCTAGACAGTTATAGCGGACACTATTCTAGTAATTTAAATGACAAATATTTAGCAAATAAACAGTATACTTATCAAATATACTGTATAACAATAATCATGGGTTAAACATTCAGAACAAACAAACAAACAAAAAATCGACTGTCGGGGCCGCGACGCTAATCATTAGGGTCGCGACGCCACCGAAGCAAAATGCTTCTGCAGTGCTTTAGAGCGACGACGCTCGCAAGGAAGACTCATTTCGGCTTCTGTAATTCATTTAGGGCCGTGGAGCCTACTGTCCAGAAAGTCCATAATTAAAAATGAAGAATTAGGGTCGCGGTGCTCCACCATGGAGCCGTGGCGCCGCCTTGAAACCTTAGCAAGCGCCACGATGCCCTACCATAGGGTCGCGGCGCCGACGTCCTGACAAAATGTTTCTGTGTTGATTTTTCTTTCAAAAACGTTCGAGCCTTAAATCCAATTTAGGGATCAAATCACAGGTCCTTTATCATCACCCACCATTATCAATAACGCACGCATCGACCATCATCCATCTTTACCCGTTCTTAGCCGTGCACAGTGCAATGAGCTGGACAATGCACTTTTGGCTTAGTTCGAGTTAGAGCAGAATGACTTCCTCGAGTTAGCGTAGAAGATAATTTAGGGTGATATCAAAAGGTTAACATTTTGTCAAGACATGTAGGATTTCAAGAAGCCTTCTTTTAATCCAATTTTATGTTTAACCCATATTATTATGTTATTCAATTGTTATATAACCATTGAACCAGCCTGGGCTTTGATACCACTGTATGGATTTGTTAGGTTCAAAACACATAAGTAAGGCACATCAGAAGTTTAAAATTTTGTTCTTACTTACCCCAACAATTACTTCTGGTATGGTTATATGACAATTAAAGACCTGTAACATGAAACATGCACACTTACAGGTTGTATTATCTGGAGTCTTTATCAACTGTGGGTTCGCACACGAAAGCCCTTTCGATTTCAAGCTCCGAGCTTCAATGTATTTCTCTTTCGGAAAGCTAGAAAATCCGGCAGAGATTCGAGAGAGTATTTTGATTCTAAGTCTCTAAGACTTAGAATAATAATATGAAATTAGTGTGTTGAATAATGAAATGAATGTCTGTATTTATAGATGAAAAATTAGGTCAAATCGGATTAGGGTTTGCCCTTGGGCCTGCCCCATAAATCGAGACATATTAGGTTATTAGCACCACGACCCTATGGTGTGGGCGCCGCGGCGCTAGACGTGGCCCTACACCGTCTCGATTTATTTTTCATACATTTTTAATTAAATCCAAAATCCAAATTTGACTTAATTAAAACAATATTATATATTTAAATATCTCTATTTTAAATCGATTATTTAATTCCCTCTCAATACATCCTTAGATCGAAAAGACAATCGACATAGTGTGACCCTACAGGCCTTCACATATCGACATTAATCAAATTAAGGTCTACGCGTAACTCCTAGACGGCACCGCAAGACGAACTCAATATGTGAAGTATGTTTACACTAATCCAGTAAACTTAACCTCTATGTGGTAAGATAAAATCCTTTCATTCACGACACAACCGATCGAGCTTAGGATTTGTCAAGTGTCTATCAAAATTACTTAATCATTGTATCTCATCTATATTAGTTGACAACTAGACCATATTCTAAATATGTCTATTGCGTTGGCCAACGATTTAGTCAACCTAATATCACTGAGAATCTAAGTGTTCTCTCGAATATATATTCGAGGAATGAATCCTAATATTGGCTCAACTACCACCTTTAATCCACATCGTAATGTACCCAATACAAGCCGTATCTCAACCTATAAGACATTTGAGCTTAGGACAGGATCAAAATATATTACTTTGTAGACAAGGTGCATATTGACCTCAAGTCTAAGGACTTCTATCTCCCACACGCTGATCATACTTTAGACAAGTTTAACAAACAGTACATCAACAGGGTATACCAATACTTCCAAAGTATCCATGTGTCCATCACGAGTAGCCATTACTCATAGCAGGTGAGACATACTACATCCTCTAAGGATGTGATGCAGACCACATGTCGACTTATCACATATCATCGATATCCCATTCTCGATGATCATTAGTCGAGGCTATTTTAAGAGTTACGTTATAATATTAATATCTCACATTATTAATAACAACGTAACCTCCAGGGATGCATATTATAGAATATTATAAACAATCAATTAATAATTTAATAATTCAATAATTGCAAATGCCAAAATATTAATCTCCATTAATAATAATACAAATGTATATAAAGTACATTTGTTCTAATACAGATTGTCTCTAGGACTTAAATATACTTTCAATCTATTCCTTCGCAAAGCTTTATCATTCTTCTTCAACTGTATCCACCTATGTGTATATACTACATCTGATGGACATCTATGTTCTCCTCTGGAATTTAAATCAGAGAATGAACTTTTCTATGGGAACTGCGGGTCTGATTTTATTTCCTAGTCAAGATCAAACACATAAGGAGATTGAGAACTTGGAAAAGAGAAGTCCAAAGATTGATAGCTCAAATAATCAAGTTGACGTTAAAGTTGACACTGGCACTATGTTTCTAGTGGAAAAAATATCATAGCAAACTAACAATATAGGGGAAGAATTCATGGCTGGCATGATTGGTGACTAAGCATCTAGTTGTTTCAACTTTTCAATGGATGAACAGAAGTAGATGAAACAGGTTGGTAGTCAGCAGGAGAAAACAAAATCTTGAGATACTTTTGTCTGTTGCATCTTTGTTGGAACCTAGAAATTCTACCAAACATGTTTGTTAGACAGTTAGGTGGAAGTTGACAAATTCCTATTAAATTACCTTGTTGTTTCTTCCCAGATGAAAGATGAATCAGCCAAGTAATACACTCCAAATGATATTTAGTCATCAAGGCAAAAGACTAGACATTTTAGTTTGCAGAACAGCCAAACTATCAAAAGAGAAACAAGCTCTAATCTATTTTCTTGCAAAGTGAAAACATGAAGAGGTAACAAAACATGGTCTACTCTCTTTTGTTTTCTATGTGAAAATATGAATAACTAGAGCTACATGTAACAAACCAAGCAAAAGGTACATATTCAAATTTCATAATATATCAATAATCTACTTCAAAGAATTGTTTTCTATGCAGTTAGACATTAACTTAATGTTGTGCCATGAGATGAACATGGTATCATCAACTATTTACATCTATATGCCAAAATTCTTCTCTAATTACAATGCAAAAAATTCTGTTAGTGCCCTTCTCTTATCTAGTCTACACTTTAAAAGTATAAACACATTCCCAAGCAAACTGACCACACAAACAAAAACAAGAAATAGAAACAAAAAGAAAACGCGGGATGACAATAATAGAATTTGGGATGTAAGAGGACATACAGGATTGAAGTTGCTGCTATTGATTGTGAGGAGTGAAATCTCATCCACTTTGGGCCTAAACACAGCCAGTTCAGCAGAATTTCCAGAAAGGGAGAGTCGACGGTCACATGGAGAGAGCTGAGATTCATTGAAGAAGAATGATTCCTTAGAAGAAAACACAAGCCCAAATGTGAAACCATCCCATCTCTGAACTTTTGAGTCTGAACAAGGATCATAAACAGGATTCGTATCTCCAGCGTGCACGTTCTCCATCACAATCATGATCGACACCAATATCAACACCACCATGGTTCCCATCCTCACCAAATATTATCCCCTTTTCCAATCTAATCAAGCACGAGAAAAAAAAAAGAAATAGAAAACAGTTTAGAAAGGAAATGTTCCAAAGGTAAGAGCTTTGGAAAATTTCCAATTGTGGTGAGCAATTAGAACCATGATTAAGGGTCTTCACGAAAAACCGTCAAAAATGTGCCAAGAATTTCTATCAAGTTTGGTTCCACTATTTGAAAAAAACGACTTGATTGGTTTGATATTTCTTTTAGGTAAAAACTGACCTAAACCGAACCATGACCACCCCTAACCATGATTTAATCTCATAACAAGAAATACAACAAAAAGAAAATCATATAGCAATAGGGATAGGAAATAACATGCCATCCTTTATGGTTTATAAGAGGACATCCAAATTTAGCTACCATCAAATCACGAACAACTTATGTTATATTTATTCAATTATGCCTCAACATCTATTCAACTTTATTCAGACGCTGAATCCAATTTTTAGAATATTCATGATATTGTTTACATACCCCAACCCTCCTTGGATATCACAAAGAAAAGAGAGATTGAAGCACAAGAAATTCATGAATTTATGCTGATTATAAAGGGTCAAAACAAGGAATAAATAAGAATCAAACTGACACAAATATAAGATTACCTTTGTTCAAAGAATTAATCAGATGTTCTTCAACCCCTCGATATTTTTTTTTTTATATTGATCATCTTTTATTATGATGACCGTTTCCCTTATGTGGAAAACTACTTATTACCCCTAGTAATAGATATCAAGGATTAAAACAAGAAGAAAAGGTAAAAAATAAGCTTTAAAAAAAAGAATTTGATTAATTTGGAAAGGTTTTAGAAATTGGTTCTTGAAAATATTTGCTTTGTTAATTTCAACGTGTGATGGGTTTTTGGGATTCTTACTTACAAAGAAAAGCACACGAGAAAGCCGGCTATATTGGGAGGTGGAGGGGGGAACTATAGGCCAGGTGGAGGTGGATCTTGTCCTAGAAACGGTTATGGAAGTTAGCGTTTGACATACGACAATGAGTGAGTTTACGTTGTTGACTAAAAAATTCAATGTCATGCTTGTCTTTACTAATGGGATGTGTGTCCATTTTGGGAGATTTGCACAAATTGCAGTTTTTATAACGCTATTTAAGTTTTGACCTCATTTATATAAGTTTTGGAAATAACTTGTGGCTAGAATTTGGAGCTTGCATGTCGGGACCTGGCTGCAAATTCTGATGAATCGCCGTAAGTTATGATGGATGGGCAAATATTTACCTTGCCATAAGTCCTGTCTGATGGATCATCCAGACTTAATATAAATTTGTAATTTTGAAACAGATTGTTCACAAGTCCTGACAGATCGTTAATAATTCTAATGGAAGGGCAAGGCACGAGTACTGGCGGATCATCAAAGCTCCAGTAAAGACTGTGTCACAAATTTGGTAATACCATTACGCTTCATAAAAATTTCATCAACACGTTAATTTTGTTGCTTCAAAATTGACCAAATAGATTTGATCCAGCCTTTAATATCAATCTCAATAATTTTTGATGGTTAGATTCAACCTAAACTTTTAAAAATAATTAATAGACCTCCTTTATCTTCTTCAACGATCAAGCGCAACAAAATCAATAATCATGTTCTTCATGTTTATTAAGCTAAATCTAAACCAACTGCAAGTAAGTTTTCTTTAATTTTCTACGGCACATACGAAAAAATAAAGAAAAAATGGAAGGAAGAGAAGTTCTAGCATATGATCTATATTTGCAGAGCTTTTTAAAATGTGAACAAGAGTTAAACACTAGTGATGTAATATACGAGTCCACCAAACAGTGCAGAGACTTGGGTTCTCTAACTGTTCCCTTATCTAAAGCAGTAAGTAAATAATACACGATATTTACGTGAAAACCACCTTGCTCAAGGGAGTAAAACCACGACCTATCCTAGTAGGATTTTCCCAAAACTTCACTAAAAACTGAGTAATGTTTAGATTACAACCACTTGCAACCTAGGAATTAAACTCTTAATCTCTCACTCTTCAAATAACTCTATTGCAACCTCTCTACAATACCTCTATTGCAAAGACTAACCTTGACTAGCTCTAGTCAAAACAAACAGCTCAAAGACTTGAGAAAACAAACGACCTACAAACAACTTCTTACTAGAAGTGTAGGTTTACAAGTTTAAGAACAATAAAATAAAGACTTAACAAACTTAGGACTTAGACATATTCATTTGTACGAGAACATGTCCTTCCGTTTGCTGCAGCTTTGGCTTTGTCTGAAACACTGATGAACTCGGCAGCTTGCAAATGAAAGTGAGAATAATTTTTGGATTGTGCAAGATTAAGTTTTCACTCCTTAACATGTTGTATATTTATATGAGATATGAAGAAAGTGACAAACCTTAAAACTTGTACCAATAGGAGAGCCGCGGCAACTCTACAGGAGTGCTGCAACACTGCCACTATGTCAGCAGCTTTACAGTTGTGAGTTGACTTGCATCAGTCTAAACTGGTCCCTCTAATAACGAACCTTATTACTCATATATGTTTGTGAAATCATCAAAACAAGGAATAACTTACAATATCAATTTCCCCCTTTTTGATGATGACAAACTTAGAATTTAAGTTCCCCCTAAGAACCAGATCCCTTCTTGTTCCCCCTGAGACCCAGAACCTTGTGGCGGCACAAACTCATCCAGTAAGACATATGTAACATACCTAACCAACCCCCTGCATATCTCTAACCAACCCCCTACATATCTTTCCTCTTTTGGCATCGTAAAAAAAGTAAAGCAATAACATAAGGAGAATGAATGATAACTCATGGCCACTGGGCAACACTATCATGTGTAAAATCAGAAATAACAGGGATAAACAATGTTGCACAAATAATAAGATAATTGCCTATTGAATAGTCAGATAGAAACATAGTAAATCCAAGAGTACTAGCAAAATAAACAAGAAAACAGTGCCAACTGTCAATTACAACCCAAAAAGAGATGCTTCAAAAATTCAGAGAGAATAAAATAGGATGAAGATGAGGGAATTCAAGGAGTATATATAAAGGAAGTACTTAGAGTTTAACACCCCGTCCTTTTGGGTAACAGTTTGAGGGCGTAAACATAGGCAGGTAGACCCGGGAAGTTTAAGAATAATTACATATGCTAATAAGGAAATTAGTATATGAAAGGAAGTGATCCCGAAACAATTTTGGATTTAATAAGTGCGACGACGGGGATTAATAATAATAATTGTATATCCCCAAAGAGGTTATGGAGTAGTGTCATATTACAAGAATTATGACATTGAGTATGAGAAGGTTTTATAAGTCGTCAGGATTTAAGTAAATTAAGATCGGGAATTTAAGTGTGTGTATAATTAATTTAATTGTGAGATTAATTAATTATAATTGAGGGGACAATATCTAGTGGGATACTAAGTGTAGCACTAAAATATATCATCGCACTGACTAATCCTTATAAGCATCGGTGGCAGCTTAGGAAGGTTCACAACAAACTCCGAACATTCATATCTTTTCCATTAATAAACAACCTTCATCTCCCTCAAAGCTTCTGTAGAAATAATTCCCCGGAGAAGAGATTGTCACACTTCTATCAGAAAGAGGAAATCTCAGTTGGTGAGTTCTTTGAAAATTATCGGTCGAATTTGGGAATTTTCCGCAAGCTTCTGCTCACCAAAAGGGGAAACATTCATGGTGTTCTGGGCCTTGGTCTAGCGAAATTAAACCCTTGAAACAAGCTTGAACACTCAGAAATCAAGCACATGCCTTGAGTTTTGGAGAAGCTCTAGCTCAAGTTAATTTTTGGGTCTGGTTTCTGCTTGTCGGAACCTGGGTCGGGCGAAAGGTTTTCCGACGATGGTCATCACGGCTCTTAAAAGCGGTAATCCTTCTTATTCCTAAGTTTATTCCAATTATAGAGCATGATTCTTACTATTTTTAAGACGATTATCGAAAATGCTAAGTTTGGGTTGGGTGTTGTCAGGACTGCCGTAATTGTAAGGGTTGGGGTTGCATGTGAAATTGTTGTACTGTTTTGGATATTATAGAAGTAAGAAGAAGGATTAAGAAGGGATGATTGTGTGGTTATATGCATAGGGTTCGACATAGAAGGTGTATTGGTGTGATTATGACTTCAATCGTTCACATGGTGTAGATAATCGTTCATAGGGATTACGAGGACCGCAAAACTTAGATAATTTCGACAACAAGGTATGCAAGGCTCTTTCTACCTTTTGGCATATTCTACGTACAAAACATAACATGATATTGTTCTATAAAGTACTATACTCTTAGTAGTTAAGAATGATCATGTTATTGACTCTTATGTTAAAAGCCTGTTTAAGTATGTTTCTAAGTATTTATTGAGGCATATGGATAAGATGTTTATATTTACAGTGTTAGCCAAAGGTACAAGGATATGGGGCCAGAATGTGTTATTATCATTCATGCATTCTCATTTGCATTGCATTTATTTATTACCCTGGACCACTTGTGTTATGCACATTACTATATGATAAATATTATATAAATAGGGTATATGGGGAAACGGAAATGCGTTATATATGCACACCACCTACAACTGGTACAGACTATCACGTAAAGAAAGAGTCTTATGAGGCCAAAATGATGTGATGCCCATGTGTGGCCGATATAACTTGATGCCCACAGAGGAGGTTATGGGAAAGAAGAGTCCATGTGTGGCCAATATATATATTTATACCTCTTTGCATCATGCATACATTCATTAACCATTATAGGGTATGATGCCCACAGAGGCTGTTATGGTAAGGAAAATGCTCGATGAGGCTTATGTATATGAAAACTGCATTGTGCATAACATTTAGGCATATGTATTAGGGCCCTCAGAGGCATTTGTTGCTGGTCAGTTGTTTCTGTTTCAGTTGTTGTTATATTCCTATTATACTATTGTTCATCCCTGACATACTCAGTACATCAATCGTACTAACGTCCCTTTTATCGGGGGACTCTACGTTTTATGCCCGCAGGTGCATATTGAGAGGGTAACGGTTCATACTAGTAGATTGTTGGTTCAGCTGGTATTAGGAGCACTCTTTTTGTTTCGGAGTCGCGATCTAGTCGTGGTATGTTCTAATCTTTAGAGGCTTGTAGATAGGTGTCCTGTGGTTAGTTGTCATGTAAGGCCTTGTTGGCCTTGTTATATAAATGGATAAATTAGGTCTTTTGGGTTGAAACTTTATATAATCTATCACGGCTCAGACCGTGTTTAAATGTGATTTAAGTGTGGAGTGTATTGGTGGTGTCCGGCAGGTAGGGTCTGGTGCCCATCGCGGCCCTCCGGTTTGGGTCGTGACAACTTGGTATCAGAGCATGTCTGTCCTAGGATGTATACAAGTCGTGTCTAGTAGAGTCTTGGTTATGGGTGTGTTGTGCGCCATACTTATAAGCAGGACGCTACAGGACATTTAGAAATGTCTCCGTCTTTCATAATCTAGATCGTTCGATAGAGCTGAGTAGTAAAATTATTTGTTCCTAATCTAATTTTCTCATTTGAAGTTGCAGTAACGTCTACAATGAGAAACACCTCAGATAATAAGGATGCGGGTACTATCGCAAGACAAGATGTTAGACAGATACCACCCACTGGCAAGGGTCGGAGGGTTATAGAAAATGAAATAAGAGAGGTGAGTTATACTATGGAATCAGATCCATCAGAAATTATGGAGTCTATAGAGAGGGATCCATCTGAAGATCCCTATGAGTCACCTGCTCAACCACCCTCGGTTCTTCCAGCAGGAAGTGGGGTGAGTGAAGTTATAACTTCACCAAGGACTTTAGTGTCATTATTGGGCCCCATCGACCATGGGGTCGGTGAATCAGCATAGGGATGGGTACAATCGGATTTCCCTCAGATATCACGCCATGACCGGGTATGCATGTCGCTCAATGACCCCGACCCTTCCGAGATTTCGGATAGTCCACAATCTTGGGGGTCTGTTAATCAAGGCTCACCGGTCTATGTTATGGGATACACGCCAGAGGAAGAAAAAAGACATGCAAGGAGAAGGCGAGTGGTTAGTAAGGATAAGAGGGTTCCACTCCAAAGTGTGTCGGATCGAGGCTCATATATAGGACCAAGATAGGATAGTGCAGATATACCAACAAGATAATAAGGCCGTCCTAATACCTATCCCGATAATCCATGAGATCTTTAAATTAGTTACCTTTAAATAAATGATGTATTGTGTTTAACCGATATATGGTTATATGTTTGGATTAATCAAAGGAATATATGGATTTTGTATGTGTATTGATAAGATTGTTGTACAGTTTGGTGTGATTCTAGTTATGTCATGAAATGGCTTTAAATCTATTTGTATGCATAAGTTAGGCAATAATAACCTTGATTGAATTAATTTAGGAGTGATTAATGTTTATTAGAGATAATTTTGACTTAATATGGATCTAACATGAGGCTAGGGGTAATCTATAACTTATTGCTTATAGTGAAAAGACGTGTGTAGCTCCTATTATCTTTTTCACGTAATTACCATAGTAACATTTGCTTAGTATAAGCCTAGAGAGTATGTTGGCTTACTGTTTTTGGTCTTTCCATGTGGTATTCAATGATTTGAAGTGATATAGCCTAAGTGTGGTTTCCCAATAATATGTTGAGTTTCAAATTTGATCCCATAATATATTGTTCTTGCTATCAATGCTTTGTTGCCTTCTATAAATGCATACTATGGTGTAAACTGCCCAGTTGTTTCCAGCACTAATTCATTGTGCCTAAAATTATCTAAGTTTGTTTACACTTGAATCTTGTAGGCTTGTATATCTATTTTACCATCTTTGTAGCCTGGAATACATGACTGATTGTTTGGAACTACAAGTGATGAGCATGTTGAGTCTGTATAAACCATTCATGTATCTCTTATGACTTCTACTGACAATTTAAGTTAGACAGCCATTTGTATGCTCTAAATATTATTCCTATCCCACTCATATGTGCAATTCTTGGGTGTTGGTGTGGGTATATTTACCTCAGCGACATATGTGGTTATGATTTGTTTTATTATGTGATCTGGACATAAATAAAAGACATGTTCACATTTTAGTCTAAGTTAAGAATATTAATCTTCAAGGGCTCAAGGTAATGGCCATCTGAAATAGGGTACCATGTTAAGCATCATATCTGCCTACTGCTATGTGTTCAGTCTAAAAAAAATATTAGTTTGAAATCTTATCACCTAGTTTAATACATATTTGAATAGAATCTAAAACCTAGGAAGTTGTGTGTCATGTTGTATTTTGATGATCGTGTTTTAGATAACACGGGATTATGGTATTTTTCATGCTTGTTAAATTGACCTGCTTACATGTTATACATATGCTAAAGTACTGTGTTAAGTGCTTGGTTGCAGTGGTCTAATTAGAAGTCTTAAGTTAAGTCACGACCCTGTACCTGCCTTTAACCCTGTAATGATTAAGATGCCTTAAAATGCTGCTATGCATGTCAATGTATCTTGAGAAAGATCTTTTAATTTGGCTCTAATAACATATTTCCAGTCCTATGCCCTGTTTAAGGTTTTGTTTCTGCTTCAACATGACTAAAACTCATTAATAGGCTAGAGATGGTTATCTGAGGTAAATCAAAGCTTGTCTATTACTTAATGTTGTGTGTTGTTGGTTATAATCCATTAACTAGGCAAACATAGTTATAATAGACTAAATGTTGTTATGATTCCTTGAATTGTGGATACAAAGACCTGTGAATAATCAATTTAGAACTAGTCTGTTGAGAAATTTCTAGGTGCAATCGAGTTAATCTATCTTCCCTTCCCCTGTACTATGTGACATGTTTTGAGTTTGATATCTGATTTTGTATATGTCATTAAGCCTACAGTCTAAAATATGGATCATGTTAGTCTAATTGGTTTCAACTTGATTTCACTAACTGGTTGGCCCATGAGTGGCATGTTTCTCTTTTTATATTCATTCCCAGAATTGGTTTATGGGACATATGCCTGATTATAGTAAACCTACTAGATATACTAACAACATTACACCTAGTTTTAAAGTTAGTTTAGGTTGCAAATGAACTTGAAAGGGTTTGTTTATCTATGGTTTCTGTGATAGTATGCCTGTTTGGTTTAGTTTATGAATGTCATGGTTGTTTTAAGTTGTTCCTGTCACAAATGTTATAGCCTTATGAGTATGTGTGGCATGAACTCTACCACCTGATTTTGTTGTGCTGTGACAAGCCTATTATGGTCTGACTATCTGTAAAAATGTATCTACAAGTTAAACTTGAGTTAGGCATGACTAACTGAATGGTTACTGGTATTTGAGGCTAAGTTTTCCTATTGATTGGAAACAGTTAGCTGCTTTTCTATTAAGGGATCATACTTGCAGCCTTGGTTAACTATGTGTATATTTGGTCTGATTTGAAACTTGAACCTTCAAAGACTGATTTGGACTATTTGAATCTGCCTCCTTGTTGTGACTTGGTCCTGCTTATGTATCATATGTATTAGCCTTAGTGTTACATCATTTTGTCTTATCTCTGTTCTAGGTCCTAATTGACACACTAAACACCATAAGCTGCTGTATTTCTGTCCAAATGAATGATGAACATTGAGACTTTACTTTGCTGTTATACTTTGAACTCCTGTCTCATGAGAGAATTACTGCCACAGTAATGGGAGCAATTTCTAGACATTCTAAATATTCATTCTAAGGTTAAGATCTGAGGAAAAATATTGGGGTTTGAAACTGTTTCCCTTAGTTGCTATATTTTGTTATTGGCACTGTGATATTGAGCTGGTTGCTGCACATATTTGTTATTTTTTGAGACATTTAGCTACCATACTTGATGTTATGATGGTTGTTGTTTGATGCCACTGGTTACCATTGTTTAGCTACTGTTTTGTTGTCACTTGCTGCTACTGCCCTCGCCCCACAGTGGCTAAATTCAAGTCTAAAAACAAATAACATACTGTGAGTAGCCAGTTGGGATTCTTAGTGGAGAAACATATACTAACCTTGAACTGAATTCATTAACATATTATGTGTTTGAGCTAAATATCCTGCCATATTTTGACACCCATTCTGACTGAAACCACTGTTGCACTTTAATAAAAAAAATTGTTGCCATTTGTTGCTGTAATGTGTCACCTAAGGAGCTGTTATTTTTGCAACTCTCTTAAGAACAAGTGCTACACTAAAAGTAGATGTTTCACTTGAGATATTACACAAGTTGTTTGCTGCAACAGTGAGTATTGTTGTCACCACATCTGCAACTATTATTTTTTTCCTTTTTACTACAAAGGGATAGTTATTTAGTTGTTGTCCTGCACTTCAACTGCTACATTCCTTAAACCAAATTCTCACTTTAGCTACAGCCCTGTGAGGATTTGTTTGCTACTACTTGAGGCTGATGTTTGATGCCATCTTATGATTCCTGCTTCATACCACTTGTGGTTATTCCTCTTTCTCTAAATTGCTGCAGTTTGAGGTGATAAATGTTGTTGTGTTTGAAGCTGAAACCTGTTATATTTTGAGACAATTTTAGGGCTTGGACACAGTTGTACCTTAGCCATTAACACCTCATTTTGGGTGTGACTTATTGATGTATTTTGGCCATTCTATTTTGCCTGCTAGCTGCTGTATTTTATCAAATGTTGCTATGTTTTGATGAGCTGCTACTATTTATTTTTAAGGATAAAACAGATACTACACTATGGGATAATAAAACAGTTGAAGCATGATTAATTGCACTGATTTTGTACTGTTTCAAATAATTGTGATGTATATAGGACTCTAAACTAGATGTTAGGATCCTCTACCTTCTTTGCCTGCTGTTTGAATTTAAAGAATGTATAAGATATACTACATACCTAGGCAAGAATCCATCACCCTATTAACTTTTTATATAAGCAATTAGCTAGATAAAGATTGATTCACACAAGGTTACTAGAATTGGAAGGTATCACTATGTTTTATTTTAGTTTGTATATAAAACTTGAGTCTATTCTTTAGAAGTGGTCATATATTGATATGTATCTTCTTACTATTTAAATGATAATCTGAATTAATCCATGAGTGTCTTATCCCCTATTTTTGATGAATTGGAGTGACAAATTTGATACTTCCTCTCTTGTTTTTACTGAACTTGATCAATTGTGTGTTCATTTCTATTGTGACAAGAATTGGATATGTCACGTCGACATTCGAGGACGAATGTTTCTAAGGGGGAGAGGATGTAACACCCCGTCCTTTCGGGTAATAGTATGAGTGCGTAAACGTAGGCAGGTAGACCCGGACCCCGGGAAGTTTAAGAATATTTACATATTCTAATAAGGAAATTAGTATATGAAATGATATGATCCTAAAACAACTTTGAATTTAACAAGTGCGACGACGGGGATTAATAATAATAATTGTATATCCCTAAAGAGGTTATGGACTAGTGTCATATTATAAGAATTATGACATTGAGTATGAGAAGGTTTTATAAGTCGTCAGGATTTAAGTGAATTGAGATCGGGAATTTAAGTGTGTGTATAATTAATTTAATTGTGAGATTAATTAATTATAATTGGGGGGAAAACATCTAGTGGGATACTACGTGTAGCACTAAAACATATCATCACACTGACTAAGCCTTATAAGCATCGGTGGCAGCTTAGGGAGGCTTAGGGAGGTTCACAACAAAATCCAAACATTCATCTCTTTTACATTAATAAACAACCTTCATCTCCCTCAAAGCTTCTGCATAAATCATTCCCTGGAGAAGAGATCGTCACACTTCTATAAGAAACAGAAAATCTTAGTTGGTGAGTTCTCTGAAAATTCTCGGTCGAATTTGGGGATTTTCCGCAAGCTTCTGCTCACCAAAAGGGGAAACATTCATAGTGTTTTGGGCCTTGGTGCAGTGAAATTAAACCCTTGAAACAAGCTTGGACACTCAGAAATCAAGCACATGCCTTGAGTTTCGGAGAAATTCTAGCTCAAGTTAATTTTTGGGTCTAGTTTCTGCTTGTCGGAACCTGGGTCAGGCGAAAGGTTTTCCGACGACGCTCGTCACTGCTCTTAAAAGAGGTAATCTTTCTTATTCCTAAGTTTATACCAATAATAGAGCATGATTCTTACTAGTTTTAAGACGATTATCGAAAATGCTAAGTTTGGGTTGGGTGTTGTCGGGACTGCCGTAATTGTAAGGGTTGGGGTTGTATGTGAAATTATTGTACTATTTTGGATATTATAGCAGTAAGAAGAAGGATTAAGAAGGGTTGATTGTGTTGTTATATGCATAGTGTTCGACATAGAATGAGTATAGGTTCTACGCGTATAAGATATTCGATAAAATATCTCAATGACTCTATTAATGGTGTATTGGTGTGATTATGATTTCAATCGTTCATATGGTGTAGATAATCGTTTATAGGTCTTACGAGGACTGCAGAACTTAGATAATTTCGACAACAAGGTATGCAAAGCTCTTTCTTCCTTTTGGCATATTCTACGTAGAAAACTTAACCGGAATATTGTTCCATAAAGTACTCTACTCTTAGTAGTTAAGAATGATCATGTTATTGACTCGTATTTTAAAAGCCTGTTTAAGTATGTTTCTAAGTCATTATTGAGGCATACGGATAAGATGTTGATATTTATAGTGTTAGCCAAAGGTACAAGGATATGGGGCGAGGATGTGTTATTGTCATTCATGCATTCTCATTTGCATTACATTTTTATATTACCTTACACCACTTATTCTATGCACATTACTATATATATAGGGGATATGGGGAAAGGGAAATGTGTTATATACGCACACCACCTGCAGCTTGTACAGACTATCACGTAAAGAAAGAGTCCTATGAGGCCAAAATGATGTGATGCCCATGTGTGGCCGATATAGCCTGATGCCCACAGAGGCGGTTATGGGAAGGAAGAGTCCATGTATGGCTAATATATATATATATATACCGCATTTGCATCATACATATATTCATTAACCATTATAGGGTATGGTGCCCACAGAGGTTGTCATGGTAAGGAAAATACCCGATGAGGCTGATGCATATGGAAAATGCATTGTGCATAACATTTAGGCATATGTATTAGGGCCCTCAGATGCATTTACTGCTGGTCAGTTATTTCAGTTGTTGTTATATCCCTATTATAGTATTGTTCATGCCTGACATACTCAGTACATCAATCGTATTGACGTCCCTTTTGTCGGGGGACGCTGCATTTTATGCCCGCGGGTGCATATTGAGAGGGTGACGGTTCACACTAGTAGATTTTTGATTCAGCTAGTATTTGAAGCACTCTATTTTTTTTGGATTCGCGATCTAGTCGTGGTATGTTCTAATCTTTAGAGGCTTATAGATAGGTGTCCTGTGGTTAGTTGTCATGTAAGGCCTTGTTGGCCTTGGTATATAAATGGATAAATTGGGGCTTTTGGGTTGAAACTTTATATAATTTATCACGACTCAGTCCGTGTTTAAATATGATTTAAGGGTGGAGTGTATCGATGGTGCCCGGCGGGTAGGGTCCGGGATCCCGTCGCGACCATCCGGTTTGGGTCGTGACATAGAGTATGGGAGAAGAGACTGGAATGGGAGAATGCTCATAATCTATCCATAAGTTTATCAATTCGGTCACTTGCAACCCTTTGATCACTGAGCATTTGTTGGGTCAATTCCCCCGCTTGTTTTCTCAGATCGGCTACTTCATCTTTAAGCTGAGCATTTTCATTGTCCAGCTCCTTTGAGGTTCTCGGTCCTTCGTGACTCTGTGACTTTTTCTGAATCTCAAACTTCAAGACATTAATTTTAGAGTCCCTTTGAGCCAGAAGCAGTCATTTTAATAATATCCTTCGTTTCCCTTTCCTGTGCCTCTATTAGATTCGAGATCATGAAGCTACTCTCGACTCCCCCTTTTCTGGGCACACACTCACACTCCTCCAGCGTGTTTATTGTGAACATTTGTTTCCTAGTGCCCATAGTTTTTTTGTATGCCTTTATTCTAAAATGCTTGAAGACCTTAGTAAGAAGGAAACTGAAAGCCAAACCATGTTTCTCATCCTTAGCAGATATTATTTTCAACATGTGCTCCAACATTAGAGTAGGCAGATTTATTGGCGTGAAGGATGCCAAATTTTCCATGAGGAACAGATCAGGAACAACAACCATAGACCTTGTTTCAGAGCGAGGTAGTAATACTTTGTTGACCAATTCGAAAAGAAGCTGAAATTTAGGCTTCAGCTATTTCTTGAAAACACATTCCCCTTTCAGGTTCCCTTCTTTCTTGGTTATTATTTTTAGAAATCCCTTAGAGGTAGATTTCTTAGATACAGTGGACACCACCTTAGTTGGTACTTCCAAAATTCTCCCAATGGTCTCTTCAGTCAATGAAAAGTTAGTGACATTCACACTTGCAATAAGTGTTTCACCATCATCAGTGACAAACATGGAACCATAGAATTTTGTTACTTCAGATTCAAAAAAGACAACCACTGATGTCTGAAACAAATGACCCTACATTTGTCCCTCAACCATTTCAATCCCCTATTTCATCCCAGATTGATTTGCAATGTCAGAATCAAAGACCCGCCCTTTCAGGACCTTTTGAGATCTTAGAATCTCATTTCTTTCATCTTCAATTAACTCCACCTTTTGTTCTTGAATGAGGATTCAGGTTTCTTATCCTCAACAGTCTTCCTCTTCCTCAAAGGGCGAGCACTCCTTCTTTTCTTTTGATCCGCGATCCCCAGTATCAGTTCTATCAAACTCATTAGAACCAGGTTACTCAACCTCATCACTTTTCCCTTTTCTCGAAACAAATTTCCCAAATTTTCTTTTAACAAGTGGAGTTTCTTCCATCTCAAGATCATTTTCACAAATGTCAAGCTCCACCACTATAGTGGGCGAGACCTTCTTTTCATCAATCAACCTATGCATTAGTCATTTTCTTTTCATAGTATTTTCTTTGTTTTCTTTTAAAGTTGAGTCCATTTGGCCTTTAACCTTGCCTCTTGAGTAGCCCCCTTTTGGACACTACTTTGTTGCTCTCTCTACTCCTAGAAGACCTATCACTCCTCTTAAACACCAGATATAGGGGCATTTGATCATCATCCACATCTTCAGTTGGGGTGACAGATATAAGTGACTCACTAGTAGAGATTTCCCCTAGAGGTAAAATGATGGTATTCACTTAATGAGAATTGGGTGTCTCATTTCACTTAGGAGCAGCTTTGAAAATAGGGGAAGTTTCTTCCTCCTGTGTGAGAGCATCGAGTCCCTCACTAGGTCCCCCCTCCTTCAAAATAGATACTTGATGTGTCGTAGAATTACGACACGTTTGATACTTTTTTACGATAAGTTTTACTTGTTTTTAAGCAAGTTTGTGTCGTTTTGATATGTTTTGTTATTATTTCAGGTAATTGATGATTGGAAAGCAAAAACAAGAAAATTCAAGCAAAGTCTCCAGAATTGGGAATTGTACGGACCGTACAAACTTGTACAGATCGTACAATTAGACCGTAAAAGAGTTGGCTGTGGAGGATCAGAGAATTGTAAGATTGACAGAAGGTTGACGGTTGGTTTTGACGGTCAGTAAATATTTTTACAGATCGGATAAACCTGTCATATTTTCCAAGTACCGAAGGATGATTAAAGTAACAGAGATTTTTACGGTTCCATCAAAGTTTATGCGGACTATATTTTTTGGCTATCGAAGTTTACCGTCAAAGTTTATACGGACCGTACTTAATTGTATGATCCATCGAAATGAGCGACAGGGGCAGTTTTGTCTAATTTTAATTTTGAGTTTTTGACTTGTATAAATACTTTTTAGGGTTTTGTATTGAATTATCATCAGTTATAAGACTTGTATCGATAATATCAAGTACTTAGAGTATTTTGAGGCTTTCAAGAACAAGTTTCCATCTTTTAATATTTGTTATTCAATTGTAAGTTTCAACGATAATTTCAAAGCTTTTCGTTATCTTTAATATCATGAGTAACTAAATACCATTTTGAGATTGTGAACCCAATGGTGGGTGTTATATGAATAGATTTTGATATTGATATATGAATCGTGAGTTGTTAGTATTTAATTATTTCATATTCATTCATGTTGATTAGTGGTTGCAAATATTAATCTATGCCATAAATTCTACTTTACTTGAGAAGGTGAGTAGGGTTTGGTAGGAATAATAAACAAGGACTCGAGACGTTAACTCTCATTTAATACTCTCACTTAGGAATAAGATGAGTTTTACTTGGCATACTTAATCGTTCTTAATATCAGTCTTCTATATTTGGGAAAATCATGAAGATAAATACTTCCTAACTATTGAAAAATATTAGAAAGTTACATAGAGATTAAGTTCATACAATACACAATCCATGAGAAGTATATCACATTAATATCTAGAGCATAACATCTAACCTAGCGAGGACACAATCTTGGTTTCTTAATCATCTGAATTTCAATAAATACAATATAGTTGTTAGAATTACACAACTCTTTATAACCTTTACGGAATTAGAACAAAGACATATGTCAAGAAATACAGTACGATAGTAACCTTTTCTCTCGATATTCCCTATAGGATTCTACCACAACGTAGTTGGGTTACTATATTTGACAACGTCTGCTTTACGCCATAACTTACGTGTAATTTGAGTGTATCAACACTGCATCAAGAAAGCCAGCCATAATCTGCTCTTGACTTTTTAGGATGTTTGACCTCTCTTTATCCCCATCAGGGAGGTTTCCCTCAAATAGATGATCGACGGTGGACTCAGAGTGTCCCGTGTTGGACTCAACAATCTTGGTATTTATTAAGGGAGTGGAGTTACCTGGTTCATTAGCAGTACCTTCAGGTTCTTCTTTTTCTATTTCCAGCACCAGTTCCGTTGAAACTGTCTGAGCTTTAATATTCCCAGATCCAGCTTGGTTGTCTCTTTCTACACCCATTTTTGACTTGAAACCTCAAGGTCCTTTTCTTTTTCCTCAATTTCCTCCGTGTCACCGGAGATGTCAAAAGTTGACATAGAGTCAATACTGACATTAGAGGTTGTAGATTCTTTAAGAACAGTAGGTTCAAACTTCGAGACAAACTTTTGAGGAGTTGGACTTTTGTGAATATGAAGAGGAATTGGTGTATAGGGTAATGAGGGAGAGGTGAAGGTGTGAAAATCAGTGGAAGGTATATATTTAAATAGTGAAGGTATGAAGATCAGTGGAAGGTATAGATTTAGATGGTGAAGGAATGAGGTTTTGGTCAGACATTGTTGCGACGTTAGAGGGAGAGACAGAAGATGATAAGGGATTAGTTTGTGAGTTAGGTTCGGATTGAGACATGATAAGTTTTAGAGGAGAGAATAAACAAAGGTGATGTTTGGTGGTAGGTGTTACAGTGGAGGAACTGGAATACCGATGGTTGCAGATGAGAGAGGTAGGTTGGAAAGTCGAGAAATGAGTTTGGTAAAGTGAAAAAGATGTGACGCATGGAAATAGGAAACTGTTGTCTAAGAGGGTACATCCACGATGACACATCTTGAAGAGTAGGCGGGAGAAGTTATAATGATATAGCACTCTAGCAAGTCTAAAAGCATAGGTAAAAATGAAATTACTAACCTGAGTAAAAGAACTAGGTTCTTCAACAGTTTTAAGAAAATGAAGGCAATATCTTTGTAGAGTGCAGTATTAATTATCCTTGCATAGTCCTGAGATTACCATACGTGCATAGCTATAATAGTATAAATGAATTAGAAATTACCAAAAGTACACTCCCAACATATAGTCGTCCTCTGGTCATAGCCAAACATAGAGAATTTTGTAAGGACATAATTAATTTATCTTGATCAACCCCAGCTCCAGACGATTCTTTTCAAAATGCTCCCTGCTCAGTGCCTTTATGAAGATATCAGCTACCTGGTCCTCCGTTTGCAGAACTTCATACAAATCAACCCCTTTTTCAATATTATCCCTTTTAGGAAGTGATGCATAACATCAATATACTTAGTCCTCTTGTGTTGCACTGGATTCTTTGCCATATTTAGTGCACTTGTATTGTCACACAACAAGGGCACACACTCAGTAAATACACCAAAATCCTCAAGTTATTTCTTAATTCACAGCAACTAAGCACAACAAAAAGCAGCAGCTACATACTCAGCCTCAGCAGTGGAAAGAGCCGTAGAGTTTTGTTTCTTTGTTCCCCATGAAATCATACAGGAACTAAGAAAATGAATCATATTTTTTCTATCCACCAAGTAGCCAGCATAGTCAGCATCAGCATAACCAATCAGATCAAAATTATCACTTGAATGGTAGAAGAGGACTAGATCCGGAGTCCTTTTAAGATACCTCAAAATTCTCTTTGCAACCTTTAAATGGGATTCCTTAGGACATGATTGAAATCTGGCACAAAGACCAACACTATACATAATGTCAGGTCTGCTTGCAGTAAGATAGAGTACGGATCCAATTATACCTTTGTACATGGTTTCATTTACTGGAGAACCAGGTTCATCTTTATCCAGTCGAGTTGCAGTAGCAATAGGGTTATCCATTACTTTAGCATTTTCTATTTCAAACCTCTTTAACAGCTCATTGATGTACTTATGTTGACTGATCATAGTCCCTTTTGAAGTTTGTCTTACTTGTAGCCCGAGGAAGAAATTTAGCTCACCCATCATACTCATTTCAAACTCACTTCCCATGAACTTTGCAAACTCCTCACACAGGGAATCATTAGTGGCACCAAAAATGATATCATCCATATATACCTGGACGATCAGCAGGTTCTTTCCTCTTTTCTTAAGAAAAAGAGTGTTGTCAATTTTCCCCCTTTTGAAGCCATTTTCAAGGAGAAATTTTGACAGCCTCTCATACCAAGCCCTGGGATCTTGCTTCAAGTCATATAAGGCCTTATAAAAATTATAGACGTACTCAGAATGTTCATGATATTCAAAACCCAGAGGTTGCTTGACAAATACTTTCCCCTTCAAGTACCTATCCAAAAATGCACTCTTTACATCCATCTAAAATAATTTAAATTCCATATGAGATGCAAATGCAATGAGTAATCTAATTGCTTCCACTATAGCCACTGGGGTAAAGGTCTCATCATAATCAATTCATTTTTCTTGATTGTACCCCTGAACCACCAGTCTTGCTTTATTTTTTGTAGTGCTCCCAAATTCATCAAGTTTGTTTTGAAACACCCACCTAGTCTTTATAATGGTCTTGTTGGAAGGCCTAGGTACCATATGCCATACCTTGTTCCTTTCAAATTGATAAAGCTCTTCTTGCATGACTATAATCCAATCAGCATCCTTGATATTTTTTTGCTCAATTTGAGACAGAAATGCAGAGCATGCAAACTTGTTTCTTGCCTTGGATCTGGTTTGAATACCATACAATAAAGGAGTAATCACATTATGCAAAGGATGAGATCCTCTGTGTTTCCAATTTAACACTTGTACCTCAGATTGATCACTGCCTTGAGGACTTGAAGAACCAGGTTCCCCAAACTGTACTCTATCATTCTCTTCAATATTAGCTGGATCTTCATTATTGATTTGACCAGACCCAAGTGTACCCGATACAACTTTAGTCACTTGTCTTTTATATTCATAAGACATAACAGATCCACCAGGTTCTTGTGTGTCCCTTAGAGAATTTGCATCATCATCTTCTTTGACCTAAATCTTAAGATCTATCTTTCCATTTGAGATCTCAATGGCCTCGTCCGAAACCTTTGAGAACTATCCATCTTCAGCTTCATCATCTTGCTTGCCTTTGTTTCCAAGCACATTTGACTTATCAAAAATCATGTGTACACTTTCTTTAACATATTATGTTCTTTTGTTGAACACTTTATATGACTTGTTGTGCGATGAGTATCGAAGGAAGATACCCTCATCACTTCTAGCATCAAATTTTCCCAAAGCCTCCATACTATTATTGAGGATAAAACATTTGCACCAAAAAGCTCGTAGGTAGGTCAGCTTAGGCTTTCTTTCATTCTGCAGTTCATATGGAGTTTTCTCGAGCAACGACTTGATCATGCACCTGTTTATCAAATGACAGGCGGTGTTGACAGCTTCAGCCCAAAAATACTTAGATATACCACTGGCTATTAACATAGTTCTAACCATATCTTCAAGAGTTCTATTTTTCTTTTCCACCACACCAATTTGTTGAGGTGTTCTTAGTACAGAGAAATTATGACTTATGCCATTTTCAGCACATAATTCATCAAACTTTACATTATCAAACTTAGTTTCATGATCAGACCTGATGCTTACAATCTTGTTCCCCATCTTGACTTGAATTTGTTTCACAAATGCAACAAACACGGGAAATGTTTCATCTTTGGATTTTAGAAACAGAGTCCATATGAATATGGAGTAGTCATCAATAATGACAAAAATATACTTCTTTCCTCCTCTGCTTGGAATCCTCATTGGTCCACATAGATCCATATGATGGAGATCAAATGTCCTAGAGGTGCTCATAACCTTTTTTGATTTAAAGTAATATCTTTCTTGATTTCCTTTCACACATGCATCACACACCTTGTGAGATGAGAATTTTGTTTTTGGCAGCCCACGAACTAGGTCCTTCGTCACTGGTTTGTTCAGAAGAGAGAAGCTTAAATGTCTAAGTCGTCTGTGCCATTATTCAGTATCATCATCTAACGCGCTAAGACAAGTTAGATCATTCTCCTTCAGAGATTAAAAATCAGCCATATAGATGTCCTTGAATCATTTTACTATCTAAATCACTTTCCCAGATTTTATGTTTGTGACAGTGCATGCTGCCGAAGTAAAGTTTACATTATTTCCTTTGTCACAGATTTGTGAAACACTCAGCACGCTATATTTCAAACCATCCACATAGTAGACATTCTCAAGCTAAAACTAAACTTCATTCCTTTAAAGGGAGTCTCCATCCATTTTTTAAATTGACCTTTTAACAACAAATTTTCCCTAGAAACTTCCTTAACCTATTCTTTTAATTTTATGACCCTATCAGCCAGGTCATCTTTCTCATGTTCTGCCTCACCAAATTCTTTAGTTAGAATATCCTTCTCTTTTATAAGACTATGATAAGCATCAATTAATACATTTGTTAACGACATCAATTTTTAGAGTAATTTTTCAAGGTTTTTTGAACATCAAGAAAGTTTACCTCATTGTCATCATTAACATCTGATTTAGCCATGAGCGCAAATATTGACTCATATGTTGAAGATTCCTCATCAATGGTCATCATGGATGTATCTTCTTGATCACATTCATTTTCATATTCGCTTGAGCAATCTCCCTAGCAACCAGAGTTTGCCACGTTGTCAGTTGCATCTCTTCTTTTGAATTTGTCAGGAACCTGGTTCCTCTTCACCATTTTTTAAAGTTATTCTTGTGGTAGTCATACTTGTGAAAAGGACATTCCTTGATGAAATGTCCAAGTTTTCCACACTTATGACTGCAGTCATTTCCACATGGATTCTTGCTTGTGCTTCCTTTCCTTGGGAAGCCACCATTTTTCCTAACCATATTTTGAAATCTTCTAGTGAAGTAAGTCATATATGACTCGTCACCACTTGCTTCACTCTTAGCATCCTTGAGAACCAGGCTCTTTTCTTTCCTTGGCTCTTGTCTCTCATCATTTTTTTGTCTTTTCAACTCACAGGTTTTGAGATTTTCAATGAGCTCATCAATGGACATTTTTCGCAAATCCTTAGCTTCTGAGATAGCATTTACTTTGCTTTCCCAGGAGATAGGCATAACACTCATAAGTTTGTGAATGAGCCTGTTTGTTTTAATGACTATGCTTAGAGAGTGGAGTTCATTGATAATGGAGGTGAACCTGGTATACATGTTTGAATGAATTCACCCTCATTCATCTTAAATAGTTCATACTCAGTGGTGAGCATGTCTATTTTGGACTGCTTCACTTGACTTATTTCTTTATGAGCAGTCTGGAGAGCTTTCCAAATCTCATTTGCAGTAAGACATGCTGAGATGCGATTGTATTCATCTGGACCAATTTCACACACAAGAATCTTCTTTGCCTTGAAGTTCTTCTCTACTGCCTTTTTTTTAGCATCATTATACTCCCTTCATGACTTTTCAGTAGTTGGAATGCCTTTCAGATCTGTTTTCATGAGAACTTGAGGACCATCGCAAACAATGTCCTATAGTTTAGAGTCCTCAGCCATGATGAAATCATGCATTATTATCTTCCACCACCCATAGTATTTTCCACTGAATCTTGGTGGTCTTGCGGTCAATTGTCCTTCTTCTAAGTTTGGTCGAGCAGCCATGAGAAATATAATTTCTGGATGTTAACCTTTTAGAAAGAACCCGCTCTGATACCAATTGATGTAATATACGAGTCCACCAAACAGTGTAGAGAATCAGATTATATAACTGTTCCATTAGCTAAAGTAGTAAGTAAATAACATACGATATTTACGTGGAAACCACCTTGCTCAAGAGAGTAAAACCACGACCTACCCTAGTAGAATTTTCCCAAAACTTCACTAAGAACTGAGCAATGTTTAGATTACAACCCCTTGCAACCTAGGAATTAAACTTTTAATCTCTCACTCTTACAATAACTCTATTGCAAGCTCTCTACAATACCTCTATTGCAAAGACTAACCTTGACTAACTCTGGTCAAAACAAACAGCTCAAAGACTTGAGAAAACAAACGACCTACAAACAACTTCTTACTAGAAGAGTAGGTTTACAAGTTTAAGAACAACAAAACAAAGACTCAACATACCTAGGACTTAGACATATTTATTTGTACAAGAATAGGTCCTTCAGTTTGTTGCAGCTTTCTCTTTGTCTGAAATACTGATGAACTCGGCAGCTTGCAAATGAAAATGAGAATAATTTTTGCATTGTGCAAGATTAGGTTTTCACTCCTTAACATGTTGTATATATATGAGAGATGAAGGAAGTGACAAACCTTAAACCTTGGACCAATAGGAGAGCCGCAACAATTCTGCAGCAGTGCTGCGACACTGCCACTATGTCAACAGCTTTATAGCTGTAGAATTGACTTGCATAGGCCTAAACATATCCCTCTAATAACGAACATGGTTCCTCATATATGTTTGTCAAATCATCAAAACAAGGCATAACTTACATTATCAACCAGTCCTTTTAAAAAAAAACTCAGTCAAAATTCTTGCATCATTTGACTCACATTGGGCTTTTCGACTTATACAACTATACATGTTATAAAATGAGAGCAATGTAATATTAAACAGGACAAAATGGTTAGATTGCAATAATTTTATATTAATGATAAATAAATAAGTTAAAATTTTACGAAAAAATTTAAACATGAAAAAGCATAATATGCCGACCACAAGGAATGATGGTGTTACTCTGAAATTATCTCTTAATGGAGTTGCCACCTTACTTAGGAATTAGGATTGTTTCTTAAATTAAAGTGTTGGTCCATTTTAATCCAATTACTATTATTTTTGAAATCGTTTGCTTGATTTAAATTAATTTTTAATAACATTTTGTACTTTTGAATGAACCTGATTTGTGAATTAAGATTCTAAAGTCTGAGGTTTTTTTTACCAGGAAAGGCACTCTCCAAATCCCCAATTTCATTACAAAATACTTCATATTTTCCCACGTTATGTTACATATTTTATTAATACGCTCAAAAAAGAATAACGTACTTCTGTACACAAATGTTATAAGTAACATTTTTAAGGCTACAAATTTTAAAATATTTATAATCACACAAATGCTATAACATATTTTATACCAAAAATTTTAAAAGTTTTTATTTTCTTTCTTAAACTTTGTATGTACTGACGAAAAAAAAGTCAACTATATTTGCACTTACAGAAAGTGGAAGAAGCCCATTGTTAGATGATATTAATCTCCCTTGGGGAGTCTTTCATTAATATCAAGGTATATATAGAGTACAATATTCATCCCTTATACAATAGGAATCGTAAGCCTATACAAAAGAGGAATCCTAGTCTTACCATAATTATATTTACACAATATATGGAAATATTCTAATTATGGGTAGGGAATATATTGTTTCCTATATTTACACGTTTACACACCCCCTCCGTCGGAGCGGGAGGAGGCAGGACGCTGAGACTGGATCTGAAGTCAAGAAATAACTATCTGGGAAGTCCTTTGGTAAATATGTCTGCATACTGATAGGATGATGGAACATGTAACACTCTGACATGGCCTAACGCAACTTTCTCACGAACGAAGTGTAGGTCTATCTCAATATGTTTGGTTCGCTGATGTTGAACCGGATTATGAGAAACATAGATGGCAGAGATGTTATCACAATACACTATTGCTGCCTGACGCAAAGGACACTGAAGTTCTAACAGTAAATTTCTGAGCCAACAAATCTCAGCTACTACATTTGCAATGCCTCTGTACTCAGCCTCGGCACTGGAGCGAGATAGGGTAGCCTGTCGCTTGGCAGACCAAGAAATCAGATTATCCCCTAAGAAAACACAAAAGCCGGAGGTGGAGCGTCGCGTGTCCGGACACCCTGCCCAATCTGCATCCGTATATGAAAGCAACTTGTCTGGTGCAGAGGGTATAGGTGCAAACCATAATCAAGAGTGCCCTTAATGTATCGAATGATACGCTTAAGAGCAGTGAAATGAGACTCCCTGGGGGCATGCATGAATAAGCACACCTGCTGAACAACATAAGCTATGTCTGGCCTGGTGAATGTGAGATACTGAAGTGCATCTGCAAGGCTCCTATCTGAGTAGGATCGGAGACTGGAGCACCATCCATAGCATCGAGCTTAGATTTGGAATCAAGCTGGAGTAAGCACCTCTTTGCGATTCGCCATCTTAGCCACAGACACAATCTCTTCTGCATACTTACGCTGACACAAGAACATATGATTGGCAGACCTGGTCACTGATATCCCCAAAAAGTAACTCAGCTTCCCCAAATTAGTCAATGCAAATTCGGACTTGAGCAAGACAATAATCTCATTTTTCAATCCGTCGGAGGAGGCAGTAAGAACAATATCATCCACGTAAAGTAATAAGTAAGCAGTGCTACTACCTCGATGAAAAATGAAAAGTGATGTATCACCCTTGCTGCATACAAACCCAATCTGCAAGATATACCTGGCAAAACGATCATACCACGCACGGGGGGCCTGCTTCAGGCCATATAGTGACTTACGGAGACGGCACACATAGTGAGGAACTGCTGGATGGGTGAACCCTGGTGGCTGATGCATGTAGACTGTCTCTCGTAGATCCCCATGTAAGAATTCATTCTTCACGTCAAGCTGATGGATCGGCTAGTGTTTGCCCATGGCTATGCTCAAAACTGTGCGGATGGTAGCCGGTTTGACAACCGGGCTGAAGGTCTCACCACAATCAATTTCCTCCTGCTGATTTGTGCCATTAGCCACAAGACGGGCCTTATACCTCTCAAGATCCCCATTGTTTCTGAACTTATGACGAAATAGCCACATACAACGAATGACATTCACCCCCTCAGGTCTAGGTACTAGATCCCACGTGTGTTGTTTAGTTAAAGCATTGAATTCCTCATACATAGCCGCATTCCAATTAGGGTCTTGTTTGGCCAATTTTGGGTTCTTTGGAAGTGGAGAGATGGTTTGGGCAGACAAGTTGAAATGGACTTTGGGTTTGAAGATTCCATGCTTTGAACGAGTTTCCATTGGATGGGTAGGGACAGTGAGTGGCGGAGTGGTGTCTGAGACGGGGGGTAAAGTCGGATAAGGAGAAGGTGGGGGCGAAGCCGTCGGAGGCGCCGCGGCTCCTGGATCGAGAGTCGCGGCGCTAGAAGGTTGACAGGCTTCTCTGAAGTTTAGGCGTCGCGGCGCTGTCGACGGTGTTTCAAAAGATTGCTCTCTGGAAATCAGGCGCCGCGGTGCCTCCCCTCGAGGTCGCGGCTCTGACGACGGAACAGAGGATGTGAGTTGTTCGATTATGAGGGGAGAGATGGCAGACTCGTCAAGAAATGAGTAGTCCTATTTTTGGAATTTTGGAAGATTCGAAAATGGGAATGTGGTCTCGTCGAATGTGACGTGACGAGATATGTGGATCTGACGAGTTGACAAGTCATAGCATAGATAGCCCCTATGGTTCGGCGGGAATCCTAGAAAGACACATGGAGTGGACCTAGGAGCGAGCTTGTGAGGGGTGGTGGAGCTAAGGTTGGGATAGCACAGACAACCAAAAATCTGTAGATGATCATAATAGGGGATTCTATGGTAGAGGATTTCGGTAGGGGTTATATTGTGAAGAGTGCTAGTAGGGAGAATATTTAGAGTGTATTCTAACATTTTAGCAGCATAGACCCAGAAGGGTGGAGGGAGGGAGGCATGAATCAATAGGGTGCGAATCATATTGTTAATAGTGCGGATGATTCTTTCAGCTTTACCGTTTTGTGGTGAGGTGTGAGGGCAGGAGAAGTGAAAGACCATGCCATTATTGGTACAAAAGCGGTGAAATATAGAGTTATTGAATTCACGACCATTCGCACTGAAATGATTTTATGCCTTTTTCAAATTGTGTTTGAATGAACTTGCGAAACTCAAGAAATTTGACAAACACTTTCGATTTAAATTTAAGAGGGTATAACCAGACGTAGTGTGAAAAATCATCAAGCAACACAAGATAGTATTTATGACCGAGAGAACTAGAGATAGGAGATGTCCATAAATCGGCATGTATGATATCAAAAGGAGCAAATGTAACACTAGTAGATGATTTAAACAGAAGACGAATATGTTTGCCTAAAGAGCAAGAAACACAATTTTGGGCAAGTCTCCCATTACAAGCAATGAAATTGTTGCCTCTAAGAAAATTAAAAACTGGGGCTCCTGGATGACCAAGCCTATTATGCCAAGTTGAAGAAGAAACAACCGATAGAGTGATGGGAGAGCAAGATCTGGCAGCGGAGGTGGAAGTGAATGGATAGAGATCCCCCGCGCTATTGCATCTCGTAAGAGGTGTCCCCGTATGAAGATCCTTCACAGTAAAACCAAAAGGGTCAAAATCCACGGAGACAGAATTATTACGAGTAAATTGACAGACAGATATGAGGTTCTTAATCATGTGTGGGGCATATAGGGTGTTTTTTAGGGAGAAGGGTGGATGAGGAGGTTGTGTGTATGAGGTACCATAACCCTTAACTGGAATGCGTTGTCCACTACCAACTGTAACATATTGAGGATGTTTTAACCGAAACAGCTTAGGAATAGTACCTGCAGACTGGGTGACGTGAGATGTGGCGCCTGAGTCCATGTACCAAGTATTGTCAGGCTGTTGCATAGAGATGGTCTTTGAACGCTGACCCAACTCGATGGGTGTCATGAGGAGGAGGGCTGCGGGACCTGACCTTGCATGAAGTGGGCCTGCTATGGGGCTGGAGCGGGGCCTAACAAACCGGGGTAAGAATACGGATTGTATGGCTGCTGGTACTGGAATGGACTTGGCGCCGTGGCTCTGAGGCCGGGCGCCGCGACTCATCTTCAGGCGCCGCTGACTACATCTTGAAGCTGACTGCCTGTAGACGAACTGCTGAGGAGCCGCGGCCCAGTTGTTCTGCGATCTCTGTTGCTGTTGCTGCTGTTGGTTCTGTTGACCGCGACCCTTGCCACGACCGCGACCTCCTCTACCGCCGTGGCCTTTTCCACCCTTGCCACCGCGGCCCTACCGCTGTTGGGAGTTGTTTGGTGGCGTCTAATCTTGGGGTTGCGTGTCGACAGCTAACACCTACTGGGCGTGCTCATCCTGCTTAGCACGACGGGTTTCTTCGAGCAACAATTGTGAGCGAGCTTTGTTAAAACTCGGTAGCGGATCTGCCTGTTGAAAAATGGTGGCCAAAGTATCATATTCGCCCTTAGTAAGGCCAGAGATCATTTGTAACACCATTTTATCATCAGTGACAGGCGTGCCGATGTTGGAGAGTTGATCCGTTAGAAGTTTAAGCTGTTTGCAGTACTCAGAGACATTGGAGAAGTTTTCAAGACGTGTTTTGTTGAACTGTTCTTCCAAATACACGGCACGAGTGTGCTTGTTATCCTGAAAAATTTCCTCCAAACGATTCCACAAGTCAAGGGCTGTGGAGTCAGATTTCATGATAGTAAGGAGCAAATCCTGAGAGATACTACCATATGTCCATTGTTTGACGCCGGCGTCAAGACGATGCCAGATAGAATCATCAACCTCCGTGGGCGCGGAATAGTGTCATCAATATGGTCAAGCACGTTATAGAGACATGCATGATTGCGAAAAAGTTCAACCCAGGGAGAATACTGGTTGTTTTCTTGATCAAGAATAATGAGAATATGGTTCTTGATGTTGGAAACAGTAAGGGCGGGATGAAATGGGGGTGATGACTTTGTGGTGGGATTTTTGGAGGTAGAGGCGTCAGAAAGTGTGGAAGAATCAGGGATAGCCATTTAGAGAAGAGAAGAAAGGAAGAACAAAACCCGAAAAACAAGAAGAAAATCCGGGACGGGCATGGCGTAGGAGAGAGCGACCAAGGCTGTGGAAGAGAAAGTTTTTTAGGGTTTTGTTTATTTGGCTCTTGATACCATGTTAGATGATATTAATCTCCCTTGGAGAGTCTTTCATTAATATCAAGGTATATATCGAGTACAATATTCATCCCTTATACAACAGGAATCCTAAGCCTATACAAAAGAGGAATCCTAGTCTTACCATAATTATATTTACACAATATATGGAAATATTCTAATTATGGATAGGGAATATATTGTTTCCTATATTTACACGTTTACACCCATGTCCCCTCCAGTGTTACAAATTTTAGGAGCTATCAGCATTCAGCAGCTTATAAGTTAAGCCTCATCCAGCTCTTTTTTCAGCCAACCATCTCATCAGTCTCCTTATTCATTTTCTCTAATATTCACCTCAAACATATGTCCAATGTTCACTTCTATTCTCTCTCTACTTTAGAGCACTTCACAAGCCATCACAACCAGGTAAACCAATCTTCATACATCTTCCTCTTGTTGAAAATAATAGAAAAACAGAATTCAAAGAGTTTTGAAGCACAAAAATCACTTCCACTTTATATATTGCAAATTGACTTACTCACTTCTTAGATAAGGCCTTAAATTAATAGAGTTGAAAGAAGGCTATTCATAATAGTTTTCTGATTTCTTGAACAAACACTTCCTTTTAATTTTATAACTTAAATTTACGTTTAAATCGAAATTCAAGAAAACTGAAAATATCATGCTTTTTTAGTGTAATATAATAAAGTCTTTAGCCTTCAAACTCATTTTTACTATCCCACTTCATATGTAGTACAAATTGTCTAAAACTTGTTATGCAATCAAACCTCTTGTAACGGTGTCCTTTGTATGGATATTGTTTTGCTGCTATAGCGAAATGATGTTATAGAGAATATATAATATAATATAACATGAAAATTGATTGTAAAGAAAACTTGACCGTTGTAGTGAAATGTTGTTATAGAGAATGACTGTTATAGAGAAATTTGATTGTATAGGTTGGTGGTCAGAAAGCAATGGCAACAGCTACGGCGACACTATCTCTAGCAACAGTTACTCTGGCAGCCAGAGTTGGCACAAACAGGTGTCCCAGAAAAGAACCAAAGTGAAGTACATTAGTGGCTTGAATTCATTTGGAGGGCTTAAGGCACATAACAATGTTGTCTCATTAGGCCTCCCTCTTTGTACTGAACAGTATTTTGCCAACATTGTTAGCTCCTTGAGAACAACATCATCACAAGGCAAAGGTGGAGCTTTGTCTTCTACCTGCAAGGCTGCTGTTGAGATTTTTAAGATTGCTTCCATTATTCCAGGCCTCGTTCTGGTCGGAGTTTCTGTTGGTTTTGTCCTCCTTCGAATTGAAGCTTCTGTTGAGGAATCTGATTGAAAAGTACTCGGTCTGCTATCTTTTCTCTTCGCCGAGATTTACTTTCTCTACATTAATGTAGAGTTGATTTATTTTGGATATGTATATTAAAATTATAAACTTTGGTTTTCTCAAGAAATTTTGAGTTTTCACTAGTTAAAATCAGTATTCTGTCTCCTGTCTTGACAACGTTAAACGGGGCCTCTGGATGACGGGCCAGAATCTTAGTGTATCTAACTTTTTTTTCTATATTACTGGAGTTTTTTATCGACAGCAACAACATACCCAGTGTAATCCCACAGGTGGGGTCTGGAGAGGGCACGTGTACGTAGACCTTACCCCTACGTTCTTATCATTGGGATGATATGTGATCCTCAGGAGGGAGGAAAAAAAAATTGCAGAGACTTTCGTTTGAAAGAATGTAGCATAATATCAATTTGCTTGGGCAAATTTACAGCCAAAAGCTAACTTTTGTGCACTTAGTGTTCCTATAATGAGACATTCTTGATGTGTCTCATAAAGAGGTCCAGCTGCTACATGAGCTTGAATAGGATGTCCCTCTCTGGTAATTATAAGAGTTGTCATCTACTGTACCAAAGGTCTGTGCTAGTTATCTTGTCACTGTCAGGAAGGAAAGTCTATTCGAGTTTAGAAGGATTATCGCGAGGAATTCATCAATTAGACTGATGGCTTCTGAATATTTGCTCCCTCTCGGATGAAGAGTTTGGATATGTTCCAATACTTCATACTCATGTATAAGGGTCTCGAAAGTTGCTTTTTCTGGATCTGCATATCTGAAATTGTTTCAACTACCCCAGTAAAAATGAAGAGCAAGAAACCATGCCACTAATCTGCAAACCAGTAAAGGCAATGAACACATATGCTTCTGGATAATAATCGAGTCATGAGTTAAGTAAAACTTCTGCTTAAAGGGCCTTCAGCTGCTGGTCTGATCTATCTGAGTCTTATATATTGGCCAATATATGTAGCTCGTTTCAGGCCGCAAAAGAGCCTGAAATGAGCTAAACTATTTTATGTCTATTGCCCTGTCTAAGCCTGTATCGAGTTCAATTTAGTCCGTTTAGGTGTTCCTTTTTTTCTTTCTTGGTTTTGTTTCTGTTTTGAGTTCAGTATTTGGTTTACAATCAAATTCACTGAAACTTGAACCTATCAGTTAAAAAGGGATTATGACATAATCTTTACCTTTCATTTAATGCTTTATGACTTTCTTGTCATCATTTGCCCAATGCAACCTTGTTATCTAGTATTTTCCAGTTGACAATTAAACAACTTGCTATGCAACTTTTTTTCCCTTACTTCTGTCAGTGTGAAGATGAGCTATACCAGAATAAACTCCCACAAAAGAAGATGCACACTTAATGGAGAAGTTACACCATTTAGGGGCAGGGAGATGGTGCTATGAAAGAAAACATAAAACTAAGTTAACTTTAGTTCAATTGATAACTATGGTTAGGCAGTCTAGTGACCGCAATACACAGAACTAGTACCATAGGCGACGGGATTGAACATCTTTAGGTAGGAAGACACCCCAGAACTTGTCCTCAGACACATTCTATATATTGAAGTTTATTTAAGTTGGCACTTTGATGCGTAATATACATTTCTTTATTTAGTAGTTTGCTTTAAGCAATTAATTATTACAGGGATGTCTCTGCCCCTACTCTGAAGCTGCTCGTACTTAGACAACAGTGTCCTATCTGCTCGATTTCTCGCGAAGGTAACGGAAAGACCAGCCACAATGATCAAGATAGCTGCAAGTACCCAGCTAAACTGCAAGTTCGCCATAGCCCGAGCCCTTAAATCAGCTTCATCTGTTTGACACATAACTGCTTCACTTGATTGCGTAACGCATCCTTGTGGAACAAAGTGTGGAAACCATAGGTTGAATCCCATGTTCATGAACCAACAACCTTGGAACATGACTGAAATCGAGAGAAGAAGTGCTGCGGGGAAACAAGAAGGGAAGCAAGTGACAACTAGAGCTGACATAAGGGAAATACACACGACGAGCTGCAATAGCCAGTGGTAATGACCTTCAAGTCCAACATGATCAGTTGAATGATAATGAAGTAAAAAAAGTTCCTGACCAAAAATAGATGTAGCAAGTATGCCTAAGATCCCATGTAGGATCTCAGGCAAGTTACTTATCTCAGCAAGAAGAGTAAAACACGCGAATACGGTCAAGTTTAGGAACATGGTGGCATGTTCAATATTATGAAGCTTGAATGAGAAGTGAAGAGAAGGGAAGTCTATGAACTGGATAACTATGCAAAAGATAGAGAAGGACAAGACAAGAATGAGATCAAGGTGTTGTAGAATGGGAATTAGGGGACTCTTGAAAGGGTACCAAAACCTTGATCTGAATTTTGTTGATCCATTTTGATAGTTGGCTCTAATTGTGCTAATTGTATGCCAAAAACCAAGAAGGGCTAAGGACAAGCCAGGTACTAGATGTCCAAGAAATGTCCCCATGGAAGTTTATGATTCAGAAGTACACTGGAGTAATGGTTAAATACTTCATATCACATATGATCATAGGAGAAAACAAATACCAGTATTTGTCAATCTGGTGCATTATGCATGTGTTTCCACCATCAATAGGCAAGAGGATCAAAAGTGAATTCCATTAATGCACAACCTTTTAGGATTGATTAGGAGTTAAAGGACACAAATAATCAAGGTGGCGTGGCGACATGAGAAATGATATGACAACAACTATTAATAGAAAAAAAAGAACGCAGCCAATTGCACTAATTGCTCCATCCATTTTAAAAAGATTGTCTTAATTCGGATTACAAGGGTCAAACTAACTAATGTTCGGTGTGAATTCAGACATAGAATTTTTAGTTTTTTAAAAATAAAATTTACATATTTCGAAACTACATAAAAAAAATATTATAAGTTATAATAGTAAACAATTCAAAATATCTAGTAAGTATTTGAAAAAATTATGATAAAAAATACTTTAATTGTCCAAATAGTAACTAAGACAATCTTTTTGAAAAATATGGAATATTAATTAAGCTCTCGCTACGTGCAAGTATAGGAAAAGGCCGAACCACATTGGATTTGTTGTACACTAACTTATCTTACGTTTCAATAAGAAGTTGTTTTCAAGAGTAACTTTTATTGTTATGTCGAGGTTCCTTGGTATTTTAATTAATTAGTTTACGTATCCGCGCGATCTGCGGTAGACGTAAAGAAGTAAGCATAGCAAATTTCTTATTTCAAAGTAGAAAATATGTAAAATTGCCACTATTGAAGTTATAAACTCAACTATGTAAAAATTGCCACTACTGAAGTTATAAACTCAACTATTCGCCTATTCGCGTGCTACAATCTTTGATTGGTAATTTAATGGTTTCTTATCCAAGTTAAAAAAAAAATTACTTATGTTTGCTGTAAATCTCTTTTATTAATTTGAACTTTTAGACCAATTTTTTTTATCTAATATAACTTTGATATTTTCCGGTAAGTTTAATGAATCTTTTCCTAGTTACTAATTTCTATATGTGCTTGAATGATTATTGTTGAATAATATGCAATACATTTGTAAAGGGGGTTTGTTCACTGTTTAAATTATCCATTTAATTAGCATATCAACTGCGGATTAGTTTCTCAAAAATTGAAACACAAATTATATGATTTTCGCAACTATATATTTGAATATGTATTTTGTGCGTTTACTCCTTGTGCTTAAAATTTAGAATTTTCATTCACATTTAGTTCATAATGATCGTATTGGTGATAGTATATAGATGGTAGAGCAAACGTTTTTATTTAAGACAACGTTTGAGAAGATAAGTGAATTTAAAATAATGAATTTAACACGTATTGACATACTTATCCCAATTTCTAGCAGTTTAAGGGTAACAATTTTGGCTTCAAGTTTCAAGCTTAATGGATTGTGCGAACAAAATAATTGAAATGAATGAGAAGTTCTACTTACACGAATACTAATGCAGGATATGCATATCTTATAAACTGATTTGAAACTCACTTCAACTTTAAAATCACCAACACCTGGCCATTATCATTATTGGTACAAACACCTATGCGATGCGCAAATAATATTTAAAAATATTTATTATAGCAAATTATCATTTTGCTTGTTTAAGAAGAGTTATTAGAGCTATGTACGTATATAATATCTTAAATGTCATCTTATTTTTATGTATCCAGACAAAAATTATACGAAATAAATTAAAACAAATCGTATAACCAAATACTTTTATTGTATACTAACTTATCTTACATTTCAATAAGAGATTGTTTTCAAGAGTAACTTTTATTGTTATGTCGAGGTTCCTTGATATTTTAATTAATGGTTGGTCATACAAAATCAATTATTCTTTGTGTGTATTTTTTCTTGTCTTATGTGAAAGACAAAAGTCCTTCATTGATAGGAAAAACTATTTGTTTTCCTCTTTATATTTGAATTGATTTTTATTAGGCTCGTAAAGAGTTAGTAAAAAAGAGTCGTCTTATGCATATGATAAATGAGCTTCAAGGAGAAACTGGTCAATTTGCCACTTTCCACTCCGCGCGAGATATACGGGATACCTAATCTAAATTTGATTTTGAAAAAAAATATCTTTAATATTGTTAAAGTTAATCAATACAATTAACCTTACTACCGTTTCTGGTCTTGACCATTACTATCGAAACGTTGCCACCTTACTTATATATACAGGTTCTGATTTCTCTTATCGACAGATATAAAATATTCCTCTTATTCTCTCAAATAATTCTTCCCAAATTTTTTTTCTGGGCAATTTTATTTGTGCAAACTTGAAATACCGTGTGAAAGATAATAATCCCCTCATTATTTTCATTAATAAAGATATATATATACGTGATATACAATATTTAAATTTGGAAAATAAATATACATTTTCCTAATACAAGACTAATACCTTTTTCTAATACAATACTAATACCATAATTACACTTGTACAAGAATTCTACAAATATGGTAATTTAACATTAATTTTCGGTCCAATGGTATACACGGTTTCGAACGTGTATACCCTTCTATCACACCCCCACAGTCATAGCGGGCAGTTGTCGTACGCTGAGACTGTCCCTAAAATCTTCAAACAGAACCAATGGAAGACCTTTAGTAAAGGTGTCAGCAATTTGGTACCTTGAAGGGACATGCAAGACACGTACTTGTCCACGAGCTACCTTTTCGCGAACAAAGTGAATATCCATCTCGATATGTTTAGTGTGATGATGTTGGACCGGATTCCCAGAGAGATAGACTGCACTAACATTATCACAGTAGACCAAGGTAGCTTTCTGAATAGGAAAGTGAAGCTCTAACAGAAGATTACGCAGCCAACATGACTCAAACACCACATTGGCTACTCCTTGATAGTCGGCCTCCGCACTAGATCACGATAAAGTAGCATGGCGTTTGGCCGACCAAGAGACCAAGTTATCACCAAGAAATATACAATAACTAGATGCCGAACGTCTGGTATCTGGACATCCACCCTAATCAGCATATGTATAAGACACGAGAGTAGAGATGGAGGAAGGATATAATTGCAATCTATAAACAAGTGTGCCATGTATGTATCGTATAATGTGTTTGAGCGCATGCATGTGCTCAATCCGCAGATCATGCATAAATAAACACACATGCATAAGTAATATCTGATCTCGTGAAAGTAAGATGCTAAAGAGCCCCTGCAAGACTACGAAAGTGGGTGAGATCCTCATAGGGTGTGCTAGAAGTAGCATTCAACTTCGGTTTGGTATCAATCGGAGTAGAAGAGGACTTACAAGATGACATGCCAGCTCTCTCAATTATCTCAACCTCATACTTCTTCTAAGATAAAAATAGACCGGCATGACGAGTGACAGCTATACCCAAAAAATAACTCCAAGGGTCCCAAGTCTTTCATAGCAAATTCTGAACTGAGAAGGGACATGATAGGCTTGCGCAGATTATCAGAGGAGGCAGTCAATATTATATTATCCACATATAACAGAATGTATGCCAGAGAAGTACCACGACGATAGATGAACAGAGAAAGGACTACTTCATCAAATAGACATTGTGAGGATAATTGGGGTCCTTAAAACCCAAGAGATGATACATCTATACTGTCTCCTTAAGATCACCGTGTAATAAAGTATTTTTCACATCCAACTGATGAATGGGCCATGCTGTCGAGAGAGCCAGACTAAGCACAATGCGAATGATTGTTAGTTTGATCATCTGACTAAATGTCTCTCCACAATCCACGCCAACCTATTGTGTTTTACCATCCTCTACAAGATAGGCCTTATGCCTCGCAAAAGAATCGTTAGAATTTCCTTTATGAGTAAAAATCCATATATAATGAATAATATTGACACCAGGCGGACGGGGCACCAACTCCCACATCTTATTTTCAATAAGAGCATTATATTCATCATCCATGGCCATTTTCCAATTCGGGTCATGAAGGGCCGACACTGGGTTACGTGGTAGGGGTGATTTGGTGACATTAGAATTTAGATTAAAATGTCATTTAGGTTTAAAAATATCGTGTTGGCTACGAGTAACAGGACCTTGACTCGAAATAGAAGTGGACGTGTTTTGGGTAGGTGTCGGGTTTGCTAAATCTGGACCAGCAGTTAATGGGCCTGCTAGCCCAGTGGCAGGATGCAGTGGACTCGGGAGGACATTAATTGGGCCAGCAGGTAGTGGGCCTGCTAGCTGAGACCCTGGGCCAGTGTGAGGAAGTGGGCCTGCTAGCTGAGACCCTGGGCCAGTGTGAGGAAGTGGGCCTGCTGACCGAGATTCAGGAACTGGATCCGGGAGTGTTGGGCCAGCAGTAAGTGGGCCTGCTGGTGAATTTTGGTCACGGGACAACTCGGATAAATGGTGGATAATATATAATGAGAGTCCATCATCCAAAAAATTATATGAACTAGACACATAATTATACAATTTAGCAAACGGAAATTGGGTTTCATAAAAAATAACATGGCGACTAATTATGAATTTATTCGAATATAAATCAAAATATTTGTAACCACGGTGATTAGACTGGTAATCCAAAAATAAACAAGCGGTAGAACGGACTTGAAGTTTGTTAATAGTAGTGGACGGAAAAAGTGGATAAAATAAACACCCAAACATCCTAAGATGAGAATACGATGGGTCTTTATGATAAAGAATTTTAAGGGGTGATTGATATGCTAAACCTTTGCTAGGAAGTATGTTAAGGAGGTAAGTAGTTATTTTTAAAGCATGATGCCAAAAAGAAGGAGGTAATGAAGCATGGGCTAGTAAAGTTCGGACAATATTATTAATGGTACAAATTTTTCTTTCGACCTTCCCATTTTGTGAGAACGTATGAGGACAAAAAAACTGAAAAGATATGCCATGAGTGTCACAAAATTCCCGAAATGACCAATTATCATATTCTCTACCATTATCTCGTTGAATGTTTTAAATTTTCCGTTCAAATTGGGTACAGATGAATGCTCTAAATTTTAAGAAAGTGGAAAAAACTTGAGACTTTTTAGACAACGGAAAGGTCCACAAAAAAATAGAATAATACATAATAACGATGGCCCAAATAGCTTAAAATGAGAGATGTCCATAAATCACTATGAATAATGTCAAAAGACATCAATGTAATAGAATTAGAGGCTACAAAAGGTAATCTATCATGTTTCCCTAGCGGACAAGAAGAACAAATATGAGTACTACGCGTACTCTTACAATCAATCAAATTATTATTTTTAAGTAAAGAAATAATAGATGCCCCCGGATGATCCAAACGAGCATGCGACAAGGAAGATGCGAGAGCGACAAACATTGACAGTGTGGATTGACTCGTGGAAATGGTGGCGGTGGTGATTGGATAAAGATCTCCCCGACTATTACATCTCATTATAGGTATCCCCGTCATGAAATCCTTCATAGAAAATCCAAAAGGGTCAAAGTTAACAGAAACTCAATTATCAGTTGTGAATTTTCGGACAGACACCAAATTTTTAATTAAGTAAGGGGCATGAAGGACATTTTTTAGGACTAGAGGTGGAAGTGGGGGGCGGGGGGAATTTGTGTGACCATAACCACGAATTAGAATTGAATTTCCATTACCAACAATTATGCCACGATTTTTGCTCAAATTGAAATAAGATGAGAGATTACCTTGCGCGGACGTCATATGAGAAGTGATTTCGGTGTCCATGTACCAATTTTCATCCGGAGATTTAATCCAAGTGTATGCATCGCGGCCTCAATATCCATAGGTGTCGGACCAGAAACTGGGCCCGCAGTAGCGAAGGCCTGCTAAGGCCAAGGCCCAAGCAGGCCAGCCTGCTGCCAAGGCCCAGCCGACTGCTTGGGTTGGTAATTCTGGAACTGGGAATTGGACCTCTGCTGGCTGGCCCAATTCACTGGAACTCCTGAAAATTTTGGAAAGGCCATGTTGGGCCACTGGCCCAGCAGCCCCACGACCATTGTGCATTAGCCCAAGGTTGTGGCCAGTGGTGTTGCGGCCCAGCTGGCCCACTGCCACCACATTTGCCACTGCCTCCACTACTCCGACCACCACCACTGCCACCGCCACGGTTCTTGCCACCACTTTTCCGATTTTGACCTTTTTACCGCCACCGTTGTTACAGGTTTGGCTAGAATTATCCGAGAACGAGTGAGGGTCAGCGGACGTGGCCATCATCATGAGGGAATTAACTCTGATAGCCACCTCCTTAGACAAGCCTACCTCTTCTAATGTGAGCATGGAACGGGCCTGGTAAAACGGTGGAAGAGGATTACTTTGACGAAGAAGCATCCCAACGTCATTATAGCCTCGGATAGGCCTGCAGCCATCTAAAAAATAAGACAATCATTGGTGATGGACGCACCAATGTTCTTGAGTTGATCCGTCAATTCCTTCATCCTTTTACAGTAGGTTGAGACATTCAAAAAATTCTCAATATTGACATGGGAAAATATCTGCTCAAGAGTGACGGCATGAGAATTTTTGTTATCTTAGAATATATCACGCACCCTATTTCAAGTTTTCATCACCGTGGCGTCGGGTTTAATAATTGTCTGCAATAGGTCCATAGAGATAATGGAATATATCCACTGGAGGATTGTAGCATCAAAGAGTCGTCCATAACACATGGTCATTATCGCGCGGTAGGCACCTTCTCCTTGCCTGTATACGAGGGGATGATGTGATAAAGGACTTGATGCGAGCTTGAACTTTAAATAATTCTGCCCACATCGTGTATTGGACGTTTTCCATCTCAAGAATGATAGGGATGTGGTTCTTGATGTTGGAGATGGTAAGGGCAGGATGAAACGAGTTCTTTGAGGTAGACATGATGAAAGAACAAGAGGAGAATGAGGGATTTGGAAGAAAGTGGGATTTTAGCCGGAAACCGATGTCGGATTCCGAGAGTAGGGCCGGCGGAAGTACAAAGTGGGAGAAGAAAATTTTGCCCTAGACTTCGATACCATGAAAGAGAATAATCCCCTCATTATTTTCATTAATGAAGAGGTATATATACATGATATACAATATCTAAATATTGAAAATAAATCCATATTTTCCTAATACAATACTAATACCTTTTCATAATACAATACTAATACCATAATTACACTTGTACAAGAATTCTACAAATATGATAATTGAACATTAATTTTCGGTACAATGGTATACACGGTTTCGACCGTGTATACCCTTCTATCACTGTGGAACCTTGGAGAGGGAACGGTCTACATAATTTTAATCTAAATGGAACCGAAATTACTTTCAAGATAGTGGCTTGTTTCCACGACGTAGCGTTAATCCGATAAATAATTCTTCTGTTTTCCTTGTTCTTGTTGGGTTTTCTGTGAAACCTTGATATTCATCTTTTCATTTTGAATCAACACCTTTTCACATTACCATTTAATTGGCTATAAGAAGTAAATTTTTCGAATTCTTTCTCCCCTCTATTCTGTAATTTGAATTATCGCTATTATGGAATAGTGTTCCGTTCTATCTTGGGAGGAATTAATCCAAATTTTTATGCAATAGTGGATGAAGTAAATATCTTAAGGACACACAATGAATTTTCTGAGCTCAGAACTAATTTTTATTTTATGTTGATATTTTTTGTATTTATCTTACTTTATGTTTTTTGGGAAACTAAAATCTTTGTGATTTTCAACTCCCGTTACGGAGACTAAAACCTTATGATTTTCTACTCGGATTTATTAATCGGGTTGAAGATATAAAAATTTGACCATTTAATTAAATATGGAAAGTAACATTTCTAACATCCCCTTCAACTACTAACCGAAAACGACAAATAACTATCTCTAATGAGTAGCTTTTCTCAGTGTTGTGTGCATGGAAGTAAGCCCTTTAGTAACATGAAAGCAAGTCTCCATGAGATTAAATATGAAAATGATATACTCCACTAACCTATAGTGGACAACGATATATGTCCATTATAAAGTGTTGGCAAATAAGCTGTTTCCACTTGTTGCAAGAACATCAAAACCTTATCCAACATTTATAGGTAGTTGCTTCATTATATGATCGCCCCTACTGATGTTTTCGACTACGAGAGTGTGCATATATTATATGTACATAAAGTACTCACTCCAAACGTGCTGATGGTAAATTCTACATTTATTAAACACGAGTTAAAAAATTAATTCAAGATAGTTCAAAGAATTTTATCAAATGTTGTATGAAATTTATAATTTTCTAGACTCTAGACAACCATGTTGAGTAGAAAGCTGTGGACAGACCAAAAATCTATTTGAAAGGAATTAAAAGCTTTAAATAAGTAAAGCTACTAATCTAGGGTTCAGTTAGTCGTCGATATTAGGAGAGGGTATTCACCCCAAAGCGATTTTATTCACTCTGCTCCTCTTGATTTGTTATGAATTAAACATAGAAAAAACAAAAAATATAGTGCATACTATGGTTTGATTCATTTGCTAGTCTCCACTTGTAATATTATCTAAAGTTAATGATATATCATAAACAATGACTTTAATTTGATTAGGCCTTAGGGGGTCTTACTCGAGTTATTCATAGACACAGAGTACTTGCTTACTATTACAAGAATATTAAATCAACGAAGTAGTATTATATGACAGATTGAGCAACACTAGATTTTAACTTTCTTTGAATGATTATAAGTTGAACGTTGGAAAGAGGATTGGAATGGACTCCACGTCTGTCTATCTTTTTAATAGTCAATTTTCGTACAACCAAAAAAAGATTAAAAAGACGGCATTAAAGACAATGAATCATTATCCACAATATCTAGCAGATGCGTAGGGGAAACAGAAACTCAAAGAGTAGATAGTTCACCAGTTTCCTAAAATTCATAGCACAATTCACCCTGATTTATAGAGGTGGATGCAGAGTGCGGGTATTGGTTCATATGAATTCCTTACTTTTGACGGAAACATAAATTTATGTATAAAAATTTATTAAAATTATAACAAATTGTCGATATAAATGCATAACTTTATAAATATAAAACGTTCAATACTATGAACATTAAAGATTGAACCATAAACTTAAATTCTTGATCCCCGATTCATCCATTTTCCCAGTAGAGTGGCATACCACAATACCGTTATGACAGAACCGAGATTATATAGTAGGTTTTCACTTTGTTAAGCTACCTATGACTTTTAATACTCGAGAATTTGTTACCGTGAAAAGAGGATTCGAGAATCGAGAATTCAACTAAAACAATTGTTTTCCCCTCAAATTATGTATAAAGATGAAAAAGGTGTATATATATATATATAAAAAATAACTTATATAATAACATGCTTATTATAATACTCAAGTTTTGCTTCGTAATATTTGTCTTCATTGTGATTTATGATATTATGTTTATCTTTTTTAAATTTTAATTTCTCTATAATACTTCTTTTAACACATTTATCATGAACACATATATAAGAACATTTTTTACATTTTCCATATCAATTAAATTTACAAATTAAAATATATTCTTTTATAATTTATTACTCCTATTGTTTTTACGACTGCGAGAAGCTCAGACAAAATTTACTAGTTGATGAATAAAGTTGAGGATGCCTTTGCAAAGTTAGGCTTTAAAGGCTTTACCCAAAAGCCACCCCTACAAAGCTAGCGTCTAGCGACTTAGAATTTACGTGCAATAAATTCACCTTTGATCTGGTTTCTTCAGTGCCTCAGAGAGTTAAAACACATTTCATCGTTGATAGGAACAAATTGGGTTAAGTAAAAGTTGTCTCAATCTCAACTAAGAGTCCGATGGACTAAACTTATACATCAAACTGAACAACAATATACAAGAAATTATTAACAAACTTTATCCCACTGCTAAAGTTCATATGTTACATAATGCATATTTTTTCCTTACTGCATGTCAACATTTATGCATATTATATCGGTTCGGTTCGGTTTGGTTTTGTATCCGAAACATATGAACCGAATAAAAATCGGTTTTTTTAAAAAAAAAACCGAATACAACTTTTTTTAAAAAAAACCGATATATCAGTTTATATCGCCGGATGTATCGGTTTATATCGGTTTTTTCTAGTGGGCCAGGCCGGGTCGGGGATTTTTTTTGTTTTTTTAAAATTGAATTTCCAAAACTGAAATTGACATTCACACCTACACTATCATGAAATTTCGACGTTGAAATCTATTGTGTATCGTAAGATTTTTACTAAAGAAAAAGGAAAATTAGAAATCGATTTGGGGAAAACACAAATTGATTGGGAAAACGACGTATTTCTAAAAATTGGTTGCGCCAGTTTGACCGGCCCCGTCTCGAAAAAATACGTAAAATAAAAAAAATCGGGTAAAACGGACATCCGAGCGCATAGTTATGACCATTTAAAGTTTTATCAATTTACAACTATTTTTTCTCCCTACATTTTATGTCAATGTTTTCGTGATATGTTAATCAAGTTCATGTCGCATGCGACTTCCATAACATAGATTAGCTTCAATTACTATGATTCAAGAGATAGTAGTAGCCTAAAAAATAAAAAATTAAAAAATTAAAAAATAATTCGGTTTTTCGGTTCGGTTTGTATCCAAAATAAAAAACCGAACCGAATCACTAAATCCTGATTCGGTTGAGAAAATCGGTTCGGTTTTTTCGGTTCTCCGGATTTTTTGCCCACCCCTATTTATGCAGTAAACTCAGCCTAATGGTCTAAATTTTCTTACTGTCATCATGTAATTTAAAGTGAATAAAGAAGAAATAATGATATATCATAAATTACAGTTGAAAAATAAAATGAACATAAATAAAAAAAAATTAGGCTGAGGCGCGGATATCTCGCTCTCTTTAAGGAGATTCAAGCCCACTGCCATATACTATCTTTGGTGTCATAGTTTTGGAGGCATCTTGGGAAAAGAACTGCCCGCTGCAGGAAAAAATAATTACTAAAAATACCCCCTTACTTTCATGCCCTCAAAACTATCTATCCAGATGCCTCCAAAACTATGACACCAACATTGTATCATCCTATCTCTTATATACTATGATGGTATTACAGAGGACTTTTTTCATGTCTTCAAAAATATTCATCAACCCTCTATGAAACTCGTATGATATATATAATATATTGACCGGTATCATAGCTCATTTATTCAGAAGCATCATTTTATACACATATACAAAGATAGTATCATGGAGGACTGCTTCAGTCCTTCAATGAGACACTCTTCAGTTCTCCATGATACCATCATAGTATATATCATATACTAAGATAGTATCATGGAAGACTGCTTCAATTCTTTAATGAGACACTCTATGTCCTCTTTGATACCATCATAATATATAAATATACTGAGATGGTTGAAAGAAATAATCCCCTTGATTATTTTCATTAATTGAAAGGCTATATATACAAGTTACATATTTTCATAATAGGAGAATCCTATTCCTATTCTACTTCTAAATCCTTATTCTACCATAATTCTAACTATACAATTATGGTAAGTGTATAACACTAATTAAGGTAACATTTACACTACAATATACTACAAATATATATACCATATATACAAGATTGTATTTGTCATCAATCTGTGGCTGCTAGACGAGGCCCACTGCTGCCCAATCCACTGCTTGTCATGCTAGGCCACTGCTTTATATACCTGTGATATATACTGCTTTATATTCAATGTATATCACAGGTATATTACCTTTGTTTAACACACCCCCGCAGTCATAGCGAGCGATCTACGAACGCTGAGACTGTCCCTAAAATCTTCAAAGAGAACCACTGGTAGACCCTTTGTAAAGATGTCTGCAATTTGATAACGAGACGGGACATGGCATACGCGAACGTGACCCTTTGCAACTTTTTCACGGACAAAGTGAATGTCCATTTCGATATGCTTGGTACGTTGGTGTTGAACTGGGTTACCTGAAAGGTAGATGGCACTAATGTTATCGCAATATACCAAGGTTGCCTTCTGAATGGGACAATGAAGCTCCAAAAGCAAATTACGTAGACAACAACCACCCCAATCGACATCCGTGTAAGAGATAAGTGTGGATGTAGAGGAAGGATACAAGTGCAACCCATAGTCCAGTGTCCCCTGAATAAACCGAATGATGCGTTTGATTGCATTCATGTGCTCAACTATGGGATCATACATGAATAAACACACCTGCTGAACCGCATACGTAATATCCGGTCTGGTAAAGGTAAGATACTGGAGGGCCCCTGCAAGACTGCGATAACGGGTCGGGTCCTCGTATGGTGCACCTGCTGCGGCACTCAGCTTGGGGTTTGCATCAACTGGCGTGGAAGTGGACTTACAGGATGACATCCCAGCCATTTCTATGATCTCGGTAGCATACTTTCGTTGAGACAAAAATAAGCCACCTGAATAACGCTTGACGGCAATCCCCAAAAAATAACTCAAAGGCCCTAAGTCTTTCATAGCAAACTCAGAACTGAGCATGGTCATGATAGACTGGCGCAAGGCATCGGAAGAGGCAGTCAATATGATATCATCCACATACAACATAATGTAGGCCAAGGACGAACCACGGCGGTAGATGAATAAGGAATTATCTGACCTGCTGTGAGTAAACTCAATAGTTGAAACAAAGTCAGCAAACCTCGTGTACCAGGCCCTTGGAGACTGCTTAAGCCTATATAAGGACTTCTTCAACAAACATACATGATGAGGACGGTTTGGATCCCTGAAACCCAACGGCTGATGCATATAGAATGTTTCCTTGAGATCACCATGTAGGAAAGCATTCTTGACATCCAACTGATGAATTGGCCAAGTCTTTGAAAGAGCCAAGCTAAGCACAGTGTGAATGGTAGCCGGTTTGACAACCGGACTAAACGTCTCACCACAATCTATCCCAACCTGCTGAGTCTTACCATCACCAACAAGTCGTGTCTTATGTCGAGCAAATGACCCATCTGAATTCTCCTTATGAGCAAAAATCCACATAGACCCGATAACATTAATACCATATGGACGGGGTACCAACTCCCACGTCTTATTATCAATAAGAGCATTATATTCATCAGTCATAGCAATTTTCCAATTAGGGTCATTTAATGCGGACACAGGATTGCGGGGCAAGGGGGATTTAGAGACATCAGAATGTAAATTAAAATGTCTTTTAGGTGTAAAAATACTCCGCTGACTACGAGTGACCGGTCTATGACTCGAGGAAGAATTGAGGGAATTTTGGGAATTTTCTGGGCTCGGGACGGATCAGCTGACGGTGGGCTCTTGGCCCAAATCGTGCTTGGAGATAAATCGTCTGGACCGGTTCGAGTGGGCTGGGCCCAGCCCAATTCTTTGGAGCCCATTCGATGGCTGGCCCAGGCACAGCGTGGGGCCAGTGGCGATGGGGCGGTGAGGCGATGGGGCCCAGCGGGCAGTGTGCCCGCTGGAGAATTTGGGGTGCGGGAGATGTCCAAAAAATTCCGAATAATATACGGAGATATTTGGTCATCCAAAAAATTATACGACTTAGGCTCGGGAGTATGAACTTTTGTAAACGAAAATTGGGTTTTATAAAAAATGACATGGCGATTAATTATGATTTTCTTGGAGGATAAGTCAAAGCATTTATAACCACGATGATTTGACTGATAACCCAAAAATACACACGGGGTAGACCGAGCCTAAAGTTTGTTAATTGTGGTGGATGGGAATAACGGATAACACAAGCATCCAAAAATCCTATGGTGAGAATAAGAAGGGTTCTTATTAAATAGAATTTTGAGGGAGAAAGAATATGTCAGACCTTTAGACGGAATTATGTTAAGAAAATATGTGGCCATTTGTAGAACATGATGCCAAAAATATGGAGGTATGGAGGCATGAATTAAGAGAGTTCGGACAATGTTATTTATGGAACGAATTTAGCGTTCGGCCTTCCCATTTTGTGAAGATGTATGAGGACATGAAAACCGAAAATTGATCCCATTATTAGCACAGAATTCCCGAAACTCCCTATTGTCATACTCTTTCCCATTATCACATTGAATATTTTTTATTTCTCTTTCAAATTGAGTACGAATGAAACGCTCTAAATTTGATGAAGATGGAAAACACTTGTGATTTATTCGCAATTGGAAACGTCCACAAAAATCTAGAATAATCATCTAAAAAGAGAACATAATATCGATGACCCAATGAACTAAGAACAGGAGACGTCCATAAGTCGCTATGAATAATATCAAATGGCATTGAAGTATGAGAATTGGAGTCTACAAATGGCAACTTAACAATTTTCCCTAATGAACAAGACTGACAAAGTGGAGTACGACTCGTACCCTTACATGAAATAAAGTTATTTTTATCTAAAACTTATAAAATAGAAGACCCCGGATGACCCAGACGAGCATGCCACATGGAAGGAGAGATGACTGTAAATGCTGATGGCAAGGCTTGACTCGATGGACTGAAACCAGACATGATAGGATACAGATCCCCCCTACTATCACACCTCATGAGATGACTCCCCGTCTTGAAATCCTTCACAGAGAAACCAAAAGGATCAAATTCAACGGAAACGGAATTGTCAATAGTGAACTTTCGGACAGACACTAAATTTTTAATCAATTTAGGAGCATGTAAAGTATTTTTCAAGAGAAGGGGTGGATTGGGGGGAGACAACATTTTCTGACCATAACCCTGAATTGGAATAGAGTTGCCATTACCAACAATTATACCCCGAGGGGTGCTCAAATTGGAATAAGAGGAGAGAGTACCTGATTCGAAAGTCATGTGAGTAGTGGCCCCGGTGTCCATGTACCAATTTGGGTCCGGTTGAGTCAACCCCAACGTGTGCATCGCGGCCTCGATATTGATCTGAGTGGGGCCTGCTGCATGATGGGCTTGTGGAGTTCGGGGCCCAAGAATTCACATGTCGTGATGGAGTGGGCCGTAGGCTGCTGGGCCGCTTCTTTGTTGGGCCAGCGGCGATGGGCGCCCGATCTTCGGGTGTTGGGCTGGCTGTTGGCGACCAGCAGCGGCTGGAATTTACTGCCTGTGTAGAAGGGCTGCTGGCCCACGGCTCACTTCCATGGGCCCCACTGCTGGGACCAGAGAGGTGGTGGGCCACTGTTCCCTGGATGGGGCCCACCGCCTGCTTGCTGACCACCGGAACCGCCGTGTTTGCCCCTGCAATTTTTGTTATTATTCTTGCGATTAATCTTGCCGTCACCATGATTATGGTTTTGGCCTGAATTATTAACAAAATCCGAAGAACTAGGAGAGGATGCCACCATGACGACGGGGCCTGCTCCGGTAGCCGCCTTTTTAGCCAAACCGGTTTCTTCCAAAGTAAGCATGGAGCGGGCTTGATAGAAGTCGGGAAGATGGTTGCTTTGGCGAAGGAGAGTTCCAACACCATTATAGGCCTCCGAAAGATCGGCAACCAACTGTAGAACGAGACGATTATTAGTTATCGGTGTGCCACAAGACGAACTAGAGAGAATTCACACGTTCTAATGGACGGCCAGTGTCCCAATTTTGGGCCAGTAATTTCTGGCTCAATTATTTTCCTGTATTTGTCCGAGTACCCATATAATATATCCAACACATTTAATTAAATCTGAAATCCAATTCGACTTAATTAAATAATTTCTATCAAATAGAAATATTCTATAATTATTATAAATTAAATATCTCGATTCTTAATCGAATATTTAATATTTTCTCAATACACTCTTAGATCGAAGAAACAATCGCATATAGTGTGACCCTATAGGCCTTCACATTTCGACATTAATCTAATTAAGGTCCATACGAAACTCCTAGACTGCGTCGCATAACGAACTCAATATGTGAAGTACGTTTACATTAATCCAACAAACTTAACATTTATGCGGAACTATAAATTCCTTTCATTCACGACACACTCGATTAAGCTTAGGATTTGCCAAGTGTCTATCCAAATGGCTTAATCACTTTATCTCATATTTATTAGTTGACAACTAGACTATATTCTAAATATGTCTCTTGCACTGGCCAGTGACTTTAGTCAACCTAATAACATTGAGAAGATGAGTCTCTCTCGAATTTCCAATCGATGAATGAATCCTATTCTTGGCTCAACTACCACGTTGATTTACATCCTGATGCACCCAACACAAGTCGTATCTTATCCAGAAGGAGTTTAAGCTTAGAACTTGGTCAAAGTACATCATTCTATAAACAAGGTGCGTATTGACCTCAAATCAAATGACTTTTATATTCCACACACCGATAACACTATAGACATGTATAACAAATAGTTTATAGGCAGGGTATACCAATACTTCTCAAAAGTATCCATGTGTCCATCACGAGTAACCATTACTCGTAGCTGTGAGACATACTACATTCTCTAAGAATGTAATGCAGACTACATGTCGACTTATAGCATATCATCGATATCTCATTCACGATGATCATTAATCGAGGCTATTTTGAGAGTTACGTTCTATCATTAATATCTCACTCTATTAATGACAACGTAAGCTCAAGGGATGCACATATATGAATAATTGCAAACAATCAAACAATAATTCGATAATTGCAAATGCCATAAATATTAATCTCATTAATAATACGAATGTGTTCAAGTACGTTTTGTCCCTAATATAGATTGTCTCTGGGACATACATACTTTCAATCTCCAACTTGGCCTAGAGCCAATCTCCAATGTATCTATTATCCATGTTTTCAAAATGACCATTATACTTAGCTAAGCTTAATGGTTTAGTAAACGGGTCAGCTAGATTATCATCTGTGGGAATATAGTCTAGATTTATTTCTTTATATTCCACCATCTCTCTTAGTATGTGATATTTCCTATGTACATGCTTATTTCTGTTTGTTGATCTTGGTTCCTTAGCTTTCGCAATCGTACCAGTGTTATCACAATATATCGTTATTGGATGACTAGCACTTGGAACAACCCCTAGTTCTTTTAAGAACTCAGATATCGAGACAGCTTCTTTACAATCTTCCGATCCAACAATGTACTAGGCTTCAGTCATCGAATCAACAGTGGTTTCTTGCTTGGAACTTTTCCAACTCACTGCTCTACCATTGAAAATGAAGGCATATCCAGATTGTGACTTGAAGTCATCAAGATCTGTTTGGAAGCTAGCATCAGTATACCCAGTAGCGACTAGCTTCTCTTTCCCACCATAGACTAAGAAATATTCTTTAGTTCGTCTAAGATACTTAAGAATATTCTTGACTGCTTTTAGTGTTCCTCCGCAGGATTCTGCTAGAATTTACAAGTCATGCTAAGTGCAAAGGCCACATCTGGCCTAGTGCAGGTCATGGCAAACATGATCGATCCTATAGCTGAAGCATATGGGATCCTCTTCATGCGTTCAAGTTCTGTAACAGTAGAATGACTATCCTTCTTAGATAACTTGATGCCTTGACCCGTAGAAAAATCTCCTCTCTTTGAGTTATCCATTGAGAAATGTCTTACCATTTTGTCTATGTATGTAGACTGTGATAGCCCTAACAATCTATTAGGTCGATCTCTGTAAATCCTAATTCTAAGAATGTAGTAGGCTTCACCTAAGTCATTCATCATGAAGGTGTTGGACAACCATTCCTTCACTGATTGCATAAGGGACTTATCGTTTCCCAGTATTAATATGTCATCTACATATATGATAATGAAAACAATACGTCATTCCTTGCGTTTACTATAAATGCATGGATCCTCATTGATTCAGAACAAAGTTAAACGATTTGATAGCTTTGTCAAAGCAAATATTCCAACTCCTTGAGGCTTGCTTAAGTCCATAAATGGACTTTTGTAGTTTGCATACTGCTTTGGGTTTTGACTTAGATGTAAAACCTTCAGGTTGTATCATACACACTTCCTCAATTAGATTTCCATTGAGGAAAGTGGTCTTAACATCCATCTGTCAAATCTCATAATCATAGTATGCAGCTATTGCAAGCAAAATTCGAATGGACTTAATCTTTGCAACTGGCGAAAAGGTTTCATCATAATCGACCCCAGGCCTCTGATTGTAACTTTTTTCTACCAACCTATCCTTGTAGGTTTGCACCATGACAAATGCATTAATCTTCTTTTTGACGACTCATTTGCATCTTATGGGTCTAACCCCTGTTGGCAAATCAACCCAAGTTCCAAACTTGATTGACATACAATGAGTCCATTTCAGATTTTATGGCTTCTTGCCATTTCTGTGAGTCAATGTCTAACATAGCCTCGCTGTAGGTTGTAGGCTCATTATCATCAAGAATATCTATCTCATTTTGACTTTCAACAAGGAGATTAAGTCTTTCAGGCTGACGATGAGTCCTAGTGGACCTATGGAGTTGGTTATTTTGCGTTTCTAGGGTTCTTGTATTCTTATCATGAGAAGGTTCTTGTGTGTTTCCACCACTATGAAAGTTTTCAAGAATATCATCTACATAAATAGAAGGATGTACAACCATTGTATCATCTTCCATTGGTTGTGTATGAAAATCTTGCATTTCTGCATCAATCCTCACATCACTCCCATTGCCTGAAGGTTGTACTCTAAGTAACACACCTTCACCAAATACTCCCACTGAATTATTGTCTAGGTCATTCGACAAGGATTCAACCTCTATGTTTCTTTGTAGTTCTTGAATTTCTTCAAGTTCTATCTTATTGTAGCTATGTTCCTTGTAGACATAGTTTTCTTCAAGGAAAGTTGCATTTCTTGAAACAATGACCTTATGTTCTCCACGAAGATAGAAATAGTATCCTCTCATTTCCTTAGGATATCCCACAAAGTAATACAGTAAAACCTCTATAAATTAATACTCTATAAATTAATAAACTCTCTAAAATAATAAAATCTTCCGGTCCCGACTTGGACCTTTTTAAAAATCATCAAATTCGATAAGATAATAAGATAATAATTTTTTGGAAAATCCCTTTATAAATATTAGGTCCCATTAAAACTCTAAATTAATAATTCATAAATATTACAATTATAAATATTATGGTAATTTGCTAAAATATGAATCTATTGATACTTGATTTTTCTTAAAATTTAAATCTAATTGGATTTCATCCCTAACTTTTTTAATTGCAGCCAAGAGTTCCGGTGTCGAGTTCTCTAGCTGCAACAAAAAATTTTGAAGAGTTGTTGCCGCGCTCAAAGCCTCTTTTCTCCTTTCCAGTAGATTTTTGTAGAATCTCCTACGATAGTGCATCTTGAAAGCTCTAATTATTCCTGCATCACATGGTTGAATCTTTGATGTCATGTTAGGTGGCAAAAAAAATAACTCAACATTCCGTAACCCTTCAATATTTTTTGGATGGGCTGGACAATTGTCAACCATCAACAAGATTCTTCTGCCATTCATTTTGTGATCAAACCAGCGAACATATTCATCAAAAAGCACACTAGTCATCCATGCCCTCTTGTTGGCACGATAATGACAATTGATGCTGCTCATGTTGATATTTTTGAAACAACGTGGCTTTGCATATTTTCCAATAATCCATAAAGGAATTTTTTCCGAACCATCCTCGTTGCAACAAATAACAATTGTAAGTCTCTCTTTGTCTTGCTTTCTTCCCTCAAGTTGCTTGATTGCAAGAGAGTGATCAGCTTGTAACCTGTAAAACAGACCTGTTTCATCCAAATTAAAAACATCTTTAATGGGAAATTGGTTTATTTTCTCCCTTATAGCCTCCAGTTTCATTTCCATGTCCTGCATGTCAACCGAACCACTTTCTCCAAAGCGACGGAATGATTTAATACCATGTCTTACCTTGAATTTTTCAAGCCAACCTTGAGAAAATTGATGTTCATGAGGGTGTTGAGGATGCAAAAGCTTCATTATATCCTTTGCTTTCTCCAAAATAAGCTCTCCGGTCATGTTGACTCGATCTTGGTACTGAAGAAACCATTCATAAAGAACCTTCTCCATATCTGGATATTTCGCCGATTTGTGTCGCTTAATATCCCCACCCTTCTCAAAGTTGGCTGAAAGGTACTCCGATGATCTCTTGAGAGTGTTTGATATTGTACCTTGACTAACTTTCAAACGATATTTTTCATCAACCCACTCTTGTAAATCTTTTTGAGTGCATGTGGGATGGTCTCTCTTATACTCACATAATGCTTTACGCATTTGATCATTCATGGATGATTTTGCGATGCCTTTTAGATGAGAAGACATGGTTGGGTGTTATGAATTATTTTATTTCCATATTGAGATTTATATAGTATATGTTTCATTCATCATGCATGAATATATTTAATTGGCTATAATAGTTATTTAAGTGCAACGAATTAATGTAAACATGTATACATTATTTAAGTAATTCCAATGAATTGATACATGTGTCCATGAATATAATAGTTAATTGTATACAATGAATTGATATTATACATGAATATATTTAATTAGTTACAAAGAATTGGTTGATGCATGAATATAATCAATGAAACATATATGAATTCATTTATTTTCAATACATATGTATGTACTAAATTTGCTGAATTTAAAAAGTCTCTCTGTTAATTAATAAAATATTAATTTATCGATATATTAATATCTCTCTAAATTAATAAAATTTCATGGTCCCAAGGTTATTAATTTATAGAGGTTTTACTGTATTTCTCACTTTTAGATTACAACTTATCAGTAAGCATCTTTTTTACATATGCAGGGAATCCCCAGGCTCGCATATGTGTAAGAGCAGGCTTCTTGTCATGCCATATCTCATATGACGTTTTCTCTACTGACTTTGAAGGAACTCTATTCAGAATAAAGATTGAGTTTTGTAAAGCATAGTCCCAAAGGTATGTTGGAAGAGCTGAAAAACTCATCACGGATCTGACCATATCCAATAAGGTTTGATTTTTTCTATCAGCAACGCCATTCATTTGTGGTGTTCCAGGAGGTGTCCATTCTGATTAGACTCCATGAAGTTTTGCGTAATCTAGAAATTCTCTACTCAAGTATTCACCTTCTCGATCTGATCGAAGAGTCTTGATACTCTTTATAAGTTGTTTCTCTACTTCTAACTTATACTCCTTGAATTTCTCAAAGGCTTCGGACTTGTGCTTCATAAGATACACATATCCAAACCTTGTGAAATCATCTATAAAAGTTATGAAGTAAGGAAAACCTCCCTTAGCTTGAATGGAAAACGGCCCACATACATCTGTATGGACCAACTCAAGTGGCTCTTTGGCTCGCACACCTTTCCTAAAAAGTGGTTTATTGGTCATATTTCCTCTCAAGCAAGATTCACAGTGACCATAGGACTCCAAGTCAAATGGTTCCAAGTAGTATAACTTTCTTAATCTTGCTATCCTTGATTCATTGATATGACCAAGTCTACAGTGCCATAAGTAGGTGGGATTTCTTGGATTACTTATTTTAGCTCATTTTTTATGCACATTGAGAATTTCACGATTACAATTCAGAATATATAAACCATTCACAAGCGGAGCATTTCCACAAACAATATCATTAAAAGATAGTATATAACTACCATTAGCAATATTCGACGAAAAATCCACAATGTCTAACATTGGAATGGAAATAATATTCCTCGTAATCGAGGGAACAAAATAGCAATTATTAAGTTCTAATGTAAAACCCGAAGGTAAATCTAATCTATAAGTTCCCACACGCTCAGCATCAACTCGTGCTCCATTTCCAACGCGTAGGTCCACCTCCTATGGTCTAACCTTTCACTGTCCATTAGGCCCTGCACATTATTACAAATGTGTGAACCACAGGCTGTATCCAATACCCAGCAGTGAGAGTTACTTATAGACATATTTATCTCAATGACAAACATACATTTTCCATCAGGTCCATAAGCACCTAGTGCCTTGTCTCATCCTGGAGCGATGCAATCTTTCTTCCAATATCCTTTCTGCTTGCAGTTGATGCATACATCCCTAGCCAACTTAGGCTTCTTCTGAACACCTTCTTTAGGTTTCAAGATTGTGGGTTTGGCACCAGCCTTACCCTTATTCTTTTTGTTCTTACCTTTAGGTTTGAACTTAGTAGATGATCCCACCATGAGCACAGTCTTCCCCTTTGAAGTAGATGATTCATAAGTCTTCAGCATATTATGAAGTTCTGGAAGATTCACCTTGGTTCCATTCGTGTTGAAGTTCACAATGAAATTCTCAAACGAACCAGGAAGTGAATTCAAAATCAGGTAACAGACATATTCTGAGGCAGCTTCGTTCCAATCGAAGCCAACCTTTCTATCAACCCAATCATCTTCAGAACATGACCAGACACTTGGCCCCCATCATTCAACTTACATTTAAAGAGGTCTCTCAACAGCTCATACTCCATAGTTTGAGACTATGAATCATAAAGAATCCTCAAATGTTCTAGCATTTCATAGGGGCCCATGTTCTCATGCTGCCTCTATAACTCCACAGTCATGGAGAACAACATGACACACTGTGCCGAGGTAGCATCATTCAATACTTCTGATAAGCAGTCTTGTCAAACAAAGCATACTCAACAGACTCTTCATCGGGAACTTTTGGAACAACTATGTCTAACACATACTCAATTTTCTCTTGTCTCAGTACCAAACGCAAATTACGCAACCAATTCGGATAATTAGCTCCAGACAACTTATTAGTCTCAACCAAGCATTTCAATGACAGATTCGACATTTTAAATAATTTGAAGAAATAGATAGACTAAAATTAAAAATAATTTCTATGAACACATTCGTTAACTAATTAACATGACCTTTAGTTTAATTAGCTCCCATTATTTTAATACATTCTACGACCACATGAAAGAATACGGACTCATATCAAATATGATCATAATGGGCCAAATCCAAGTTCATACCGTCTCCGCATTTGCTAGGGTTGATAACTTCAATACTACGACCTGGTAGGTCTCCAAACCAATTACAAACAATTTGCAACTCTTGGTTTGACCGACTGTTCTAAACAATCGATCTGCGCCCTTAGATTATTCCGACGCTAGGGCGTCAAGACATAACTAAGTAATTCAACCCCATTACATGAATGCAATCGTGAATCTAAGCAAGTTTGGCCTTGTAAAGTAAACGCTATGGTGTAAATACTCGCAAAGTAAACGCTATGGCGTAAATACTCGCAAAGGTTTCTCACTCGCTACTATAAACACATGCATTTATGAAGAGTATGAGTCCTTGTAGACTTAGAGCAAATACTAGGGTGTAAATACTCTTATAGCCGAAAAGAATTTTGCACTCATTCAATTATAACGGACGACGCGTGAATTCCAAATCGGACTTATATTAAATTGGAAAACATTTTAATCGGGGTTTTGTCAATAACCTTATTACGCGTGCTAGATCAAATAGAGCACATATTGGGCGTCGCCTGCCCAAACATGATTTATGCGGTCCGACAAATACTGGGTGCCGCCTACCCAGACATGCATAATGCGGTCTTACAAATACTGGGTGCCGCCTACCCGAACATATATAATGTGGACAATATACTAATTATTTAAATGACATTCAATTAAATAATTAGGGAACACAATTAATTCAAGCGTACATTATCAAATAACATGCTAAATAACAATAATCGTGGGCTAATTAATTAATTTCAACTTAGAAAATATTTTAAATTCCAAATTTAAAACTCAATTTTCAATTTCAGAATTTTCTGCTCATCCAAACAGTCCCTTAATAATTCATAAATTAAAATTTAATTTTCAGGACTTTTTCTGCAATTTTAAGAATCTTAAAATAATTACAGATTCGCCCAGCTACCAAATTCGCTTTTCAAAAATTTACAGATCTGGCCTAGGGACCAAATATGCTTTTCTAAAATTTACAAATTTACTCAGGAACTGAATCTGCTTTTCTGAAATTTACAGATTTTCCCCAAGGACCAAATCTGTTGATTTTAAAAATATTTTTAAATTTCCAGGGACGAAATTACAATTCCAGAAACTTCTAAAATTTTCAGTTTTTCCCCAAGGGAAAAATTGCAATTTCAAAAAACCAAATTTAATTACAATTAGGTCCTTAAACTATTTCAAATTTTCAAAATTAATTTCAACCTCAAATCAAATTTGGGATTCGGATTTCGGGATGAAATTGACGGAATTGAACACCACCGGTCGTCGGCCCACGTCGAGCCAAACTCACCGGTGGTTTCAATTCTCGGATTGATGGCCCACGGCGACCAGAATTCAAGCCGCCGCCGGCGGTTTCAAAAACTGTCGGTGGTGCTTCTTTTTCGGTCACTTTCACCGTGTAACACCACCACAGTGTTCGATTACTGTTCACTGTTCCAAAAAAATATTATTATTTTTTTTGAAAATTAATTTAATAAATTGAAATAATTAATTTTCCAACGTAATCATTTTTTGATTATTGTATAATCATTTAAACCAACCTGACTATGTACCACTGTAGGGATTTGTTGAGTTCGTAAGCACATCGAAAGTTTAAAATTTTACTCACCCAACAATAATCCTAGCATGGCTTATATGATAATCATATTAAAGTGTTCAAAACACGATAAGAAAAACTTACAGGATTTCGTATGCTGGATTCACTACTATGGTATCCATGCGAGTTATCCCAATTGCAAGTTACAACTCCAGTGTATTTATCTAATGAAGAATGCTAGGAATTCTTTTGTTAGAAGATAGAAAATAATTCAAGGCTCTAAGTCTTGAATACTCTATTTTGTCTGACTGACTAACTTCATAATTATGGGGTTTGTGTTATTTATATAGGAGTTTAAGACAAAACCTAAGCAGATATAAAACAGGAAAACATGACCCATTTTAATGTTCAGTGGACCAGCCCAGCTGGTCCACCTCACACGTCCAAGGTGCCGATTTTGGGCCAGTAATTTATGGCCCAATTGTTTCCCTGTATTTGTCCGAGTACCCATATAATATATCCAACACATTTAATTAAATTCGAAATTCAATTCGACTTAATTAAATAATTTCTATCAAATAGAAATATTTCTTAATTATTATAAATTAAATATCTCGATTCTTAATCGAATATTTAATATTTTCTCAATACACTCTTAGATCGAAGAAACAATAGCATATACTGTGACCCTATAGGCCTTCACATATCGACATTAATCTAATTAAGGTCCATACGAAACTCCTAGACTGCGTCGTATGATGAACTCAATATGTGAAGTACGTTTACATGAATCCAACAAACTTAACCTTTATGCGGAACTATAAATTCCTTTCATTCGCAACACACTCGATTAAACTTAGGATTTGCCAAGTGTCTATCCAAATGGCTTAATCACTTTATCTCACATTTATTAGTTGACAACTAGACCATATTCTAAATATGTCTCTTGCACTGGCCAGTGACTTTAGTCAACCTAATAACATTGAGAAGCTGAGTGCTCTCTCGAATTTCCAATCGAGGAATGAATCATATTCTTGGCTCAACTACCACCTTGATTTACATCCTAATGCACCCAAGACAAGCCATATCTTATCCAGAAGGAGTTTAAGCTTAGAAATTGGTCAAAGTACATCATTCTGTAAACAAGGTGCGTATTGACCTCAAGTCAAAGGATCTTTATATTCCACACGCCGATAACACTATAGACATATATAACAAATAGTTTATCGGCAGGGTATACCAATACTTCTCAAAAGTATCCATGTGTCCATCACGAATAACCATTACTCGTAGCTGTGAGACATATTACATTCTCCAAGAATGTGATGCAGACCACATGTCGACTTATAGCATATCATCGATATCCCATTCTCGATGATCATTAGTTGAGGCTATTTTGAGAGTTACGTTCTATCATTAATATCTCACTCTATTAATGACAACATAAGCTCAATGGATGCACATATACGAATAATTGCAAAGAATCAAACAATAATTCAATAATTGCAAATGCCATAAATATTAATCTCATTAATAATACGAATGTGTTCAAGTACGTTTTGTCCCTAATATAGATTGTCTTTAGGACATACATTCTTTCACATTGCAAGTGGCTTGAAGTTTTACAAGTACTGCAGCCACTTGAAAATAGTAACTTTCTTTTTTCTGAAACGAGACACTTTTTTCTTCTGAAAAGAGTAATTTTCTTCTATCTGAGCTAATCCATCAACACTAACTAATATAACAATCCCCTACTTAATTAGTGATTGATGTTGTTAATGAAGATTTATAGATATGGCAGGTATCTTTTGATTTAAATCTACTATTTGTATAAACTCTTCAAGACCTTATCGAAACTAATGGTTAGATTAAATTATATTAAACCGCATTTCTGTATGACAAGACAGAAAAGCTTTATACAAATAAATCGTACCAACTTCACAATTTGTTCATCTATGAGTTTTAGCGTTCGATTATGGTATTGCCCTACTTTCTGAATTCATAAGCACTTACAAACTTTTATATTTCAAACTTTGATTGAAGCGGCACCAATTCTTGTGTTTACATAGGTGAAGTTTTAGCCAAATCATTAACATGGACTTTCGTAGTTCTTAATGAGAACTCTTCTTCTTCATTAAGAGTAGTTTTTTATACTCACCCTTCTTTTTCTAGGCACTACAATTCTCAATACCTGCAAACCTCACAATTATAACTTGTTGTTATCTTTTAAAGCTTTAGTATTGCTAAGCAATAAGAAAGGTAAGGTTCTCATTATTATGACAAATTTTGATTAACTTAGACTTATAGCACGTGTAGTGCTTATGTGGGATACAACAATTACAGGGAATGAGAAGTAAGTAAATATTAAAATTGCTAGAAAGGATAAACTAAAGATTACAACAATACTCGAAATCAAGAATGAAACAAACTCCTTGTGTGATTTGCTAAGTCGAGTGATGGCACTCTGTCTTTAAGACAAGATTGCCCCGTATATCTCCTTTTACGTTGTCGGGCAATAATTTTCCAAGATACAACATCAACTTAACAATTGAGCAAAAGAAACTCAAGTGTTACTCTTGAAGAACTTTGAGTATAATAAACTTGCTAGAGAGGAAGAAGATGAATTTCAGAAATTCTGTAGTATTTTCTAAGTGTTGTGAACAATTGGGCCAAAGGTCTCAATTTATAGTGTAATGAGATGACCCTTCAACTAGCCAACTAATGGCCTTCAATATCCATGTAATGGCACTTGATGGAGGGGTTACATTCAGCCAAATAATGGCTGAATTCATGTGCCAAGTAATAGAGATTTAATGCTCCAAAACCAGCCCAAAGGTCAAAACTTTCCAAATTCCCGTCGCAGCATTCTGTCTCCGAAGCGCCGCGGCTCTGCTAATTAGCACCGCGACTCCAGTGGCTAAAGACCCAATTAGCACCGCGGCGCTCCCTCTGAGGCGTCGCGGCACTCCGGTGCCTCAGCTCCGACGGGTCTCTGCCGCCGCCCTTCGCGGCTCCGCGGTGACTTCCGACTCGTTTCATCTTACACTTCGTACACTTCTTCCTTTGTTTACCAACGTGGAATACTTTGTTATTTTGCCAATAACCGTCCATCATTCTATGTCTCAAATGTATTACATACGTACCAATATCTCTTTCACTAATAAAATTTGTGATACTTGGCACTACATGTGCACGTGTGTGAAAACGACGCTTCCGTCGTGCGGGGCTCCAATTGTTTGAGTCATAAATAATGAGATATACTTAATTCCACATTAGTAAATTTCCAACAATTTCCTCTTGAAATAGATTTTGGCACACGTACATGGTGCATTTTCCCAGCAATCTTTCAGCGGACCGATGTTGCATATGGATAGGTAGCGTCCGTTTTGAACCTTCCATAGTTGAATACCATTGGACTTACTTACTGTGCGGTGAATGTGATGTCTTGAACCGTTAGTGTTTAGTGTAAGCCAAGTCAACGGTACCAACACAACAACTTCCCTTACTCTATTCTTCGTAATGTTTTGTCCCTTGTGGTCGTGGACACTTCTTGGATTCTTAAGTGCGTTCATTTGAGGCGACCTTTCCTCGCACTTAAATAGGTGGTCTCCTACAAGGTATCCTGCTATACCCCACTTTACAAGTGTTAGGATCATTAAAAGTTTCCCCAAATCTAACCTCAACCGGTGAGGATCATTAAAGGTTTTGGAAACTTAACATTTACCCACACTACAGATAGCACTTAATGTCTATCGCCGGAACGCCTTTGAATTTGGTGTTTCTTTACAGAAATCACTATTCGAAGTGCTCATTCTTCCACCGAAGCACTCAACTGAACCTTTACAACTTTGTTTTCCTATTAAACCTAATTCCTGGGATCTCCAGTCAGTAAGGTTGGGTTACCACCGTATTGGTCCTTATAGTTTGGGTTTCAAGCCCATTCCCCTAGACAGGCAGAACATCTTATCTTTAAGTAAGCCCTTTGTCAGTGGGTCCGCTATGTTATCCTTTAATTTTATGTAATCAATGGATATGATACCAGTGGTGTTCAGCTGCCGAACGGTCTTATGTCTTCATCGAATATGACGAGACTTGTCATTGTACATAGAACTTCGTGCCCTTTCTAGAGCCGATTCACTATCGCAGTGGATCATTACAGAAGGTACGAGTTTGTCCCAACATGGGACATCCTCTAAGAAGTCGTGAAGCCACTCAGCTTCTTTTTTTGCTTTATCTAAATCGATAAACTTTGATTCCATCATGGATCGGGAGATGCAATTTTGCTTAGAGGATTTTCAAGACACAACCCCACCACCAATTGTAAATACATACCCACTTGTGGACTTGGTGTTCTCTATATCAGATATCCAGTTTGCATCACTGTACCCCTCTAGTACATCTGGATATCTCGAATAATGTAACCCATAAGTTAGCGTGTGTTTCAGGTATCGTAGTACCCGATTCAATGTCTTCCAATGATCATTACTCGGATTATGGGTAAACCTAGCCAACTTGTTGACTGCATAGGCAATATCAGGTCGGGTGCAGTTTGTTATGTACATCAAACTACCAATCACCTGTGCATATTGCTCCTAGCATACAGGTGCACCACAATTTTTATCAAGCTTTTGATTTCTATCCATTGGTGACTTCATAAGCGAACTGTCAAACATCTCAAACTTTCTCAACACATCCTCGATGTAATGAGACTGAGATAAGACTAGTCCGTCAGATGTCTTAGAGATTTTTATCCCTAAGATGACATTTGCGATACCCATATCCTTCATGTCGAAGCATTATTTCAACATGTTCTTAGTCTCTAGAATCAAGTTAGGACTGCTCCCTGTGATCAATATGTCATCTACGTATAGGCATTTCATGACGAACGAGTCAGAATTACCTTTCATGTAGACACATTTGTCACATTCATTAATGGAGAAACACTTCGATAGTAGAGTACTATCAAATTTTTCGTGCCATTGGTTCGGGTCTTGTTTCAGCCCGTACAGAGATTTGATAAGCCGACAGACTTTCTTCTCTTACCCTGGAACCACATACCTCTCGGGTTGTTCCATATAAATTTCTTCTTCCAAATTACCATTTGGAAAGCTGTTTTGACATCCATTTGATGTATCTCAAGGTCACGCAACGCTGCGATCGCAATGAATACTCGTATGGATGTCATCCTAGACAGCGGGGAGTACGTGTCAAAATAGTCAAGACCCTCCTTTTGTCGATAGCCCTTGACTACCAACATGACCTTGTATTTATCTATAGACCTATCTGCTTTATACTTCCGTTTGAGTATCCACTAACAACCCAATGGTTTATTTCCCGGAGGAAGATCAACCAACTCCCAAGTATGGTCATGCAGGATGGAGTCTATTTCACTCTCAATAGCTTCTTTCCAGAGCGGTGCCTCTGGAGTTGATAATGCTTCAGCAATTGTCCTTGGTTCGTCATCAACCATATAAGCTACAAAGTCAGGACCGAATGATTTATCCTTCCTGGCCCTTTTACTTCGCCTTGGTTCCATCTCTGGAGTCTCCAAGTTTTGAGAATCTGGAACACTAGATTCCGAATATTCAGCCACTTCGAAGTCCACTAGATCTGAACCATCTAGATCCGGGCAGTCAATGACTCCCGGTTCCTGAGAGCTTTGTTCATAAATTAGTTTGCGAGAGGTTATGTCTTTTTCCTTTCTAGGAAAGGTATCTTCAAAGAATTGAGCATTCCTTGATTCCATGATTGTACCCCCGTGGATATCTGGAATATTTGACTTATGCACTAAGAAGCGATAAACACTACTGTTATGTGCATATCCGATGAAAATGCAATCTACAGTCTTAGGCCCAATCTTGACCTGCTTTGGCTTGGGTACTTCAATCTTTGCCAAACAACCCCACACCTTTAAATATTTATAGGTGTGTTTCTTTTCCTTCCATGATTCATATGGAGTTTTGTCCTTACCCTTATGTGGGACTCTATTAAGAATCGTATTAGCGGTAAGGACGGTTTCTCCCCACATGTTTTGGGGAAGACCGAAATTGATGAGCAAGGCATTCATCATTTCTTTCAATGTGCGGTTCTTACGTTCCGCCACACCGTTCTACTGAGGTGAGTATGGAGCCGTCGTTTGATGAACAATGCTCGATTCAGCACAATATTCCTCAAATGGCGCTACGTATTCTCCCCATCTTTCGCTACGAATGGATTTAATCCGCATGCTTAGTTAGTTCTCAACTTCTTCTACTTTGTAACGTCGGAATGCTTCAAAGGCTTCATCTTTACTTTTCAACAAGTAAAGGTAACAATATCTTGTGCTATCATCAATGAATGTCACAAAGTACTTGTTCTCTCATCTAGTTTGTGCAAGCTTCAAATCACATATATCTGTGTAAATAAGTTCTAAAGGAGCGGTATTCCTTTCGACGGATCGAAAAGGAAGCTTTGTGAGTTTTGCCTCTACGCACACCTCACACTTATGTTGAGGGTTTACGTCGATATACGGCAACAATTCCAACTTTACCAACCTTTGGATGGACTTGTAGTTAACATGTCCTAATCTATGATGCCATAAATCAGAGGACTCAAGCAAGTAAGAAGAAACTTCAATATTATTGCTTGCACATAATACAGACATGGCATTACCTTTGAAGAGGCCTTCAAAGACGAAGCCCATTCCCACAAACATTCCATTCTTGGTGATTACAAATTTATTAGACTCAAATACTAGCCTAAAACCACCATTAACCAATAAATGACCTAAAATTAAATTTCTCCTAATCTCAGGAACATGCATCATCTCCTTCAGAGTGAGCTCCTTTCCAGAAGACATCTTCAGGACTACCTTTCCTACCCCAGCACGTCAGAGGAAGCGTTGTTACCCATGAACAACTTCTTGTTAGTAACTGGTGTATAAGTGGAGAAGGCATCTCTATTGGAACAGATGTGTCTTTTAGAACATGTGTCCATCCACCATTGCATGGGATTCTCAACTAGGTTTGCTTCAAGCACCACTGCTGAGAACTCCTCAATCATGTCGTCCAGAAGCCTGTCTTTGACGACGTTAACCTGTGCCTTGCCCTTAGCCTTGGCCTTCTCTTATTGCTCAGTATTGAGCTTGCATCAGTCCTTGATCATGTGACCAGGTTTCCCACAATGGTGACAGTTTTCTTTGAACTTCTCCGCTGCTTGGGTCTTGCCGTCTTTCAGGAACTTGCACTTCTTGCTTGGGTTCCCTTTAGCCTCAGCAATATTTGCCTTTGCCTCAGCTGGTTGTTTACCCTTAAGCAATGCCTTCTTATTAACTTCCTGAATCTAGAGTTTGATAATAAGTTCTTCAAAGGTCATCTCATTTGTCTTGAGTTTTAACTCATTCCACGAATGATGTAATTTTTCAATCAGTGATGCAACCAAAAACTGCTCATTTGGTTTCATACCTTCCAAATCCATGTGATGTAGAATCATTTGGAATTCCTGGACTTAGGACATCACTGTATTACTAACCACCATTTAAAATTTCAGAAATTTCCCAATGATGAATTTCTTAGTACCTGCATCTTGTGCGTTGTACTTCTTTTCAAGTTTTTCCCACAGCTCTTTGACAATGCCTACGGTGCATTACACCGTGTAGAGAGGGTCTGACAAGCAGTTCAAAATATAGTTCTTACACATGAAATCACTATGACTTCATGCATCAAGAACTATCTTCATGCCAATAATGACATGGATACCTTGGCCCTCTTCAGCCGTTTCAGTAGAAAAAGGGTCCATTTCATCTCCAGCTTGTGGAGGATCTTCTATTAGGAAACGTGTCATTCCCATAACAGTCAGATAGAATAACATCTTATGTTGCCATCTTTTGAAGTTGGAACCCATGAACTTTTCTGGGCGTTCATGGTGGAATCCAGCGGGTGGAGGAACGACAACGTTCCCTTGAGCAGCAGAAAAGGCGTTTGATGAGCCAAGAGGCAACCGGAAAGGCATTGGGTGTGCCTTGAGCAGTGGGGAAGTCAGAGGTGTTGCCTTGAGTAGCAGCAGCAGCAGCAGAATCAGAAGCGAGTTGTTCTCTTCCAGTCATCTTTCTAAGCACTTACAACCAATCTTGCCTTAAAATTATGGGATACAACTAGAGCCGGCCAGTGGGCCGGGTCGGCCAGGTCCCGCCCCGACATCGCTCCGGTCCTGCCCTGAACTCGAATAGTTAAATTTTTTTTTGCGGTATCGGGACTCGAACCGGGACGGGACAATGTCTCGTCCCACCTGTCCCGACCCGTCCCGTCCCGGCCTACCCCAGTCCCGCCTATCCCAGCCCGATACCGCCCGAAATCCCCCTTTTTGCAAATATAGTCGTTGCACCAACGACCATTTTACATTTTGGCCATTGTACATTTTGGCCATTGTGCAATGGCCATTTTTAGCTTCCCCCTCCTCCAACCCCCCTACCCCCTTATTATTTTTTTTAACCCATAAGTTATTATATTTATACTTTAACCCAATTTTTCAACTATAAATACCTCATTTTCTCTTCATCTTTCTCACAAATCTTCCTACAATCTCTCTAATCTCTCAATCTATCTCTCTACAAGTCTACATTGTCTACTAAATATTCAATTTTATTTATTCATTTGGGAATTGGGAGTGAAGTTGGCAACTAGCTTGAGGATCTTCCATCGAGCAAAGTTTCAATTTTCAACCTCTCGATTACACGTCGACGTTACGTCGGCGTTTGGTACATTCGTTCCTTCATTAAATTATTATTGTTTGTTTATTTTATTTAGCGCACTTAATTTCATTTACTTTAATTATTTATTAGTATAATTATAAATTTATAATGGAAGGATTTAAACGTACGCTTATGGGTAGGGGTCATGCTTCTTCTAGTAGGGGCAACAAGGGCAAGGATACTTCTTCTAGTCATCCTATTCCTACACAGGATAATTTTGTTGATACTGAACATTTTTCTCCAATACCATTAGATTTAGACGAGGAGCTATTTTCTGGAACTCAAGAAGACTTTAATTTAGACGATAATCTAGATGATATACCCACTAATGTTGATGACAACACACCCACTAGTGCACCTTCAACTGAAATGCCTCTTATTCCCCCTAGTATGATACGAGGTCCAGCAAAACGGCCATTAAAATCAGATGCATGGATATTTTTTGATATGGACGTAGAGAATCAAGTAGCTAGATGTAAAATTTGTAAAGATGTTTTAAAATTTAAAACTGGAAAAGGTCATGGTGGGATGGGGGGTTTAATGAGACACGTAGTAAGGGCTCATCCAGCTAGGTATGCCCAATACGAGGCTTCAAAACCGTGTGCACAAACGCCCGCTCCATCGGGACAAGGTTCACATACTGATACTATCCCGGTCCAAGTACATGGTCAAATTAACCCTATGACGGGGGGAATTGTAGGCCTTAAATACAATAAACATAGAGATAGAGAAGCAATACCAAAATTAGTTACTGTGGAGGGTTTGCCTTTTTCATTTCCTTCATCTCCCGGTTTTATTCATTACATTAGAGATTTGTATAATCCTGCTTTTAATGGTTTTCCTAGATCAACTATTAAGAGAGATGTATTTAAATTTGCACATGAATATCAACAGTATTTACGTTTTCATTATATCATTTTAATGGCAAATTGACTATCACTTCTGATATACACCATAGTACTAACGACCATGATTATTTAACGGTAACTTGTCATTGGATAGATTATAAATGGTTTATGCAAAAACGTATCTTAGCGTATAGATATATAGATGATAGGCACACTGGTAATTTTATTGCAGAAAATATTTATCAAGTGTGCGATTATTACGGAATAACCGATAAAATTATGACTATTACATTAGATAACGCATCTTCTAACAATTACGCTATTACAATTTAAAAAAATAGTTTAACTCCATCTTTTCCAGATCATTTTCATATAAAATGCGCGTGCCATATATATAACTTAATTGTTAAGGATGGTCTATCACTTTTTGAAGAAATTCTTAGTAAAATACAATTTGGTATAAACTTTATTTTAAAAAATAATAGAATACAACGAAGAAAAGAATATAAAAAACTTGTCACGATTGCCAACTACCTTATAGAAAAATGCAGAAGAAGTATCCACTAGGTGAAATTCTTTATACGAGAAACTACTTATTGCTTATGACTATAGAAAACCTATAACTTTATTTTTTAACTCTCATAATCAAAATCCAGCTTATATGGTTGTAGATAGCAATTGGGTAAAAATTTCTGAACTTATAGTATTTTTAGATAAATTTTTTCAAGCAACAAAAGAATTTTTCGGTATATATTATCCTACTATTTCAACTATGTTGTTTTATATAGCTCTAATATTTTTATTACTTAGTGAATATATGAAAAAACCAGCTTACATGACAGCTATTAAAAATGTTTATCAAAATTAAAAAATATTTTATTCCTATTCCACTATTTATATTATTGGTGCTATATTAAATCCGACTATTAAAATAGACGGTACTAAATCACTTATTGAAACTATTTACGATTGTATAGAAGTACTACCACCTCCAAGTCCCAAAAATCCAAATCACCCACCACCTATTGAACAAACTAAAGAAGAAATGTTGTCTAGCGTAGAAGACCAATGCAAAAAAGTATATAGGTTTTACCAACAAGAAAGTGCTAGTAACCTACCGGCTTCCATACCATCTTCTTCTTCTTCAACACAACCTCACAAAAGACATGCTATTTCTGCAGCTAGTATTGAAAGCCTCAGAAATAGAATGTACGGCCGTACCGCTACTAACCAAATTAGCGAGTTTGATATTTTTGTTTTACAGGGTTCTGTACCGTACCAAGTAGTTCTCAATGAAGAAGGACGTGAAGACTTGCTGAAATACTGGAGGGGGAATGAGAAGACCTTTCTGACACTTTCAATGATGGCCCGAGATGTTTTGAACATTCAAGCGTCATCAACTAAGTCTGAAATCGCTTTTTCTGCCTGCATATATCAAATAGGAGACCACAGACACTCATTAGCCGGAGACAGCTTGGAGATTATAGTATTATTCAGAGATTGGATACGAGCGGAGCGGAGAAGGTGCGGTCAACCGGAGATCAACAAAGAAGAAGACGAAAACTAAAATGAAATCTTATCTGAAGGTGATGGAAGCAACGTGGAATAATTTGACCAACAAATACCAATTCCAATCGAAGAACCACATGAAGTTATCAAGAAACTAGAACAGGTTTTTTTAAGAATGTATTTTTTTTAATTGCAATTTTATTATGTAATTTGCAACTTTTGGACAACACCACAAAGTTGCAATTTCGACAATTATATTTGTATTACAAAAAAATCATGTCTATTAAATAATATAAGAGGCACAAAAACAGCCTTGGGATATTTTTATTACACTATTTTGTCTTGTTTAATTATTGAGTTTTTTATACATATGTTATTTTAAAAAAAAAGGAAAAACCACCCGGATCCGCCCCCGACCCTATTCTGACGGGATCGGGATCGGGACGGGACTTCGCCTCATCCCGCCAAACCCGATCCCGCCTGACCCGCCAGCCCCGATCCCGCCCTCTTCACCCTTCCCGCCCCGACCCGACCCCGCCAAACCCGGCCCACTGGCCAGCTCTAGATACAACAATTGCAGGGAACGGAAAGTAAATAAATATTACAATTGCTAGAAATGATAAACTAAAGATTACAACAATACTGGAAATCAAGAATGAAACAAACTCCTTGTGTGATTTGCTGAGTCGGGTGATGACACTCTATCTTTAAGACAAGATTGCCCCGTATATCAATAGTCTCCCAAGATACAACAACAACTTAACAATTGAGCAAAGGAAACTCAAGTGTTACTCTTGAAGAACTTTGAGTATAATAAACTTGCTAGAGAGGAAGAGGATGAATTTCAGAAATTTTGTAGTATTTTCTAAGTGTTGTGAACAATTGAGCCAAAGGCCTCAATTTATAGTGTAATGAGATGACCCTCCAACTAGTCAACTAATGACCTTCAATAACCATGTAATGGCACTTGATAGAGGGGTTACATTCAGCCAAATAATGGTTGAATTCATGTGCCAAGTAATGGAGATTTAATGCTCCAAAACCAGCCCAAAGGTCAGAACTTTCCAACTTCCCGTCGCAGCATTCTGCCTCCGAAGCACCGCGGCTCTGCGAATTAGCGCCGCGGCGCTTCGGCGCCTCGGCTCCGACAGGGCTTCGCGGCGGCCTTCGCGGCGACTTTCGACTCGTTTCATCTTACACTTCGTACACTTCTTCCTTCGTTTACCAACGTGGAATACTTTGTCATTTGGCCAATAACCGTCTATCATTCTATGTCTCAAACGTATTACATACGTACCAATATCTCTTTCACTAATGAAATTTGCGATACTTGGCACTACGTGTGTGGAAACGACGTTTACGACGTGCGGGGCCCCAATTGTTTGAGTCATAAATAATGAGATATACTTAATTCCACATTAGTAAATTTCTAACAACTTATTATCATCTCTCTTGCGGATCCTTAATTAAATGGGTCAGCAAGGTTGTCCTTAGATTTTTTTTTTGGTAAATAAATGACTTTATTTATACCAAAGTGAGAATTACAAAATCAAATAGGGCTGACCATCTGTTTCTCAGTATTACAGACAGGACTCAAAATTATTAAATGAGCCTAACTAGATTTGCAGAATCAAAATACAACTCAATAACAACTGGGATAAACCAGAACATCAAAGAAAGACATAAAATAGACACATTTCATACAGGAAAATCACATTACTGTACAGCAGCAGCTGGTATCAGGGTGAATCCTGCAGCTTAGAAAATTCTGCCAACCATTTCTTCCTTGCTGCTCCTCTGATGTGTATTTGTATAGCAATCTCCCTGCACAATTTATCAGCATTGTATTTACTGTTGTTAAATCTGATCATATTTCTTTCCCTCAAAATCAGAGCAATAACCATAGCAAAAACAGAACACACAATTGCTCCCTTCCCAGTCTTCCTCTTTGCCCAAACAAGTGTCTACTGTATCTCCTTTTCCTAGTTCTCAATTGTTCTAGACCACAAAACCTTTGTAAGAGCAATCAAAGAACAAGTGACCTAATGTTTGATAAGTCAATCCACATAACACACATGTTAGGGGACAGTGACTCCAAACTTCAGCAGTCTATCCACAGTAACCAATCTCCTCATTAATGCCAACTAGAGAGTGAAGTTATACCTCGGGTAGATGCCAGTTTGCAGTATGAGTCTCTTCCATGGTGCTTTGGGATATTGAGGCCTCAAAACTTAAATACATTTTCTTCATAGAGAAGTGATAGTTTGATACCACAACATTCAGCCTAGTTTGCAAGTCACCTTGAAGAGTATTTGCTTGTAGGATAAACTGTCTGGACTACAATATCTTCCTAATAACCCATGTTGCATTTGCAGGAATGGCACAGCTTTCTACTTGAGAGTGTTTCATATAATAAATGTGAACCCATCTGATCCATAAATAATCTTTTTTCTCAGTTATGGCCCAGAGTTGCTTTATAATTGCAGCTCTATTTCACATACACAGATCCAAAATATTTTGACCCCCTGCTTACTTAGGATGACACATCTTTTCCCATGAGACTAGAGCTTTCTTTGATATTCCAGCAGATCTTGTCCTGAGAAATGTCCTACATAGACTATTCACCATCTTCATTATTCTTTTTGGTAAAATGAATATTTGGGCCCAATATATTTGGAGCCCAAAAATTTACAGATTTTATTCAAAGTTCATACTTTGGGCTTCTGTGAAGGAATTTTACCCTTCAAGTATTTGGGAGTGCCTCTCTCATCCAAGAAATTAACAATTGCTCAATGCATGCCCTTGGTTGAAAAAGTCACAGAGAAGATAAAATGTTGGTCTGCAAAGCTACTGTCCTATGCAGGTTGTCCTTAGACTTGATGTACACAACTATGATAATTTCATCGGAAATCAATTGTCGCGTGTACTCATGTCTCAAAGCAATATGTCTAGATTTTCCATTGTATATTTTGCTAAATGTCTTAGACGTTGTTGCTTCATTGTCACAATGCAGGAGGACGACTGTCACAAAGCAATATGTACCGTCCCTCCCTCCCTTCATTCCCTTATTTTGTTACTTGTCAAAATTTAAATTTATTTACTTTTTTATGTACATCATTTCCCTTTTCTTTCCTTATTTGTGTTCCACATTTAATTTTATTATCTTTCCATTTATGTCCTTCCCTTTTATTCGCGTATTTGTCCTCCATACTTAATTTTTATTTTCTTTCCATTTATTTCCCTTCATATTTATTCCCTTATTCGTTTTGTTGGAAATTTGCCTTTGTTGGAAATTTGCGTTCACCCATCTTTAATGAATTAAACACTAGTGTTCCGCATGTTGGAGGTTTTGTCTCTTCACACATGCATAATCTACTAAGTGAGTAGATGACCGTAGGGCCAAGAATCGTCAAATTTCTTTGAGAAATGAAAGAGATATTGGTGCACAAAGTAAGGTGTTTGAGGCATGGAAATATGGTGTGAGACAAATCTACCACATCGGTGGGAAAAGGAAGAATTTCTCTCTTTATAAGTCTCTAAAGTGGTAAAGGGTTTGGGACCCCAAGGGGTATCCCATGTGTTTAAAGGAGGGAGGACCTAGATGTGCTTGGGTTCAAGGCTAAGCTCACAAGACCGCCCGCCCCATCCGGTCCTGGTCTCTGGCCGGGTTTGTGGGGACTTTCTGATATTATCTTTTTGGACCCCAAATTGCTTAATATTTACAGTTTGGTCCCTAGAGTTTTTGGAAAGTTGATTTTGGGAGTGATGGAAGGCAGAAACTTTCTGCCTACCGTTTGGGCTGTTTTCTGGAGCATTAACCAGCCATTAACTTGGTTGTTAACTCCTCCATAAACACCCTCCTTCAATGACCATAATCAGTCATCCTTCATGGCATTAAACCTGCCATTACAGCCCTTCCTAATGGCCATTAACAGCCATGTTTTGGGCAGTTGAACAACCCTCCTCCATGTTATATATTGAGCTATTTTGGCTCAATTGTGGAGTACACATACAGACAGAAAACACCACAAAACAGTGCCGAAAAATACTGCAAAAATAGTGTGGAAAAACAGTGAGCAAAGACCCTCATATAGACAAGATATACACAACAGAGACACCTTATATACACAGAGACAAAACAGAAGAGAAAACAGAAACTCTTCCTTCCTTTTCCATATCTTCAGCAAGTCGATTCATATTTGTTTTCTTCGTCAGACTCAACCTATTGGTTTTGTAGCATTGAGATTAAAGTGTTGTTTTATCTTGGGAGACTATTGCCCGCTAACGTAAAAGCATATATACGGGGCAATCTTGTCTTAAGGACAGAGTGCAATCATTCGACTCAACACACAACGTTGTAACCATCCAGATTTAGTTATTTCTTGATTTCAGGTTATCAAGATTCAAGACACAACAAGTTTGCGGCAGTTATCAACATTGGCCTATTTGTTCAACAAGATTCAATTTCTGAATATTGAATATTTGTTCATCCTTTCGAACACTTGTAATAGTTATTTACTTTTCGTACTGCTTTATACAATAGTATAGCAACCAACACGTTTTTCATACTTAACTTTATTTACTTTTCGTATATCTCTCTTCCCTTTTATTCCCTTATTTGTTTTATATATGTTGGAAACTTGTTATTGGGTCGGATCCACCCATAAGGGGTGGTAATTAGTCTGTTAGCCCATTAGTTTGTCCTCTTCCTAAACTCTAACTCTTAGCGTATAAATACACCATTATGGGTGTTGGAAAAAGATGATTTTCATATTAATACGACAGCTAGGTTTGTATCATCTTATAGAGGGATATCTAGGCTGTGGACGAAGGGAGTTCATCCGCTTTATGAGGATTCTGATGACCAGTGACATGAGTCGTGGTTGCAGATGATATGCTTCCGCAAGGAGAAGTCTCCTAAACTAGTATCTCATGGTTCAAATACTACATTGGTAACAGAGTTATAGGCTTGTGTTCCGATTGAAAACATAATCGTATGCATTACATGAAAATTAGGGTTTTATTAATAATCCCATATTATAATTGCATAATTTCATATCTATAAATATTTAATTTTTGCATGAAACCTTAGTGCTTTTATAGATCTCATCAAGAGCTTTCCGTGGATATGTGAATCATATTTTTTGGCTTTGTAATTTGTGAGATATTGAACTTTAAAGTTTTGAGGTTTAATTATGTCGAATTTAACCCAAAAATTCAATAATCTTAATTTCATGGAATTGTGCGAATTAAGTTGGGTAATCTGTTACCCATACTTTTTTTTTTAGAAAAATCATATAATCAATTGTGTTTGTCATAAAAACAATTGATCGGATTCTAAAGAAAATCCGTTAGGGTTCGTTCAAGATAAGCCCCATCAATTTTTCGATCATATGATTCGATCTTTGGATGATTTTACTTTGGTTGACGGTTTAAATCAATCCTAAAATATGTTTGGAATCTAAACCAGTGATTTAATTGAAGAAAACTGGCCTAAAAATGGTTTTGGCCGGAAAACCCTCTGACCCGTCGAAAAAGAAAAAAACCAGCCACATTTTTTTGGAATTTTGGCATCTTTTTGATGATTTTTTGAGCAGTTGATGCTTGAAATCAATCCTAAAATACATTTGGGACAAAAATTTGTGTTTTAATTGGATCAAAATAGCCAAAGATGACGAAAATAAAGTGGGGTCGTGGAAAAATCCGTTTTCCTGCACCAAGTTCGCGGGTTGATCTAGCTGGGTGGAGAAGAAATTGTTGGACATTATCTGATGTGAAGCCCACTCTCGGTTGAAACACATTTCTGGAGAGTGTGGTTCATCCTGAACTCCGATTTCGATGATTCTTTTTTAGTTTTGCTCAAATTCCCACGTTGTAATCTCCTCTCCTATTTTTCCTTTCCTTGCCTCCTATATAATAAAAAAATTAAAAATAAATTGTGTGACTGACATGGAAATTACTTTTCAATCAACTATATATTAGGTTTATGCATGAATTTAAAACCATGGAAACAAGATGGATCTACATAGCTTTCAATGGCAAATTAAACGTCAACTACAACTATGTGGATCATGAGACGAAACTAATACTTGTTAAGGATGGTATAACATTCAATGAATTCACTCAGCAGATATTCGAGACACTCGCACAAGACACCTAACAGAAAAAAACAACATATTTGACAATAGTGAGAAAACATACAAAGGAATGTGTGTAACAAACGACAACGAGCTTAACACTTGCATGTATCTGATCAACAATGACAATAGCTTCAGAAAATCGTGTTTTATAATATAGTTCAATACAACTGATGCACGGTTTCACTCGTTGCCCACATATTATAACAAGTTCCTACGAATGATAGAAGGCCAATGCATAGAAAGAATTTATACAGACAAACACAACTCTGCATCAGTAATGAGGAAAACATGGATGTAATTGACGTTAATAAAGAGATTACTTGCCACATTCACACAGGTGAAGCTTCATCCGATATAAAATTTCTCACTCCAAACCCAATAGCTTCACTAGATTCACGAGGACAACCATCTAATATTACTGAACGGGTCATGGGACACCCCATTACCAGACTCCAACGACTGAAACTTCAGCAGAGAATGAAATATTAACTCCAAACCTAACACCTAAACTACCACAAAGACAACCACCCAACATTTCACAAGTTGAAATCAACGAGCAACCTACTTCCATATATTCCACAATAGAAAATTCAATGCATATTATATTGCTGACTCTAACCCCAATAGTTGAATAAACCCAAATACAGTCATCTGAAAGACAATAATAAGGAATAGGATACAAACTAAAACAATAACTTTGACACCTAACATCAATGGATCAAGTACAAGTCGGGACTGTTTTCAAAGAAAAAAAATAATGTCAAGAAGTGCATGAATAACGCCGTAATTACTCATCACCAATAGTACAAAGTAAAAAAGTCGTGCACTAAAAGGTATTACATTAGATGTCTTGACTCAAACTGCATTTGGTGTTTTCACATTTCAAGGGTGAAAGACTCGGAAATTCTCAAAGTGGTTAAGTTTCAAAAGAAACATAGTTGTTTCATTGATTTCATTACGTCTGACATGAGGTACGCAACATCAAAATTCATATCCAAGAGGCAGATATGACGCCATACATTATAAGAGATAACCCCAAAGTTTGTGATTGAAGCAATGAGAAACAGATATGGGTTGCACATTGATTACCGCAAAGCATGGTGTTCCCTCCAACACGCTTACGATGTGATAAGAGAGAGCCAAAAGAATAACTACAATATGCTGCCACAATATATTCACATGATGAAAGCCAGAAATCAGGCACACGAGTAAACTTGAGGTGGGAAGATAACAAAAAATTTAAGTATGCTTTTTTCGCTTACGGAGCATCAATCGAGGGTTGAAAACATTGCAGACCAATAATGATGGTGGATGTAACATTCTTGAAGTTGAAATATCGCGGAGTGTTCATGATAGCAGTATCAAAGGATGGCAATAACAATATAATCCGCTAGCATTTCGATTCGGAGACTCTGAAAACAACGAATCCTACAAATGATTCTTCAAATATGTAAAGAATGTGTTTGGCACGTGAGAAAATCTATCGATTATGTCTGATTGCCACATGTCCATTGCAAATGCAAGCAGAGAAATTTATCCAGATTGCCACCATGGAATATACATCTACCACATGGAGAAAAACATACATAAATATTTTCCATCCAAAGTTATATTAGCGTTATTATACAATGCAATAACTAGCTACAAACGCGAAGATTTTGATACCTACATGGCACATATATAAAACATCGACCCAAAAGATGCAAAATACATAGAAGAAGAACCACCGAAAAAATGAGCACGCTTATTTCACACCAACAAGCGTTACAATATGCTCACAACAAATAATGTACATACTATGAATTTTGTGTTGAGAAAAGCAAGGGAGCTGTCAATGTTAACATATATAGATTACATACAAAAAAACTTCAAAATTAACTTTACCAGAGAAAATTGGATGCAACAGGACCATCCCATGACGTAACATGCTGGGCTGAAAATATTTTGCTTGAATAGATAAGTAAAGACTTCACGATAAAGGTACAATATATTTTACCAACAACATTTGACTCTTCGTAAGAATAATTTGATCACACTTGTATGATAACGCTAACTACTTACTGCTTTTACATAGACTTTGCAGAAAAAATTACTCATTTATATTATTGCTTTCCACTGATAGAAAATATCATTGCGGTCAAATATATGATGAAAGATATCAATATAACGTAGACCTAAAGGATATGACTTGTGACTGCTTAGAGTTCTAAACTGATGAGCTACCATACACCCACACCATGACAGTTATAGATAAGGGAAGTTTGAGCAAATATGTATATTGTTCAGATTGATTCAAGAAACAAGCAAAGCAAAAGATGTATAAAGATTATTCCTTTCAGTTGGAAAATGAATACTCGTGAGTTATTTTACAAAATATCATGGATATCAAAATAACTCCACCAGATGTAAAAATCAGACCTGGTAGGGAAGATATTGTCCAAGAGGAGAAATAATAAAGTACACATACAGATGCGGTAGATGCAAGTTCTTCGGATACACTAGGACGCAGTGTATCCCCAGTCCAGTTACCAACCCATATGCAAGGAGATACCGCAAAAGAAAAGTTTGATGGTCACACTATACCGCTAAATGTACTTTATAGGATTCTTATTAATTAAATGGGCATGATATAAATTTTTTTTTTAATTATACTATTTCATATTTTATTGTGTTATTAACTCTGCCCCATAAGGCAAAGTTAGCTATTAAGGGATTTTGAAAAATTATGTCGAGGCAGAGTCTTGCAGCTTGTTCCTCAAAAGCGCATATAACAAATTTTGCCTGAAAAGAAAAAATTATGTATAACTAAGAATAACTTATTCCATAAAGCATAATTAGACATTCCTTGGTTTTTTTTTCTCTTTTTTATTAAATTGATATCTTCTTGTACAAATTAAACATACATACAAAAAAAGTTGTAAATAGATTAAATAAGATTTTCAGTAGTTGTCTTGCATTAACATTGCAAAAGACTTCCTATTTTATAACTTTTACCTCTTGTGGTAGGTGTAACAGGCTTAGCCGGATGAGAAAAAACTTTCTTTTTGACCTCGAGTAAAGACTACAAACTAGTAAGTTCATATGACTAATGTCGTAAGGCATAAGTACATTCTTAACCGTGATATCTTCATTTCTTAATAAGCCATTGGATCCAACAAAAATTATAACAAGTTTCGCCAGATAAGAAAGAATTACGGTACATCAAAAGACATAGACCTGAAAAATTTAAACAAAATTATGCCCTAAAGCATAACTGTATTTTTCCTTCCTTGAGTCCATTACAAGCAAGAAAATGCTTTCAGCCTTTACAAGGACACATGTATACTCCAGGTTTAAAAGTCATTGTAAACATTCTGATAAAAAATGACAATGACTTCACTCTCTTCATCTGGTAGACTATGTCATATGTTAGTAGGAAGGATCTGCAAACAATCAACACAAATTAGAATTACTAAAACTAACATAAACACTAAAAATGAACAAAATGTGTAGACACAAAAATTCACACAAACATCAGCTTGAACATATGATCTTATCAATGTTTTCTCAAAATACAGAGTCATTTTTTAGAACAAGAATAGTCTATGACTTTTAATTACAATATCTGATAGAACATTAAAAGTCTCTATTAATAAAAATAAAAAAAGCAGGCCGGTGCACTAAGCTCCCGCTATGCGCGGGGTCTGGGAGGGGCCGAACCACAAGGGTCTATTGTACGCAGTCTTACCTCATATTTCTGCAAGATGTTGTTTCCACGGCTTGAACCCATGACCTCCTGGTCACATGGCAACAATTTTATCAGTTACTCCAAGGCTCCCCTTCAAAGTCTCTATTAATAGTTTAATGAAAATTCCTAGTAAATTAATTAATTTAGGTGAACGGATATATTTCTGACCACTTAGATGCTTCAATACGATTGAATAAATGTGTTTTTTATTAGTTAAATATTACTTTATGCAAAAAATATGATTTTTGTCTTGAATTCAGCTGTAGCCAAATTATGCCTTCCAAGCCATAATTGCAAAGTATTACCTACAGTTTCTTACCTACAAACTTATGAGGCATAATTGCACTCCACTTTCGTATAAAAAAGAGGAAGGAACAAAAATGAACTCACTACTTACAAAATTAAATGCAAGTGAATGAATGGCGTTTTGATTACTCAAAACATTAGGTGCAGGTGAAATGAATATCCTTTTGACTACTTTAATGCCAACAAAAAATAAGAAATCACACAAGCAAAAATTAAAATATTCTAAATAACGTAGTTAGCTAGCATACAATAATATATGTTTTAACAAACATTTCAAAATAGGTATTGAAAATATACACGGTATCCAATACCTTGTGTATACCGTGTATATCACGGAAACCCATGACAAGTGGGAGACAGTGATATACACGGTATACACAGCCGTGTATATCCCAATTTTGGTAACATATTATTTATATATAATTAACATTGTACACTTACCATAAATGTAGAATTCTTGTACAATGCTAATTATATACAAAGAATATAAGTAGCCATTTGTAGAATTGTAGAATTCAATGTGATATTGGCAAAAAATAGGATAATGGGTTGTTTCGTGATTTTTGTGATGCTAATGGTATAGTTTTTCAATTCTCTTGTCCTCATACATCCTCACAAAATGGGAAGGCCGAACGAAAAATTCGTACTATTAATAATATTGCCCGAACTTTATTGGTCCATGCTTCCTTACCCCCTTCCTTTTGGCAGCAAAGAACGATTTTTCTTTCCTTCGAGGCTCCGAGATAAAGATACAATTTTTACGAAAAATTGTTAAAAAAAATGCAATAGATGGTCAGAACTTCATCTAGGTTCGAATCCTACTGCAAACTCTCCAAATTTATGACCAACCTTTCCTTCAGTAATCTTACAACAAAATAGAAGCGACGCCTGATTCGCCAAAGTATTACGAAGCCAAGAGCCACTCATCTGAGCCAGCGGATTCGAATTCTGCTATGCCGGTGCGCAAAGCAAGCACGCAAGGACTGCGTAAATCTTTGGTCTGCCTATCATATGCTCTACAAATGGCTACCTATCTCCTTAACATACTTCCTATCAAAGGGTTGGCGTATGCATCTCCTCTTAAAATCCTTTTAATAAGAATCTTTCGTATTCACATCTTAGGGTCTTTGGGTGTTTATGCTTTCCACTATTTCCGTCCACTACAATTTACAAACTTCAATCCCGTTCTACCGCTTGTGTGTTTTTGGGTTATCCGTCTAATCATCGTGGTTACAAATGCTTTGATTTGTCGTCTAATAAAATCATAATTAGTCGTCATGTTATTTTTTATGAAACCCAATTTCCCTTTGCGAAAGTGAGTAGTCCCGTGCGTAGTTCGTATAATTTTTTAGATGACGCAGTCTCACCACACATTATGAACCATTTGATGGGCCAATCCAGTGACCACGACCCGTCAGCAGGCCCACTTCCTGCTGACCCACCACATCCCACTGTTTCTGCCCCAGTTTCTGCTAGTGGGCCGATTGCCCAGCCCACTATCGTGACTGTTTTTGGCCCAGTTTCTGCTCCAGTCCAGCCTACTGTTTCCAGTTTTGGGCCAACAGGCCCACTGCCTGCTAGCCAGTCCGTCACATACCCGACTGTTTCCCAAAATCCACCCGATTTTCTCTCACCACACCGGCCTATTACTCGTAGTCAACGGGATATTTTTAAACTAAAAAGACACTTTAATATTAATTCTAATGTTCTTAAATCCCCTCTACCCCATAACCCAGTGTCTGCCTTAAATGACCCGAATTGAAAATTGGCTATGAACGACGAATATGATGCTCTTATTGGAAATAAGAAGTGGGACTTGGTCCCCCGTCCTTCTGATGTTAATATTATTCGGTCTATGTGAATTTTTACTCATAAAAATAATTCTGATGGTTCTTTCGCTGGACATAAGGCTCGTCTTGTAGGTGATGGTAAAACTCAACAGGTTGGAGTGGATTGTGGTAAGGCATTTAGCCTAGTGGTCAAACCGGCTACCATTCACACTGTTCTCAGTCTGGCTCTTTCCAAGACATGGCCCATTCATCAGCTATATGTGAAGAATGCTTTCTTACATGGTGATCTTAAGGAGACGGTCTACATGCATCAGCCCTTGGGTTTTTGAGACCCCACATATCCTAACCATGTCTGTTTATTGAAGAAGTTCTTATATAGGCTCAAACAGGCTCCACGGGCTTGGTATAAGCGATTTGCGGACTATGTATCGACTATTAGGTTTTCTCACAGCATGTCTGATAATTCTCTATTCATATTTAGTCGTGGTACTTCCCTGGCTTATATTCTCTTATATATGGATGACATTATCTAGACCGCTTCTTTTGATGATTTACGCAAGTCTATCATGACACTACTCAGTTCTGAATTTGCTATAAAAGACTTGGGGCCCTTGAGTTATTTCTTGGGGATTGTTGTCACTCGTCATTCAGGTGGGTTATTCTTATCACAAAGAAAGTATGCCGCTGAGATAATTAAGCGAGCTGGTATGTCCTCATATAAGTCTACTTCCACTCCAGTTGATATTAAACCCAAGTTGGGTATTGCGGCTGACTCACCTTACGAAGATCCCACCCACTATCGCAGTCTTGCACGGGCTCTTCAGTAACTTACTTCACGAGACCGAATATTACGTATGCCGTACAGCAAGTGTGTTTGTTTATGCATGATCCTAGGGTTGAGCACATGAATGCGCTTAAACGCATTATTCGATATATCCATGGAACACTTGACTATGGCTTGCATCTATCTAGAAACGTCTTCCATGGACAATGTGGATGAGATCATAAAGAAGTTCTCAAATAAGCGTCGAATCCAAAGTTCCTCTTCTCCATCGTCGACTTCTACACTTGTCTCGTGTACAGATGTTAATTAGGTTGGTTGTCCAGATACCAGATGCTCCACATCTGGTTATTGTACGTTTATTTTGGTCTCGTGGTCTGCAAAGCGACAGTCTACATTATCACGCTCCAGTGCAGAGGCCGAGTATCGAGGGGTAGCCAATGTGGGGTCTGAGTCATGTTGGTTACGTAATCTTTTCTTAGAACTTCATTGTCCCATTCAGAAAGCTACCTTGGTTTATTGTGATAATATTAGTGCAGTCTATCTTTCTGATAATCCGGTTCAACATCAGCGCACTAAACACATCGAGATGGATATCCACTTTGTTCGCGAAAAGATAGCTCGTGGACAAGTACGCGTCTGCCATGTCCCTTCTAAGTACCAAATCGCAGACATCTTCACTAAGGGTCTTCCCTCGGTTCCCTTTGAAGATTTTAGGGACAGTCTCAGCGTACGACAACCGTCCGCTATGACTGCGGGGGTGTGAAAATATACAAGGATATACACGGTATTCAATACCTTGTGTATACCGTGTATATCACGAAAACCCATGACAAGTGGGAGACCGTGATATACACGATATACACAGCCGTGTATATCCCTATTTTGATAAGATATTATTTGTATATAATTAACATTGTACACTTACCACAATTGTTGAATTCTTGTACAAATAGAATAGGGTTTTGGGAGTAGAATAGAAATAGGATTTTCCATACTATGAAAATTGTAAATTATATATATACTCATTCATTAATGAAAATAATCAAGGGATTATTTCTTTCAGGTATTATGTCGGGTGAGGTATAACTTCAGTTTTCAAAAAAGAACAAAAACTATAAGTAATACATTAATTATGTCGGACGAGGCAAAATTATACTTGGAAGGGCAGAAGTTTAGTGAAAAACATTTTTAATTGTTACACACAAATTAATGCCTGGAGGGACAAAATATTTTTTAGTACACTTATTACTTATACCTTGAAGAAGGCATAATTATACTTTGTAGTTTTTTCATTATTATATATTAAATTGATATTTTTTAATTCGAATAATATAACAATATATATATAAAATCACATAAAAATATAACAACTGAAACAATAATTATTAAAATAACAAACAAAAATCAAAATACATAAAATAGCAAGAAAAATATCAGAAAAATGTCTAATCACTCGCATGAAACTCTTCAATATCTCTAAGATCTGATGAAAGTGATGGGATTCATCAGAAAAAGAATCATAGAAAAGAATATTAAGATACTGAGACAAAACACTCCTAAGCTCCACAACAACGGCCTTCAGAAATTGAATTCACCACCTAACACCTTTTTAATTTTAATTTTATCCATTACATTAAGAATAATATGCAAAATTCTTTCGAGCTATGCTTTATCAATAGTAGAAAAATGACTTGAAGAATCAAACTGTTTCATCATCATGTCAAATGGGATTTGTCAAATGGGATTTCGCTTCCACGTTTCATCTGTTCTTTATTTAATCTTCTTTGAAAACAATCATCAGACTAAAATTTTGGTCTGCTGATTTTTCAATCAAATTTTATCGACTGCCATCTCTGTATGAGATTTTCTATAATCTCATTACTTCCGCTAGCACTTTCATGAGACTTTTTTTACTTAAAAAATATTATTTTGATAATTGAGATTTCTTTCTTCTTAAGCTGGATGTGTTGTATTGAAAGGGATGATGTTATTTATAGCAGCACCCAACAGTCCAACTTGCAAACAAAAAAGAGGGTAATTGAGTACTTAATAGTTCATTGAATATAGGTTTAAAAATTAAAAATTTCTGGCAAAGGAGTAATTGGCTAGCAAAAATATTGAATAAAAATCAACACAATTATATGATTGCACTCTTACAACGCGTGCACCGAGGTCAAAGTTCTAGCAAAAAATATTAACAATAGCATTTATGTCGGATGTGACATAATTTTAATTTTAGAAGAGAACATAAAATTATAAGTAATACACTAGTTACGCAAGAAGAGGCAAGATTATGTCAAGAAGTGCAAAATTTCAATTTCTTTAGGAGAAAAAAATAGTTTTCATGATAGACAAAATTTATGCTAGAAGGGGCAAAACTTAAGTTTAAGAAGATAGAATCAATTTAGTGTTGCAAACAAAAATTTTTGTTGAATTTTGGTGTGAGATACTATACGAATGCTGTTTCTTTTCCCTCTTTTTGTTTTTTTTCTTGTTTCAAAATGGTATCACATATTAAATTTTGTTGTTGATAAAGTGAAAATTTTTAGTGTCTGATATTTGTTTGTCAGATACAGTATTTTATTTTTTTAAGGAAAATCTTTTATACTTTTTGTTCTGAAGCGGTGAAGTTTTGCATCTACCAGCATAATTTGTTTTATTGTAAGTTGGTTCTATCTTTCTTCTTAAACTTAAGTTTTGCCCCTCCCAGTATAAATTACGTCTATCATAAAAAAAAAAAATTGCTCCTGGAGAAACTGAACTTCTGGCCTTCCTGACATGATCTTGCCTCTTTCAGCATAACTAGTGTATTACTTATAATTTTGTGTTCTCTTCTAAAATTGAAATTATGCCCGTTCGACATAATTGTTATTTTTAATATTTTTATCTAATCATTGAGTTAAGTAGGTCATTTATCATCCAAATGAAACTCATCATGTCTATGGATTGTAAATATCATTTTACTTATAAGCAATATTAATCTAAGGAATACCACTCAAAGAGATCAAAGATTGTTGTCAGAACTTTGACCTCGATGCACTTGTTGTAAAAGTATAATTGTGTTCATTTTTATTCAATGATTTTGCTAGTTAACTACCCTTTTTCCAAAAGTCTTTAATTTTTGTCTAACATATATTCAATGAACTATTAAGTACTCAACTACCTCTTTTTTGTTTGCAAGTTGAACTGTTGGGTTCCATAAATAGCATCAATAACAACATATCAGGTCTAATCCCACAAGTGCAGTCTGAAATGGTAGGTTGTACACAGACCTTACCTCTATCTTGAATGATAGAAAGATTGTTTCCGATAGACCATGTGTTAGGAATAAAGCAATAAGTTCTATAAATAGCATCATCCCTTTTAATATATGAAAATCTCAGTTGTCAAAATAATATTTTTAAGTGATATATGTCTCATGAAAGTGATAGCGGAAGCAATGAGATTATAAAAAAATTTCACGCAGAGGCGGCAATCGAAAAAACTTGATTGGAAAACTATCATACAATTTTTTGTCTAATGATTGTAACGGATGAAACGTGGAAGCGAAATCCTATTTATCATGATGACGAGGCAATTTAATTCTTCAATTCATTCTTCTACCGTTGATAAAGCAAAGCTCGAAAGAGTTTTACATAATATTCTTAATTTAATGGCTAAAATAAAAATAAAAAAGGAGTTGAATGATAAATTCAATTTCCTGAAGGTTGGTGTTATGGAGCTTATGAGTGTTTTGCCTCAGTATCCTATTATCCTATCTGATGATCCTTCTTCTGACGAATCCCCATCACTTTTATCAGATCTTAGAGATATTGAAGAGTTTCATGAGAGTGATTAAGCGTTTTCCTAATATTTTTGTTGTTATTTCTTTATGTTTGGTGTTTTAATGTATTTTTTATTTTTTGTGTTATTTAATAATTATAATTATGATTTCAGTTTTTATACTTTTTTATGTGATTATATATATTTTGTTTTATTATCCGAATTAAGAAGATATCAATTTAATATATAATAAAAAAAACTACAAAGTATAATTATGTCTTATGGCATATGATTCTTCAAGGCATAAGTCATAAATTTGTACTAAAATAAATTTTGTCCCTCCAGGCGTTAATTTGTGTAACAGTTAAAACACTTTTCTACTTCTTCTGAAACTAAACTTCTGCCATTTCCAATATAATCTTTGTCTTGCACCGCATAATTAGTGTATTATCTATAGTTTTTGTATTTTTTTGAAAATTAAAGTTATGTCTCATCCGACATAATATCTATTGTGAAATGTTTGTTAGAACCTATATTATTGTATGCTAGCCAACTAAGTTATTTAAGAAATTTTAATTTTTGCTTGTGTTAATTTGTCAATTTTCTTGCATTAAAGTATTCTAAAAGGCATTCATTTCACCTGGACCTAATTTTTTTAGTAGTCAAAAGTTATTCGTTCACTTGCATTAAATTTTATAAGTGAACTTATTTTTGTTCTTTTCTCTTTTCTGTAAGAAAGTGCAGTGCAATTATTCCTCGTAAGGGATAAGTTTGTTTGTAACAAATTGTAGGTCATAGTTTGGCTATAGGTGAATTCAAGATAGAAATCATGACATTAGGATAAAGTAATGTTTAACTAGTCAAAACTATATTTATTCACTTGCTTAGTGGTCAGAAACATTCATTTACCTACATTTATGACTAGAAATTTTCATTAGACTATAAATAAGGATTTTTAGTGTTCTATCAGATATTGTAATTTAAAGTCAGATTATTCTTGTTCTAAAAAAAGGGTTGTGTATTTTGAGAAACCATTGACAAGATCATATGTTCAAGCTGATGATTTGTATGTGTGAATTTTTTTATCTACAAATTTTGTTTCATTGTCTGTGTTTATTGTTAGTGTCTATATTATTTTTAGTAATTTAAATTTGTGTTGATTGTTTGCAGATCTTTCCTGCTAACATATGGCATAGTCTTCCAGATCGTTTTTTATCAGAGCGTTCACACAATGACTTAAATCAAGAGATACAAACGTCTTTGTAAAGGCTGAAAACATTTTCTTGCTTGTAATGAATTCTAGAAAAGAGATACTCTGTGTTTTAGGCTTGGTTCCATATATTGGCTTTGGTTTAATCATTAGAAAGAAGCGGGAGATTATAATTATAGATTAGGTTTTTTTGTTTTTTGTTGTAATTTAATATCCTCATATAAGATCATTTTTGTACGAACTTATACTTTACAATTTTATTATTGAAGGTTTGTTATCCTTTTTGTTCTTAGTCTATAAAAAATTAAAAAGAAAAAAGAAAATAATAAGGCATAATTCGTTTAAATTTTTCAGGTCTATGTCTTTTTTTAGTCTCTGTCTTTTGATGTACCATAATTTTATCTTATCCGGCAAAACTTGTTATATTTTTTATTGGATTCAACTGACTTATTAAGAAATGAAGATATCACGGTTAAGAATGTACTTATGCCTTACGGCATTAGTCGTATGAACTTACCAGATTGTAGTCTTTACTCGAGATCAAAAAGAAAGTTTTGTCTCATCCGGCTAAGTCTGTTACACCTGCCACAAGAGGCAAAAACTATAAAATTGGAAGTCTTTTTTCAATATTTAGACAAGATACCTACTGAAAATCTTATTTAATCTATTTTTATATGTTATTTTATTTTATTAATTTAAAAGATATCAATTAATAAAAAATAAAGAAAAAAACAAAGGAATATCTAATTATACCTTATGGCGTTAGCTGTTTAAGATTTTCACAGTGTCAGTCTTAGTTATACATAATTTTTTCCTTTTCAGACAGAGTTTGTCATATGTGCTCTTGAGGCACAAGCTGCAAGACTCTGCCTTCGCATAACTTCTCAAAATTTCTTAATGACTAATTTTACCTTATGACAGAGTTAATAACATAATAAGACATAAAATAGTATAATAAAAAATAAATTTTATATCATGCCCATTTAATTAATAAAAATCCTATAAAGTACTTTTAACAGTATAATTTGACCATCAAATTTTTCCTTTGTGGTATCTCCTTGTATATGGGTTGTGAGCGGAACTGTGGCTTCACTGCGCCCTAATAGTCCGAAGAAGTTGCATCTATCAATTATTGTTAGTTATAATGGTGCAGGAAATGAAAATAAGTAACTGTTAAATATTATAACAAACTAAAATTACAATAAACTTGAACAAGAAACTGGAACAGTTTTGGTATGCTGAGTCGAGTGATTGCACTCTGTCTTTAAGACAAGATTGCCCAGTATGTATCCTTTCTACGTCCTGGACAATTGTCTCCCAAGATAAAACAGCAAATGAACAATTGAGCAAAGAAAACTCAAGTGCTACCTTGAAGAATTTTGAGTAATGAAATGATGTTGAATGTAGGAAGAATCTGATTTCATTTTAGTGTTTGTGTGTCTCAACAATTGTGCAAAGGCTCCTTTATATAGTTGAAGGAGAGGCTTACCAACTGCCCACATAATTTTTGTTATTGGCCAAGTAATGGCAATTATGGAGGTAGTAATTCACCAAAATAAATGGTGAATTAATGTGCAATGGATTGGCCATTAGGGAGAGTAATTCAACCAAAATAAATTACTGAATTGAGTGCAAATTAAGGTTGGTTGACGTTTCAGAAACCAACAGCAAAGTTCTCTGCCCAATCTTGACTTACTTGAAACTTCAGGGACCAAACTGTAAATCTAAAACAATTCTGGGTCCAAAAAGATAATATCAGAAGAAGCCACAACCCACAGCCCGTGATCGGGCGGGCGGGCGGCGGCGCGCGTGTGGGCTTATCCTCGAACCGAAGCACATCTAGGTCCTCCCTCCTTCAAACACATGGGATACCCCTTGGGGTCCCAAACCCCAAGCCAACTTTGAGACTTATTAACTAAACAAATCTTTCTTCCCCCATCGATGAGGGAGGATTGCTCTTTACCACCTTTTTTCCATGCTTCAAACACCTCACTTCGTGGACCAATATCTCTTTCATTTCTCAACGAAATTTGACGATCCTTGGCCCTACGGTCATCTACTTACTTAGTAGATTATGCACATGTGAAGAACCGAAGGTTCCAACATGCGGTACACTAGTGTTTAATCCATTAAAGATGATTGGATACAACTCCCGCTAAAGGCAAATTTCCAACAATTATATGTGTACTTTGTTATCTTTCGTCTTGGACGATATCTTTCGTTGGTTTTCTATGTACTAATTTTTCGTGCAGTGTCATAGCTTGACACAATGTAAATGTACTCCTCTACCTTGTTTTAATTAATGATGACTAGCGTGGACAAACTTTTTACTCTCAACAGTTAAAAATTAATGTGTATATTCTTAAATAAAAGAACATATATAATCTAATATACGTAATATTATTATGAAATACTTACAACATCCCGATGCACATTAGAAAGTGCCAACCTTAACTGCTCCGCAACAAATTAAATCCTTCAGTCACAAAATTATGTCTTTCTCTCTTTGGATTGCAATTGTTTGCATCTGGGAAAAATAAAAGAAAACCAATTTACGACTCTAAATAGAGAAGAAGTAGAAAACTTCCGCATACCTTAATTGTGTTGGTCCTCCAAGCTATTTGTCTTCTACACAAATCAAAAATAAAATAACACAAAAAAATGAGACAAAAATCAGACAAGCACAAGGAAAATCATAAATTTACTAACAGGATGAAACCACCCACCGCCCAAAACGAAAAGCTATTAGCTCAGATTGTAAACAAAAACCAATACCGATTCTAAAAGAAAAAAAAAGTAAGTATATTAAGCATCAATTATTGTAAAAGAATTCTAAACCTATAATATTTAATACTAGTAGTAATTATATTTTTATTCAATAAGGAGAATTGAAGTGCTAATAATTGCCTTTTCGTCCAATTATGTGATAATGTCTTACTGAAAGCGCCAAATTTCTTAATTTTATTTCATATGAATTGAGATATAAAATTTAATAAAAGGAAAAAAGTCTTAAATATTAGAAATTAACTAATGATAATAATTTGACGAAAATAGTAAATAACTATTTTTTCTATTATAGAGTCTTTTAATAAAGGGCAAAAAATTCAATCAACATTTCTAATGTCATTCGTACTTTTAATATACTATAGATACATTATTACATGCCAGAAATGAAAAGCCCTTGAAAGTTTCAAAGATCAGGACAATCCCGAACCAAGCAACTCCTCAAATGGCCTCAAACAAGTTATGTTTAAGTTACGTCAAACACAAAAACACACACACAAGCACCAAACATGCATTATGTTGGAAATTTGCCTTTGGCGGAGAGATGCGTCCACCCATCTTTGATGAATTAAACACTAGTGTTTCGCATGTTGGAGACCTTGTCTCTTCGCACATGCATGATCTACGAAGTGAGTAGATTACCGTAGGGCCAAGAATCGTCAAATTTTGTTGAGAAATGAACGAGATATTGGTCCACGAAGTAAGGTGTTTCAGGCATGAAAATATGGTGTGGGACAAATCTACCACATCGGTGGGAATAGGAAGAATTGCTCTCTATATAAGTCTCTAATGTGGTAAAGGGTTTGGGACCCCAAGGGGTATCCCATGTGTTTAAAGGAGGGAGGACCTAGATGTGATTACGTTCAAGGCTAAGCCCACACGTGCGCCGCCGCCCGCCCGTCCGGTCCGGCCACGGGCCACGGGGACTTTCTGATATTATCTTTTTGGATCCCAAATTACTTAATATTTACAGTTTGGTCCCTAAAGTTTCTGGAAAGACTGCGTTTTGGAGCATTACTTGGCTGTTTAACTCCTCCATTAACAGCCCATTACTTGAGCAATTGAGCAGCCTCATTCATGACCATAAATCAGCCTCTCTAATGCCATTAACAGCCCTCACTTAATGGCCATTACAGCCTTGTTTGTAGCTGTTGGGCTGCCCTCCTACATGCTATATATTGAGTTGTTTTTTGGCTCAATTCGGGACTGCAAAATAGAACAGAAAAACACAGTACTAAATAGTGGCGAAAAACTGCTCAAACCAGTGGCGAAAATCAGTGCAATTCGTGACTGAAAAACAGTGACCCTCACATATACACAAGATATACACCACAGAGACGAAACAGAAGAGAAGATAGAAACTCTTCCTTTCTTTTCCATTTCTTCAGCAAGTCAATTCATATTTGTTTTATTCGCCAGGCTCAACCTATTGGCTTTGTAGCGTTGAGATTAAAGTGTTGTTTTATCTTGGGAGACTATTGCCCGCTAACGTAAAAGCATATATACGGGGCAATCTTGTCTTAAGGACAGAGGGCAATTCCTCGACTCAACACACAACGTTGTAACCATCCAGATTTAGTTGTTTCTTGATTTCAGGTTATCAAGATTCAAGACACAACAAGCTTGCGGCAGTTTTGAAGATTGGCCTATTTCTTCAACAAGATTCAATTTCTGAATATTGAATATTTGTTTATCCTTTCGAATACTTGTAATAGTTATTTACTTCCCGTACTGCTTTATAAAGTACAATAGAGTACCAGCAAATTAAGACAAGATTGTATTGTATTACTATTAGTGTTCGAAAAATGTCGGTCAAAAGTTGTGTGACCAAATCTGGATATGGAAATGGTTTTCTGGTAGAAGAGAGTGATGATGATGAACGTGTTCATGGTGTCACCGCTACCAAGACTGGTGGGAACAAGCGCTCACGAGAGCCTGAGGATGTCAACTGGACAAGAGGAGAAGGCTGAAGATGTGGTTCTATCTTGCAGCAGAAAGCCTATATCTGTGCCAGACAAAAGATCTGAATAATGGTAAGAAGGAAATGGACACTCAGTTTGATGAAGTGACTGAAGTGGGCCAGAATCCAAAATTGGGATAAGTAGTTTTTCTTACTTGTCAAGAATAAAGATTAAATGATGTCTGATTAAAAATGGATTAAAGTAAGGAGGAATATGAAAATAATTTATATTCCTTACGCTTTAAAAATCAGAAGTTTAATCTCATCTTCTTTCCCGTTTAAAGATTGGATTTTGTAAACGACTTAAAAAGATCCGTTCTTTTAAGTGTAATTATTAAAGTGTGTAAAGTATGTTCGCACATACGAGGGAGAAAGATCCACTGACTGTGCGAAAACTGTTACCACACTAAAGTAAGCGCGAACAATTGTCTGGGCACCAATCATAACGGAAGAAGACTTAAAGCTAAAGACGTTGAGCCTGTCATACTATTTGGCAGAAGATCCTTCATAGGATGATATTGGACACTCAGTCATAAAGTCTCCGGGCGACTGGAGTGGGCCAAAAATTCCTTTGATATGATGATATTGGACACTCAGTCATACAAAGCCTCCGGCGGCGGAGTGGGGCTTAATTCATTTCATAGGAAAAGTAATGGACACCTAGTATGGTGGGCCAGAGTTTCCAGGTCTTAAATGATCTGAAGGCCTAAAGAAAGGCAGTGAAGAAATTGGACACTCAGTCTGTCAAAGCAACTGGAGTGGGCCCGAGTATCGAGATCACAGATGATCTGGTTACGCTCTAACCACGGGCAAGAGGTTGTTCATGTGAAGCAACGCCACCTCTAAAGTAAAAGGGGTTGGAGAGGTTGTCCTCAATAGGACTTCAGGGAATGGGATCACTCTAAAATGAGGTGATACTTATTCCTAACTTGGTTTAAGGGACGTTATTGGTCAAGCTGGTTTGAGACTACTCCAACAGGTCCGTAATAACTAAGAATGGTACAGGATCTCTGTAGCCAAATGAATGATATATTTGTAATTCGTGCATCTATGCCATCATAGATTAAGACACGTTAAATAGCAAGTCATTCAAAAGCTAGCGAAGTTGAGATTGTTGTCTTCTGTCGACATAAACGTTTAAAATAAATGTGAGGTAGACGAAGATGCAAAATCACCTTTCCAAATTCCGTCAAGGGAATAGCGAAAGAAGCACCGCTCCTCTAGAACTTAGTCACACCTACTTGGGTGATTTGAAGTTTATACAAAATAGAGGGGGGAGACAAGTACGTTGTGATCTTCATTGATGATGGTACAACGTATGGAATCCTTTGTTTGTTGAAAAGCAAAGATGAAGTTGTTGAAGCGGATAAGCGCTACAAAGCAGAAGTTGAAAATCAACTAAACCTACGGATTGAGGAATTCGTAGTGATAGAGGGGAGAAGGTGAAGCATCGTTCATTAAACGACTGTTCATTTCTCACCTCAGTCCAACGGTGTTAGCCAAGCGTAAAGTCATACGCCCAAATTATGTGGGGTGGCTTTGTAAAAGTTGGAATACCGAAACATGTCAAATTGTACCTAAGACTGTAGATTGTATATCCACTGGATCTGCAAATAACAGTAGTGCTTATCGCCTCTTGACGTAAAAGAATGTTGAATTCTTAGAAGATAACTTTCCTTGAAAAGAAAAAAATAAGTAATTGCTCAAGGTTAACAAGAACCCGCGAGGGCCTGACTGTCCGGAACTAGATGTTCCGTATCTACAGGACTTGAAAGTTGCTGGCTATTCGGAACTTAATATTCCAGATCTGCAGAACTCAGGGATTCTAGATGTTGAACCGAGACGGTGGAAAGAAGGGGACAAAGACTTATTCCAGTCCTTTTAGCTTGTATGGTTGAGAATGAACCATAGACAATTAACAAATAATTGTCATCTCCAAAAGCGCTACTTTGGAAAGAAGCTACAAAGAGAGAAATAGATTCCATCATATAGAACCATACTTGCGTAATGGTTGATCTTCCTCCTCCGGGAAAAGAACCTTTGGGTTGTGAAAAAGGATACTCAAAAATGAGTACAAAGTAGATGGATCTAGTGACGAGTATAAGGCCTCGGTTATTTGTACATGTGCTCCCCTGGAGTAGGTTAACATCATGGGTCATTGCAGTCTTGCGTGGCATGGATGTTGAAACAACCTTCCCAACCGAAGAGTTGGAAAAAGAGAATCAGAGTTGGTTTGCTGGACTGTTGGGCTTCTTCCTGAACTTTCATCTTGGTCCTGAAAGTTTCAGATAAAACAGAAACAATGAATCTGACCACAGAAACATTGACTCTGAAGTTAGAAAGCCAACAGTTGGAGAATCAACAGTCTGAAAGTAAAAGTCATATTGAAACAAAGTCTCGATATGAAAGATATGGGTATCACAGATGACATCTTAAGAATTGGATTTCTAAGACATCTAACGGACTGGTCGATAGTTGACAGTCTCGTTGAAGCCACCAATGGATATGAATCATAGAACTGATTGGAATCATGGTGCACCCATAGACAAGGAGCGATATGCACAGGTCATGTGTAGTTCAATGTATTGTACACACTATAACCGACCTGGTATCGTCTTACAAACAGATCAGTTGAACTAAGGTTCACTGATGATCTAAATATATGATCAATAGAAGGCGTTAAGTCGGATATGACGATATCTGAGTTATTCGCTTATCTACGGATTATAGTATTCTGGATGTCCAGCGGTTCTGGGAGAACACAGTGATGCAAACTGGACATCAGATCTGAAGAACACCAAAGCCACAAGTAAATGTGTATGGTGTGTCTTGGAAAAACCTCTAAGCAAACTTGCATCAGCCGATTCATGATGGAATCGGAGTTTATCGCTTTATACAAAGCATTAAAGAAGTTGAGTAACTTCACGACTCCTTAGAGGACGTCCCTTATTGGGAGAAACCCGTGTCTTCAGCAGTTATACACTGTGGCTAGCCGGTCGGCTTTAGAAAGGAAACGGATGACGGCGTCTGGACATAGCTGTCAGGATCTGTCGGAGACATAAGACCGTATGGCAGTTGATCATCACGGGTGTCACTTCCTTGTTTACTAACTAAGGGACTATCCGGAGATCAAGTGTTCTGCCTGTCTAGGGGAATGGGCTTAAAACCCAAACAATATGAACCTTTGCGGTGGTAACCCAACCATACTGATTGGAGATCCCAAGAATTTGGTTCAATGGGAAAACTAAGCGGCAAAAGGTTCAGTTGAGCGCTTTGGTGGAAGCAAGAAGCACTTCGGATGATGATTTCTGTAAGGAAACATGAATCCAAAGTTGTTCCCTCGATAGACATTAAAGTGCTACCTGCATGATGGGTAAAGGTTAAGCTTCCAAACCTTTAAACGATCCTCAAACGGTTGAGGTTAAGGTTGGGGAAACTTTTAATGATTCCTAACACTTGTGAAGTGGGGTATAGCAGGATACCTTGTAGGAGATCACCTATTTAAGTGCGAGGAAGGCCACCTAAAATGAACGCACTTAAGAATCCAAGTGTGTCCACGGCCACAACGGACAAAAACATAAGAATAAAAACAAATAAGAAGAGTTATTGTGGTGTTGTCATTGTCTTGGCTTACACTAAACACTGACGGTTCAAGACATCACATTCACCGCGCAGTAAGTAAGTCCGATGGTTTCAACTAGGAAAGGTTCAAAGCGGAAGCTACCTCTCCTGATGCAATATCTTTTTGCTGAAAGATTGCTGAAATGTAGGCACCTTGTGTGTGCGCCACAATCTCTCTTTCATAGACGGGATTGTTGGAAATTTGCCTTTGGCGGAGAGATGCGTCTACCCATCTTTGATGAATTAAACACCAGTGTTCTGCATGTTGGAGACCTTGTCTCTTCGCACATGCATGATCTACGAAGTGAGTAGATTACCGTAGGGCCAAGAATCGTCAAATTTCGTTGAGAAATGAAAGAGATATTGGTCCACGAAGTAAGGTGTTTGAGGCATGGAAATATGGTGTGGGACAAATCTACCACATCGGTGGGAATAGGAAGAATTGCTCTCTATATAAGTCTCTAATGTGGTAAAGGGTTTGGGACCCCAAGGGGTATCCCCTGTGTTTAAAGGAGGGAGGACCTAGATGTGCTTACGTTCAAGGCTAAGCCCACGCGCGCCGCCGCCGCCGCCCGCCCGTCCGGTCCGGTCTCGGTCTCGGGTCACGGGCTGTGGGGACTTTCTGATATTATCTTTTTGGACCCCAAATTGCTTAATATTTACAGTTTGATTCCTAAAGTTTCTGGAAAGTTGATTTTGGGGTGGCGGAAGGCAGAAAACTTTATGTCTACCGTTGGACTGCGTTTTGGAGCATTAACTAGCCATTACTTGGCTGATTAACTCCTCCATTAACAGCCCATTACTTGGGCAATTGAGCAGCCTCATTCATGACCATAAATCAGTCTATCTAATGCCATTAACAGACCTCAGTTAATGGTCATTACAGCCTTGTTTGTGGTTGTTGGACTGCCCTCATACATGCTATATATTGAGCTATTTTTTGGCTCAATTCGGGACTGCAAAATAGAACAGAAAAACAGCAATATAGCACAGAAAAATACAGCACTAAACAGTGGCGAAAAATTGCTCAAACCAGTGGCGAAAATCAGTGCAATTCGTGATTGAAAAACAGTGACTCTCACATATACACAAGATATACACCACAGAGACACACTATATACACAGAGACAAAACAGAAGAGAAGATAGAAACTTTTCCTTCCTTTTCCATTTCTTCAGCAAGTCAATTCATATTTGTTTTATTCTCCAAGCTCAACCTATTGGTTTTGTAGCGTTGAGATTAAAGTGTTGTTTTATCTTGGGAGACTATTACCCGCTAACGTAAAAGCATATATACGGGGAAATGTTGTCTTAAGGACAGAGGGCAATTCCTCGACTCAACACACAACGTTGTAACCATCCAGATTTAGTTGTTTCTTGATTTCAGGTTATCAAGATTCAAGACACAACAAGCTTGCGGAAGTTTTGAAGATTGGCCTATTTCTTCAACAAGATTCAATTTCTAAATATTGAATATTTGTTTATCCTTTCGAATACTTGTAATAGTTATTTACTTCACGTACTGCTTTATAAAGTATAATATAGTACCAGCACATTATACTGTGACTTTTGAATAATCAGGTCATTAGAGTGAAAAGATTGTTTGTTGATAACCTATGGGAATGGTTTCTAAATTCACGTGTATTTTAGTGTGTTTCACCTGAGAATATGACATAAAAATTAAAAATAATTAAAAAAGACCAAACACAATTGGTAGATTTGGTGTTAGTTCCTATTATCTATCTGTTTGCGTATCAGGATTTCAGGCTTACACAAATAAGTAAAACAAGTTGAATTTAAACATGATCTCTAGGTAGAGAATATTGAATTGTGATTCATACTAGCAGACAAGAATCTATGAATTAGGAAGGAGCATGACATGATGACATTGGCTACACTTTAGTACTAATTGTTGAAAATTTGTCTTTGGCGGGAGTTGTGACCGACCAACTTTAACGGCTTAAACACTAGTGTTACGTATGTTGGAGAATTCGGTTCTTCACACATGCATGATCTACTAAGTACGTAGATAACCGTAAGGCCAAGAATCGTCAAATTTCATTGAGAAATGAAAGAGATATTGGTCCACGAAGTGAGGTGTTTGAAGCATGAAAAGTGTGGTGTTGTGTTCAATTCTCCCTCATCGGTAGGGGAAGAAAGAATTGTTGTGTATATAAGACTCGAAATTGGTTTCGGGTTTGGGACCCCAAGGGGTATCCCATGTGTTTAAAGGAGGGAGGACCTAGATGTGCTTCTGTTCGAGGAAAGACCACACGCGCGCCGCCGCCCGCCCGTCCGTCCGGTCCGGTTTCGGGTTTCGGGTTCACGGGTCGTGGGCTGTGGGCCTTCTGATATTATCTTTTTGGGCCAGAGAACTTTTCCAGAAGTACAGTTTGATTCCAGAAGCTTCAGATGTACAGTTTGGACCAGAATTCTTTCAGATGTACAGTTTGGTCCCTGAAGTTTCAAGATGTACAGTTTGGTCCCTGAAGTTGCAAGATGTACAGTTTGGTCCCTGAAGTTTCCAGAAATTCAGAATTTCGGCAGACACGAACAGAAACGTCCAGCACTCAATTCAGCCATTTATTTTGGCTGAATTACACCTCCTATAATGGCATCCGTTGGTATTTCTCTCCTTTAATTTGGTGGCTTTACTACCTCCATAATGGTCATTATTTGGCCAATAATGGCTGTTATGGAGGCAGTCAAACAGTCCCTTCCTCACCTATATAAACACCCCTTACACCATTGTTGAGACACACTTGATATACACGAAAATATACAACCAGAAAATCAGTTCTTCCTATAACTTCCTAGCATCATTTCATTATTCAATATTCTTCACGGTAGCTCTTGAGTTTCCTTTGCTCAATTGTTCCATTGCTGTTTTATCTTGGGAGACGAATTGTCCGGGACGTATAAAGGATACATACGGGGCAATATTGTCTTAAGGACAGAGTGTCACACTCGACTCAGCAAAAATCAAAGCAGTTTCCGGTCTTCTTGTTCAACAAATACTGTAATTTCAGTTTTGTTGTTATATTGTAATTTTCAGTTTTCTAGTTGAATTGTAATTTCAATTCTTACATAAGCAGTTACTTGTAATTTCCGTTTCTTGCAAATCCTTGTATCCCAAAACTAATCAAGTTTCAAGATTTAAGGGTTTAAATAAAGAATTCAAACCCCAAATAAACATTCAGAAGTTCTTGACTTGAGAACTCCTAATGGAATGTGTTTTTAACTGTTTAGACATAACATGAAGACATTCCCAAAAACTTTAGCAAATTCCAGAATCTCTTAACAAGACAGTCTTAAATGAGATATGTTCACTATATACGATTAAGTTGTTAGTACAAATAGAGTAGGAATCAAATTAGGATCCTATAGGCATGATATCTAATTTCCTGTATTGATGGAGCAGATTCTTCACACATTGACATGAAACTCACAAATTTATTCAACTTAAGAAAGCTTAATAATCTACATATTCATGTGTTGGACACAGAACAGACTAGCAAGATTCATACTAATACCTATGGCAAGCTAATGCAAAAAGAAATTGAGACACACAAAAGTTAAAGGAAACATACAATGGCCTTAAAATTGTTATACTTAAGCAAAATGCCTCTTGGCATTCAAACAACGGAAAAGGGCTTGAACTATTGGAATTGACAAAAATATCCTTCATCCACCTTTGAGCCCTAAATATCTCTGTCCTTAACCTATTGGGTCTACTTTGTACTTTGTCCTTATTTTTAACGAAATCATTTCATTTATTATGTGGCAGCCTCTCATTGGATAGCCATATAATTACCTAAAATTAATTAATTCTCAATCCATTTAACCCGACCCACCAACTAAACCCTGACCCGCCCGAAATCCCTAATAAACCAAATTAAAAACCCCTCTAACCCATTTCATTACAAATCAAAATAAGGAAAAAGTAACTCGCATTAAGTGTTTAAATAAAAAAAATCTGATTCTAAGTTTTTATTGAGCATATTTGTATTAAAATTAGTTGAATACTGTAAAAAAATACTTGTTTAATCTCATGAAACCTCCATAAAACTTGGACATTCATCGATGAATATTGACCTCTATTTGAAAATTTAATTTCGAGATTTATTGGCGATTTGAACTTGGTATATTAAAATTTGGGTTTTAAGCTCAAGCGTGATTGAGTATACTTGGAAAAACATCTATTAAGGAAGTGAACTAAAGCCACCATTGAAGGAGTTTTTCGAAGCTTGCTTTAAATTTCTAAATCTGTAAATTTGGGTGTTTAAATCAATTGGGTGATACTATTTTTAAAGTTGGTAGGATGAATAATTATCGAATTAGGGCTTAGAACCTGAAGAAAGAAGCAGAAAACTCCATGAAAGTCATTTATGAAGCTTCAAGTTAGAAGATGACAGTGCGGTGGTAGAGATTTTCTCACACGAGCCGGATTAAAATACAGGTCATGAATAATTTTTTTAATTTGGGAAGGGTTTAAATTTGGGCCAACCGGATCTAACCACATCATAAATAAATATTTAATTTATTTATTTTGACATGATCGTTAAAAATAAGGGCAAAGTAGACATGACAAAGGTATTTGGGGGTTCAAATATATATGGAGGATATTTTTGTACCAATTAGGTCTGAAAACATGATAGTGTAGCCCAGAGGCCGAACATAACTGAAAACCCAACATGGCATACTGACTAGTCTATGAAATATCTGACATGAGTCTGAAATACTGAACTGTTGTTGGGACAAGGCCCCAAACATACCTGACTGTCTAACATGACATGATTATTGAAAATAAGGATAATGCCTTGAAGGAAGTGGGGTTCACCAAATAGCTGATATAATGAAGTCCTAATGAGCATGTCCGTCGTGCTGTAAATAAATTCATGCATCGTGAAATGCAGGCCCCGGGCAATAGGGACGTAAGTACACTAGAATTTTACTTGTATGTAAAGCAGCTGAATGAAAGAATAGTAAGTGGGCGGTCGGGAAATGAGCAGCCTAAATCAATAACATGGATACATAAAGTAATACGAAATTGAAACTGTAATTGAAGTTGTAGACCGTAAACTGTAAATGAAGCTGTAAACTATAAACTGTAATTGAATACTATAAACTGTAATCTGAAACTGAAACCTGGACATGATCATGATCTGCATGATCAATATGTAACATGAGTAAAATATTTTTAAGAGGGAGAGCCTTAGTACAACCGACAACATGAAATCACCACGTAAGTACATGGAGTCTAGTACCTGGCCCGACCAGTAGAGCAAATACATTGCCAGGGTATGAGACATGAACATGACATGAAAGGATCCAATTAATAGTCTGAAGGTATCGTCCTAACTGGGCGGAGCGATCCTTACCCTACGTTGGCATATGTAGTTTCAGGTTATGTGAACCTTCTTGGTAAACCTATGCTACTCCCAAAAATATGAACATGAATATAAGTGGCATCTGCGCACATGATTTTCAAAACATGATTCATAATATAGTTTATAACATGTAGACATAACATAGTATTTCATGAAAATTTATATATGTAAATAATTATTGAGACATGAAAACAAGTAAAAATTCATAGAATGAAACAATCTGAGTTCATAATTGGTATATGAGCGCTCATGGAAAAAATAACATGAGCATACACGGATTACGGAAAGATTCATGAAAATCAAAATAACTTTCATGAATATAAATATTGAAACATGTTTGAGCCTGGCATATATTGTATATAAGTTCATAAAAATATGTATCTAGGTTTTATCATGAATTGAAACCAAACACCCTAGAAATATGAGGAAAAACATGATTCATGAATCAAGCATAGTGTGGGGATGAACAAAGATGTTCCCACACGTGGATAGAAGTCTTACATACCTTAATCGCTCCAAAAAATCCAAAGAAGAATCCAAACTTTAAAGAAGAATTCAAAAAATCTAAACTTGAAACCTTTGAGAAGGGTTTTTGAAAACCCTAGGTCTGGTATAAGATTTCACTTAGAATCCATGTACATATGTTATAATTCACTTAGAAATACATATACATGACTTACCTTTTGATATCCAAATCTTGAATTTCATATTCTAGGGTTTCTTGTCCAAGATGAAGACTCAAGCAAGAATCTATGAATTCCCAAGGTTTAATATTGCTATGAATCAAGAAATTAATGCTAGAACTGATTAAGAATCATAGGAATGATACTATGATGTAGGAGGATGAGAGGAAGGGATGAAATTTGTGCTATGGCTTGGGGGTAGTTTTTCTCTCTCAAAGTCGTTCAAAGAAAGTGTCGAATTGCTCTTAAAATTTTGAATTTTCGTGCTTAATATATTAGCTTCAGGGCCGCCCGTCGTAGCGGTCAACAACTTTTGGTCGTTGTGACGGTCGCGACTGCCTAAGAAATTTTTGCACCGTCGTAGCGATCAACTTTTAATCGCTGCAACGCTCACTACTGATTTTGCCCCTATCATTCTAATTATTTTTCAACTCATTCCCTTCCACTTCCAAACACTCATATTGCTTCCAAACATAACCTTTAAGCATTGCAAATTATTTTAGCCATAATTAGGAAGTAACAAACCAATGGGACTTTACACCTATCTTCCGGTCAAACCTTATCCTGCAAGTACGTGGTGTTACATAATGCTTGCAATTACATGATATTACAAACTTTCAAATACACTTAATTTTTTAAAGATCCACTCGTCCAACAAATTCAACATTAGTAGTAATTATATATCTTCGTTATAATCATCCCACATGGTATAGACAATCTCTTCACGTTGAGCATAATTTTTTTTTAAATTTAAAATTATGGGTCTTTTTCCAATATATAAACTTGGGTCAAGTTTTAAATTTTAAGAAAATTGAAATCACAAATGTGAAATTGAAATTCTACATAGTATGAGAATTTGGATTTGAAATCGAATCAAATGGAAGTTGAAGTTTTTTATTCAAATGTCATAAACAAACACTGATTTTAAATTAAAATTTCAAATCAAATTGCATGACCAAACGCCTACTTAGTGAGGCGGTCCACTATGACCCAAAAGGAATCATGCTTCTTCAAAGTTTGAGATAACACAACCACAAAACTCATATTTATTCATTCCACTTCTATTCTGGTATCTCAATAACTTGAGCTAATCTGCCTCTGATATTTAACTTTTACGTGTTGTGACTAGAGATGGCAGTGGATCCTGGACCCGGTCCGAAATCGGTGGATCCAGATCCGTTTTATAGGATATGGATCTTCAAAATTTGGACCCGACGGATCCGGATCGGAACCGGATCCATTTCTGACGGATCGGGTCTGGATCTGGATCTTGTATTTGAGATCCGTATTCGGTCCAGATCCGACCCATGGATCCATTTTTTATTAAATATATTCATAACCTAGAATGTAATTTTATAAGTATTTTCTTAAAAAATTTCATAATTTCTGATATGTAAATGATATGTTTAATCATAAATATTTATTGAGATGAATTTTTTAGTTATCTCTTTTTAAAAAGTAATATTTTTTCATATTGGAGAGGTGCTGAAAGGGATCAAAAGACATCCCTAACAAATAACAATTGAGTTGTAGAACTGTAAAAGATGTGATTACTAGCTTTTGTCACATATATATGTCTAGAAGTTGGTTTGCAGAAATTAAAAATTATCTCGTACCATGCGAGTAAAAAGGCTTCCTTCTCTTTTAACTTGTGTCATTTAAGTGTTTAATTAAAGATTGATCCTTACTAGAAAATTAGTATCACATTAAATAAATTAGCAGGCTGGATAGCATACAATTGATAAACAAAGATGTCTTCATACATAATCAAGTAAGAAAAATAAAATTCTAAAGAGTCAAAGAAAATAAAAAAAATAACAAAATCCAGTAGAGAGTTGTAACTACTCTCTTGTTTTGGCTCTTTTAGCTATCTTCTCCCAACAAACCCCGATCCTCCAAAGTTGTTTCCCGATCATACCACAGAGGTGGTCGTCTCTTGATTTATTCCTGCACTTGTAATTTTTGCTGTCATTGAATTTTAAGCTATTGCAATATATAGGCTATTTCACAAAATAATTAAGAAAAATAAGTCACATGGGATCAATGAGGCTATTATTTTGTTTAACATGGTTGTAGAGTCTGAAGTGGCCTAGAGGTGCTAATTGACTACTGTTACTTCATGTTTTGATGTAATTTATTTGGGTATTGACCTTTCCTCAAAAGTATAAGCAAAATATCAAATCTATTTCAGGCAAATAGAGAATTAGACATGTCTTGGAATGACCAAAGATGAACTTCCATGTCTTAGAATTAGACATGTTAAAGGACAATAAACTTTTTGCTTAAATCTGTCTATGAATTTTGTAAACTTTAATTTATTTTCTTCTGTTTTTTCTAGCATAGGTTGATTGAATTTACTCAATCATTTTTTTCAATAAGATTGGATTTTATTTTGTTAAAAGAGTTATAACAGGTGGGAATATTATTCAAGACAATTTTTTTTACATGTGGATCCAGATCCGATCCGTGGACCCGGTGGATCCGGATTTGGATATGATTTTTATGGACCTGATGGATCTATATCTGGATCCGGATCTAGATCCATGTATGAAAAACGGATCTGGATCTGGATCTAGTAGGATCCGGTCCAGATCTGATCTGTTGCCATCCCTAGTTGTGACTGTTAAGGCCCCGAGACACATAATTTGTGATGTCCCGCTTTATGTTATTCCACCAATAAATATTCTTCAAATTGTGATACATTTAAAAGAATCTAATTGTGTTGAATATAAATGTCTAACTAAAATATATGACAATTTTTGTAGCTTAAAGAAGCAACACAAACAGTCTAAGATATGCCACTGGCAGCACCCCAAGCTAGTCAAGAGTATGAATTTGAGTTCATGCCTAACCCTGAATTTAATGCCTCTTTTAGTCAACAAATCAACCAACAATCAAGCCAACCAATTTCTGAAGCTAGTGGACCTTCAAAATCAAAGAGAAAAGCCAAGGACAAACCTGTTGCACCTTTACAGAGGTCTACCCAAAACAGTGTTGCACCTTCAAGTGCAATTATTGATGAAAATGAAGATCAAGGTGAACTTAAAGATGAGGTTGATCAGTCAATTCTAAGACCTAAGGTGATATCAGAAGCTAAGACTAGACTTCCAACTCAAGAAGATGCAGCAACAACCAACTGATTCAAAGAGAATTGACTTTAAGGGAGATGAGAATGGTGTGAGTATGCCTACAAATCTTCCATACTCACCAAAAAACTAGCTTGGAGAGACAAATCACGTGTGACCTCAAATCATTTGGTTGCTGAAAAGAGAAAAAAGATTGGCAAATTAAAGGCAAAAAGGGGCAAGCATTAGGGCAGAATTGACGGACTTTGTAGTTGTTTTTTTCCTATTTTTTCAATGTTATGTAATGGCATAATTACACTTCGTATTTTGCTATCTTTTGGAGTGAATCAATCTTGGAGGTGGCTGATTCCAAAAAAAAATTGAGTGTTTAGTTTTTGTGGGTTGCCATGTATGTCAATGGCAATGAAGCTGTGTTGTGGTTGTTAAACACTTTGCAAATATATGACAATTGCATTGCTAGTTTAAATGTGTTGTTGATTTACGTTACAATGACAATTAAGTGTGTTGTTGATTTACTTGTGTCTTGTGGGTTGCAAGGTTCATTATGATTGCACCAATATTTAAGGTTAGGAAATAACAATAAAATGCAGAATTCTTGACATAAATTGTTCATTACTAAGAAAAACACCAATATTACATTACATACACCTGCTAAACAAGACCAACTACTACACTAACAATTCATTTAACAACAACAACAACACATAAAACAAACCTAACCAACTCATGATACTAACTTAACACAAACAATAGCATTACACTAGATCATCTTGACAATTACAAAACCAACAATAACAGTCCAAGATATCAGAAGCAAGCTTATCAACAGGTGCGTTTTCAACTCCCAAGGTTTCCACTTTTTTCAAATTTGAACTTTCAATACCATTCTTCAACTCCAAATTTGACATTTTATCCTCCGAGGTAGAGACTTTCTTCAAATAAAAAATTTCAATAGCAGCCATATCCTTCAACTCTGAATCATTACCACCCATATCCTCCACGAGCTTCTTCAAATGGTTTATTTCCTTCTGAATTGAATCCGATTCAGATTTTTTATTGTGGATCATTATTGACACATGAGGTGGAAGTTTATCATCTATCCAATCCCAATAACCACAAAAGTTTGACCCAGGACGACGACATTTGTAGAATCGACATCCATCATTCTCAGGGGTTGTAGCAGTAAAATGTCTTACAATTAATCCGCACTTACAAGTACAGGACTGAACTTGTTGAGGAGAAGAAACAGAAGAGGATGCCGACATTTTAACAAAAGAGAATGAAACAAACAACAATTAATGGGGGAAAATTAAGGAAAAAGTTGCATTTTTTAAAAATCCCTAATAAGAAGGGGAAGACTAGGTTGATTTGTAAGAAATGGCTTAGAGGGTTTTTTAATTTGATTTGTTAGGAATTTATTTGGGACATGTCAGGATTTAATTGTTGGATCGGGTTAAATGATTTGAGAATTAATTAATTTTAGTAAATTATATGGCTATCTAATGAGATGGTGCCACATAATAAATAAAATTGTTAACTTTTGTTTGAAAATGAATCCGTAAAAAATAAGGGCATATTAGAACGCAGAGGTACGGTGAGGAGTATTTGGGAGCGAAAAGGTGAAAGTTGGACATTTATTTTATCAATTGAAGGATATTTTAGGCCTTTTCCCTTGATTTTATTGAGTGGGAGTTCCATTTACGGTTGTAGCGCACTTTATCAACCATATTTGAAAGGACCGGTAATTCCAATGTTGTTCGGACTACAGTTTCCCGAACAACAAGTATCCACATTTCCTGCACTGTCCTATATCTATCTAATGTTTTCAATTGGTTAACAGTATTGTGAAACACGGAAAAAAATCAGACTTATCAAATTATCTATTAGCCGTGAAAAAGATTCAACAAAAGACAGAAACAATCCTAGTTCCATTATCACTCCTCCGTTTCCTCATCCTAACACCACCACCACCTTGACCCACCTGCCAGCAGAATTTCCCAGAAATCCCAAGGCACAGCTCCTACTGCGAGTAATGCGTGGGAAGGCCTTGGTTGCGTACTTGGCGGATGATGGTGAACCTCTTCCCATGACTTCT